>CM057814.1:55086994-55626994 GCA_030067965.1 Latrodectus elegans | reverse complement strand
ATTTAAATCTTAGACAGTTTATTGAACAAGCAAATTTACTTAATCAAAATTGCATAAAGAATCCAAAACATAATATAAGAATACATCTTTTTTTTTTTTTTTTTTTTTTTTTACTTTATATTATTTACTAAGTTAGCATGAAAACATTGAGAAAGTTCCTTATTCATTTTTAACTACACTAAAAAGTTATTTATTACTATTTTTTTGCTTTTTAAAGAATTAATAAAAATAAGTGATGTATATGAATTTTTTAGTTATAGTTTTTATGTGAGGCTTTGCTTTGGTGTACAATTCATTCTAGCAAACTGCCAAATATATACAACTCTACAAAGGGTAGTTAGTGGTAAGTAACACCCCCTCCCTCCAATTCTGCACTGTGACAATTTTCAGAGAGTTAGGAAATCTTCTCAATGAGAAAGGAAAATAGGCGGCTATTTTTGACCAGTTCGAGGGAAGTGGGTTAGGAATAAAAAATACCTCATCTGGTTTTGAGGCGGAAAAATTTTGGTTAAAAGACTTTCTTAATATTTTGAAATCTATTTTTTTATAAGAGCTTATTTTTATTATGAATTATTTTGAAAGTACTGTTTTATGCAATTGTAAATTTTCTTTTCCATTCAATAAATTTATAATATTCAAAAATGTTTCTAATTTTTAATTTTTTACAGTGTATAATAATAATTATACCTGATTTCATATTACATTTCTAGAATGATTTCTTTCAATCTAACATTAACTTGAATTTTATAAATTAAAATAATTAATTAAAAAATAATCAATAAAATTTTTTTAAATATGTGTATATATAAAAGTCTATTCTGAATAATTTGAATATAATATCCTTGTATATCCTAATATATCATTAATATATTTAAGTTTAAGATATTAATTGCTTATAAATTTTTAAAATATTTATGATATTATGCAGTTTAGTCAATTATTTGTATTTTGTCTGATTTATTCTGTTGAAATTTAATTTTTCTAATGTTCAGAATAAAGGTGTTTTACTTTTTTTATTTATTTTTTACTTATAGTTTACCTGTGAAACTTCTGTCATGGTTTTTATACAGAAAATATGGAATGAAACTAGAAGTGGGAGGTTATGGTTTCCTTTGTTTTCGAAATGTTCAAGTACGACTCAAAAATGGCTTAAAACTGGTATGTTTTATTTTTAACTTTACATTTACCACAAAAAATACTTTGCATATGATTAGAAAGTGTACAAAATGATATCAAATTTATTAATAGATATCATTTTGTGAGGATAAAATATTAAATTCATGAGCTTAATTTCTATTTACATAATCCTTACTAAAATGATTTTTTGTCCTGAAGTTCCAATTACTTATTTGAAATTATTATTCCATTATGTTATTTATTATGGAATTTTAATTATTATTTATAACAGCTAATTATCTAATTATTACAGCTAATTATTTATTAAATATGTGCTGAATTTCTTAAAAATAATTGTGAGAAATTAAGAAGAAAATATATTATAATAAAATAAATATTACTACTTATAATTCTGAATCAATAAAATAAAAATATTTCATTTTTATAAATTTTGGCTGCTATATTATTTTTGATATAAATTTATGGTAGAGTAAAATTACTTTTGTTTTTACAATTTACTGTTTAAATTTTAATTTTGATAATTATATATTGAATTCTTGTCACTCTTTGCTAGTAATCTATCATCATTAGTACGTAGTTTTAGTTTTTCAAAGGGCCTGACATTCCTCAAATTATATTACATTCCATCCTGGAATTTGTATTTTTTTTTTTTTTTTTAAATTTTATTTCATAAACAGAAAGTAGAATTATAATTTCAAAGTCCTTATCATTCCAAATATATTTTATGGAATCAACACTGGTTATTTTTTTTTTATTTAGGAATTGAAATTTAAAAATGTTAAAAATGGTCATTATTATTTATTTGGCTATCATTATTTATTATGGCTAATGATTAAATTTTATTTTGTTCTCAACTTTTTTCATTAGATACCATCTTCATTTTGATGAAAACTTTATTAAAATCAAATTGTTTCCTCGGGAATTCATTTTTTCTAATATTTCAAAATACTTCTAAACTCTTTTACTTTTTTATTAAAAGTAGCTATTTTTTTAGTAATATAAAAGTAAATATCAAATGGGAGAAAGTGTATAAAAAATAAATATTAAGTAAGAAAAATGAGAGTACGCTTTTTTCTTATATTTAATATTTACTTTACTTACATTTTATATTTTATTAAAAGCTTGTACTTATTTCTCAGCATGATAAAAATATTTATAAATTATGGCTTTAAACTCATAACAACAGCTAAATTTAAAAGATTTTTTTATCAATATTCCATAAATTACATGTAATTTATTTCTGAAATGAATGAAAACCTATATATATACAACTATTATTATATTCAAGATAGAAGGGATCTTGCAATTTGATTATTTGAGACATTTGTAGTTCAGGAGATAGGGAATTCTGTTATCTTTTAAGTGGATATTGAAACATCTAAACTGATTTTCTAAAATGATTTAAGCAACTGACAGAAATATTATGGAATCTAATTTTATTTTGATAGTGGAATTTAAACAATCATTTTAACAAGAAACTACAAAAATTTCTATCTAAATTCTGAAGCCTTATGTTAAATACACATATGTAAACAGTTACTGTATCATACAAATTTTAACTATCAACAGATCCCAAAATATAAAGTTTTAATAAAGCATCATGTATTATTAATTGCGTATCAATCTTCCAAAAAATTATTTTCCATTGACTCCAAAGTGATCGAAATTCCTTTTAGTCACTGTAACTAATTTATGTGTTATAATTTTATTAATTAAAAGTTTTTTTAAATCAATTTATAGAGTATAAACTTTTCATATAATTTTTCTCTTGAAATATGAAATACATTGTAAAAATAATTAAAGTTTAGTATTAATATTTAGTTTAATTTTTTATGATATTGTTACAATTAGTGTAAGCATAAAAATTACCCTTGTTTTGAAAAACAGAATTTATATGATGAAATTTAGATGCTTGTAATTTCTTGCAGATGTTCCCAATTCTAATGTGTTAATATTTTGATGACAAAACTATACAGTAAAAGTTTAATCAACATGATTTTACATGGTGGACTACTAAATTTTTTAATTGGGTGTAAACTTTTCTAAGTCACTTCAATGTAAAGATTTTTTCTGGGAAAAGTAGTTTTAAATCTTCTTGAACTTGATACTAATTTTAACAAAGTAGTTATATTTGTAAACTCCCTAACTGCAATTATGGCAGCTTTCTCCTATACACAAGGTTTGTACAACTCCTTGAAATTCCTGGAATTTGAAAACATTTTTTAAAAACCCTTGAAACTCCTGGAGTTTCGGCTTGACTCCTTGAAAACCTTGAATTATTCCTGGAGTTTTTACTTACCTTGATGCATTTATTTTTTGTTAATAAATATTATAATTTTTTTTGAGTTTCTTGTTTAAATATTTTTAAATTTTCAATAAAAATGTTGCCAAAAGATGGCAGCACGATCGATATTAGAGTGTTGTAGTTAGTGATATTAACTGTTGACTAAAATAAAGATCCAGCAATAATTTTCATGATGTCCAGTTCAGTCAAGACAAGCTATAGAATTTAGATTTATGTGTGTAAAGTGAAGAGTAATCACTAATAAGATCATCATGTTTGTGCTATCAGGCAAGTGATTATAATTTATTCTTTTTCTGTTTGTTTTGGTTTTCCTCATATTATTTAAAATTCACTGAATATTAATATTTGAATATAGAATTTTTTAATTAAAATATACTTTCCATATATTCCTTGACAAAAATTGTGTACAATTTCAGTGAATCAAGAGGAAGCTCTTTGTTTATCAATAAATTAAAGACTAAAATATATTATTTAATATGCCAAGTGGAAAGTGTCTTTTTAATGACTGGTAATGTAAGAAGCTGGGTGAAGTGTTCATAATTTAGAAGCAGACATTAAGCAGAAGACCCCTGAATGATTGACCTGCAACCACAGCATATTTAACACATACAAGTCGACTTTTGTGAACAGGACGGATCTTCTGATAAACCTGGATTTGAACTCACTACTTTCAGTAAGGAGAACAATGCCTTAACCAACCAGGTCATCATGTGGCCTCTAACCCTTTACATATCATCTCTTGTTATAGCCATTGTGAGGAATATATAAATTCCTTTAATTTGCTGTAGCAGCTGATTTAAGGGATTTAAATAACTACCATATATCGCCTTCTAGAAGTCTTTTTGATAAATAATAGATTGGATTGGTGTGCTGTAAGGAAATAAATTTGAAAGTCTTTCACACACTCAATCAAATACATGTCTGCAAAATAGGAAATACAACATTTGTCTTCTATTTTAAAAAGTGCCTCAAAACCAATCAGGACCTTTTTTCTGAAATGTACAGTGAAATCACTAGGTTATAGTGATCCTTTGATTCAAGATTGGTAGCACTCAATAAATAGCCTAATTACTGAATGCTGTTGTTATCGTTATGTAAATCCACCATTTGTTTGTCTTCAAAGAAGATGTTTCAACTATAGTAAGCCCTATTCTCATGTTGCAAGGAAGGAAATCCAGAAAATTTCCAAGTAGCCATCTTGAAGGATATAAAAAAATTTTTTAAACATGTATGAATTTTATTAACATATTTTATGCTCTCAACACATCAAAATTAGCATTTTTACCTGCTCAAAGCTATATAACTAGATTGCCCAGCATGAATAATTTTTTTTTACACAATGCCAAGTCTCTCTGTAAACTCCTAAAATCAATTAATATGAAATAAAAGCTAAATATTTCCTTGTGGTATTCTTTGCACTAAACATTAAAGCTTTTTTTTATTTTCTTTTAATCTGATACATATTTTGCAAACTCATCTTCTAGGTTTTGCATTAATAAAAAATATCTGTAATTTTCATGTGTAAAAAAATAAGAGTTTCTTAAATTATAATTTTATTTCTTTGCAAAGTTTTGTGAAATTCAACAATGTTAGATTAATTTTTTATTGCTGGCATTTTAATTATCATTATAGTTTTCGTCTTTTTTCTGTATATGTGAATTAATCTCAGAACGCATAAAATTAAATACAGTTTACCTGTGTTTTATGTGGTTATTATATTTAGTCACAATATTTGTTTCCAACTAAATAATTAACTTTTCATAGGTCTTGATATTATAAACAATTTTAAGTAAAAAGAACTTTTTAAGTTTAATTTTTTAATTTATTTTTAATTATTAAGTATTAGTTTATTAATTAATAATAATAATTAAATTAAATTTAAATTAAAAAACATTTTAAATTGTAACAAATTTTTTGCTTAAAATTTCATTATTATAATTTACATCATAAAGTAGATCATAATATATATTATCGACTCTGGAAAATTAATATTCTGCAGTAAATTTGTCATTAATTTAGATAATTTTTTATTTTATGATGAGCTTTAAATTTTAATTATAATTTTTTTATTAACTTTAACTAACCTGAACATTGATATAACTGATAGCTTAATTTCATAATACACTCTTAATTTTATCTGACCCATACTTAATTTTAAATGTTAAAATTATAATGAAAAGTAATTTTTGATATTTCCAATTTTTATTATATTAAAATTGAAATGATTAATATTTCTTAATTTTTTATCACAAAAACTTAAATTGAGAAAATATTAAATTAAAATACATAAGATGGACAAATTGTTTCCAGATTCCTAAGTTCTTTCATTCATATTTCATTAAAGAAAAAAAATTGTAAATCATTTTGTTTTGTTCATCATATCATTTTATTTAATTGCTATTAAGAAATAACTTATGTTATTTATTCTTTAGTAATTTTAAAACATTGGATTGTTTCCTCAATCGGCCTTTATTTATTTCTTAGCATAAATTTGTTTTTGCGTGTGAAAGTTAAAGTAGCAAAAAACTTATATATTATATTTTTCTTATTAGAAAACTATATTTTTCCTATGAATATAGAAAATTTTCTTTTATTTTAGATATAACAAATTCAAATTCTAAATCTTACATGGTAAATAAATCATCCAAAATATTACTGTATCTGTAGAACTTTTCTTAATATAATTATTATAAATTTTGTTACAAAACATTTAAGTAACTAATTTTGATAATATAATGTTAAAATTTAGAGTACTTTCATCTGGTACCTAAATCAGTAATAATGTTTCTTTTGTTGTTACAATATTATTTTTTTATCAATAATTTTGTACTTGTACACTTAAATTTACTGTATTAATTGAATGAAATGATATATAATGAAGTTTTTTTTAAAAAAAAATAATGTAAAATAATAATCTTAATTTTAAATTTATATAGTACTTGTGAAATAATTTCAAATATGGTATACAAATTATGCAAAATTAATTTATACAATTTTAAAAAAATGATTAAACCTTTAATTGCAATAAAATGATTTATACATAAATTGTGCTGTTACTTTAACTTGTACTCTAATTAAAAAATGTTTTTTTTTTTTCCAGGAAATAGAATACATTGGTCTTAGCAGTTATATCATTAATTCTTCTTTAAAGTATGTTATTTTTTAACTTTTAGCTTGCACAAAAATAAAAATGTTTATATTAAAAAAATATTTAATGAACCATTGTTTATTTATTGTTCTTGCTCTTTCTGATTTCTTTTATAATTATGTAAATGAAATTATTTAAAAAAAAATCCAAATTTGTTATATTTATAACTTGCTTATGAAATATAAATTGAAAGTAAAAAAATTTATGATTTTCTACATTCTTTTTTCGTTCTTTTTTTTTTTTTTTTTTTTTAATTAAATGAGAGCTTGAAAGGAAAAATTCATTAATTTTTCATATTTCAAAATCAAATATCTTACAATTTCATCACAATTTTTATAATTTAATCAAATAAAAGTTTTATGTTTACAAAATTCTTAAGAATTTTTTAAATATAGAATTTTTATTTTAATTAATTATCTATGTAAGGCTTAGTCTGTAATTTTGACATGTGAATACAAAAAGGGATATAAAACAATTAATTCTAAGATAATATAAATTCATTTTAGCCGATGTTTTTTTATTGACTAATTACAAGTAGTTTAGTATTGAATAAATTTTAGATCAAAAGAAAAACAGAGCTGACACATGAATAATGTGTTAATATTTTCTCAGATTTCAAGGTGGGATTAAATCAAAAATACATTGTGTGTGTGTGTGTGTGTGTGTGAATGCTTACGATGAGCATTTCTCTATAAAAATTAATTTTAGAATTTCATAGAGATTGTAATTTTTCCATGATAAAGAGACTTATTATCAAATGTACTTCTAAATAATGTATTTACCATTTGTAAAATGTTAATCAATTCCTTGTGGTATAACTGAACTTCCTTAACTTTGGATCTGTATACATATATTCACTTATTCATTAAAAATAAATTACTATTGGATTCCCCATAATTTAATTCAGAACCCTAAACAAGAGCATGCCAAAGTCACCAAACAAACTCTTAAATTATTTAAAAGTGTTAGCTTCTGCATTTTTTATTATTGTATCTGTAATTAGAGATGAATGAATATTCCATAACAAACTTATTAATATACAAACTCAATAATCTAGCAACAGAAGACTGCTGACTAGTAGATCATTTAATGTCATGGGAAATTTTTCAAGAGCTGAAAGTCAGTTTACATTCTTTAGGTAAACACGGGTCTCACAATCTCGTGTACCCTAGTGAACTGTCCTCTTCTTTTTTTTCTCTCTTCTCCTCTTTGCTTTTTCTTCCTTTTCTCCCTCATTATGGTTGCCTTGTAAGAGGTTGAAGGCTCCCCATGAGTAGCTATTGCCGCTTTGTTGCTATTAGCTTCTCTTAGGGACTAAATCACCAGCATGTTTGTCGTGTGTGTATACCAGTGTCTCTAGAAAGGAGGATCCTGGTGATTGAGGCTCTCAGAGACCAATACATTACTTTGGCCTCTGCTTCAGGTAAACGAGAGGTGTATTGTGGTCCTCAGCATGCCAATCGGCTTCCATGGATCAAGCAATCATATATCTACTGTGTGACTCAATAAGGGTGGAGGCCATGTCAGATATATATTGAAAGTGTATAAGGTCTGGCTAGCACTAATGCAGTTATACTGCATCCCCTTGTTGGGCTCAATGGTGGGTGGTGCAGTCAGGCCTTGAAGTAATTAACCTATATCTATGGAATATACTTCTAATTCTTTACTCCCATGGAGCAACAAATGATACAGGTTCAGAAATATTTTGTTATTAAAAGAACTGAGGGCAATTTTGATAATGTTTCCCCTTTCTTAATTAATAAGAGTCTTATTGGTATATTTGGAAATGTCAAAAATGTTTGCAAGATGAAATCTGGTTATCTCTTAGTTGAAGTTTTATCAATTGAACAGGCCAAAACCACCCTAAAACTAAAATGCCTTGGTAATATGGATGTTATAGTATCTCCTCATAGTAGGTTAAATTCTACACGGCGACTAATTTCAGCAGATGGTCTATTTAATGTTTCAGAGGAGGAAATTTTGGGTAATCTTGTTGACAAAAAGTACAGCATGTGCAGTGCATTACTATCAGGAGAGAGGGCAAAATTATAAGAACTAATCACCTTATACTCAAGTTTGCTATTCCTATACTACCTCAATCTATAAAAACTGGCTACCTAACTTGTAATGCTCGCCCCTACATTCCAAATCCATTACGTTGCTTTAAATATCAGTGATTTGGCCATGCAAAAACTACTTGTAGGGGACATTTGACTTGTGCTCGATGTGCATCTGTTGGACATGACAGTAGTCAGTGTCAATTACAAGAAAAATGTGTCAACTGCAGTGGTGAAAAACCCGTCATACTCTTGATCATTCCTAATCTGGATATTAGAAAAGGAAATTATTACTGTGGAAATAAAACAAAACTTACCTTACTCTGAAGCCAGACATACAGTTTCATCCTGTATCCCTAATCAAGGTATTAGCTATTCATAAGCAATTAAAAAGTCATGAAATCTGGCAGTCCCAAACAGATTTCTTAAATTTTCCAAACTTATCCTCAAATTTAATTCTAATATTTATATATTTATTTTATATAATTTATTTATTTCCAATATAAATGTCTCACATATTCCGAAAGGAATTTCTTCACTGTCTTTCGCAAAATCTAAGTCTCAAAGATCCCTAAAATTAAAGAATGCAAAATAAGGGCTTTATAAATCATATTTAAAGAGAAAAAGAAGCTCAACTACCTTTAAGACTGGTATAAAGAACATAGACCCATCAGATGATGAAACACTCCTAAATGGAGATTCATCTGAATCCCAGATGGCATGCTCAGTACCAGAGCATTCAGCTTAGCTTAATGGGAACCTTAGTTTCTTGGAATTGTCGAGGTTTTCGCACTCATATAGAAGATATAAAAACAATTATAAACCTGCATAATCCAATTTGTTTTGCCATCCAAGAAACATTCTTGAAATTTCAGTACAGTTTAAAATTGCATGGATATAATTGTGTCAGAAAAGATGTTAATCATTATTCATTTTCTGGAGGTGTATGCATTCTTGTGCCTTGTAATATTCCTAGCTCTATACAATCCCTTAACACTTCATTACAGGCTGTTACAGTATGCACTCACTCAACATCTCTGATTACTATTTGTAGCATTTACTTACCTCCCCATGTCATCATCCATGAAAGCGATTTAAACAATTTACTGGATCAACTACCTACACTCTTTATTTTACTTGTTGACTTCAGTGGTCATAACACCTTATAGGGTAGTGATAATATGAATCCTCATGGCAACATAATTGAACAGCTCATTTCTAATAATATCTGCCTTCTAAATTCCACAGAAATAACCTATTTCCATCAACCATCAAAAACTTTTCATTCATTAGATTTAGTGTTTTGCTCTCCATCAATTCTGCCTTCATTAAATCTAAATGTTGGTAAGGATTTATATAACAGTGATCATTTTCCTTTAATTATAAATCAAACTGGTATAATCAGACCACAAATCTTATACTCCTCTTATTTTTATCATCGTGCAGACTGGTATCTCTACACTCAATTAGCTGCAATTACTGACAGCATGGTTAGAAGTGATAATATCAATGATGCTGTGCAAAAAATAACTGATAAATGTCTAGGTGCTGCCAAAAACACAATTCCCAAGCGCTCCCCAATTCATAAACCATGGTGGAACGATGAATGCCAAGTCTCATACAAAAAACAAAAAAAGTTGTGGACTGTTTTTCACAGGTGCCCTACTGTGGGAAATCTCATGGCTTTCAAAAAAGCTAAAGCTTTTGCTCGTCAAGTACGGCAAAATAGTCAAAAAGAATCTTGGATAAGATATGTTTCCTCCATCACATCATCAACTTCCAGCAAAGAGTTATAGAAGAAAGTTAAAGCTTCCAGTGATTTGTAAAGGGACTTCCTCTATCCCAATACTATGCACAGGAGCTGACACAATTCCTTCTCAATATGATATTGCCAATCTTTTAGGGGAAACTTTTGCAAGGGTATCTAGTCCAGCCTCTTATGATCCTAAATTTCTCAGAACCAAAGAGCAATCTGAAAAATAAACTATAAAGTTTTATGATAAAGCCATATATCAATATAATTGCAATTTCTCTTTGCTGGAATTGCAGAGAGCCCTATCCCAAACTAAAAATACTTGTCCGGGATCAAGTAGTATCTCATATAAGATGCTTTGTCCATCTTAATCATGAAACTTTAATAAACATTCTTTTTCTATTCAATAGAATATGGAGTGAACATGTCTATCCCAATCTATAGAGCAAAGCAATTATTATTCCAGTTCTTAAACCTGGGAAAGATCCTACTAATCCTCAAAACTATCATCCAATTGCTCTCACAAGTTGTCTTGTTAAAACTTTGGAGTGTATGGTCAATGCCCATCTTGTTTATGTACTTAAAGACAATCAGTACATACCACTTTATCAAAATGGATTCCAGAAAGGTCGATCTACTCTGGACAATACTACATACCTAGCAACACAAATTAGGAATGCCTTTGTATGGAGACATCATTTGGTGTCTATATTTTTTGACATAGAAAAAACTTATGATAAGACATGACGTTATGTAACTCCATGAACTTTGTATAATTTTAATTTCAGAGGAAATTTACCCATTTTTATTCAGAATTTCTTAAGCTCTCTGATATTTTTAATGTCCGTGTAGGATCTGTTTTATCTTATCCATTTACCCAATGTGAGGAAGTTCCTCAGAGAAGTGTCTTAAGTGTTACTGTTTTTAATATTTGGGCATTAGAAACATTCTTCATGTATTGCAACCATCTGTCTATGGAACATTATATGTTGACAATCTTTAAATTTCTTGCCGAGGTTCCAATATGCGACTGACTGAACGGCAATTACAAACTGCTATCAATAATCTAGTTGCTTGGTGAAATGAAAATGGGCATACTTTGTCCCCTTGTAAAAGCAATTTTAACCATTTTTGCAGAAAAACTGGGTCTCATCCTGATCCAGAAATAAGGATATCAGGCACAACTACTCCTGTAATCATATATCATTTTTTGGGCTTATATTTGATAAAAAGTTAACCTTTCTACCACATATCTTAGATTTGTGCAAAAGATGCAAAAAATCACTAAATTTTCTGAAAGTTCTCTCTAATACCTCTTGGGGTGCAGATCGTAAAGCATTACTACGAGTGTATCAGTCAGTTATTCTATCTAGAATTGACTGTGGTAGCGTAATTTATGGATCAGCCAGATTATCAGTTTTGCACAAATTGAGCCCTGTTCATCACTTAGCTTTACGATTCTGTTCTGGAGCATTCCGGGCTTTTCCTGTCCAGAACCTTATGTAATTTGCAACCAGTTACCTCTTGATCTGAGATGTAAGCAACTTTCTCTACATTATTATTTTAAAATGCTATCAGTATCACAACACCCTTTGAGATCGATGGTTATTTGTCTCTCTTTAAGAAGGCTATATAATGCACGGCCACTGAACATATTACCATTTTATGAGCGTACAAATTCATTCCTGTCTTTATCTGAGTTCCCCGATTTACAAGTTCAAGTCACAGATGCTCTAAGATTTCCTCTTTGTAATATTCCTACTGTCAATATAATCAAACCTTTTAAATGCAATAAATCAGCTACATCTCCCCATATTTTGCAACAGATGTTTTCACACATTTATTCTCATTATTCCTCCCACATCTCTGTATATACAGATGGCCCAAAATCGAGTGGTCATGTTGGTTGTGGTATTGTTGTTGGAAATACAGTTTACAGCTATAAACTGCATGCATCATATTCTGTGTATACAGCCGAAGCTATTGCTATAATGCTAACATGCTCTAGAAATAATATAATCCAGCTCTCATCGAAAATACTGTATCTATGCAGATAGCATGAGTGTGGTAATGCAATTAGACCATTTTAATGATAAGTGTCACTTAATTATTGTTTAAATATTGGATATTTTAAATATATTGAAGAATAAAGGATTTGGCATTGACATTGCTGACAATGAACTTGCAGATAATGCTGCTAAAAATGCCTCTGACATTTTGCATACAGCATTAACATTTTTTGACATTAAACAAATTATCAAAGATTTCATTTCATCCCACTGGAAAAAAACATGGGATTTGCAGAAGAACAATAAATTATATTGTATATCCTCCCACATTTTTCCATTCCCAGTTGCTCCCATGTGAAGAGTTGATGTAAACCTGACACGGCTTCATATTGGACATACTAGATTTACACACAAGCACTTATTCTTGTCTTGCAGGGCTCCAATTTGTGACATGTGTAATGTACTTATATAGTACATCACATTTTAATTGTCTGTCCTAATTACAATGATTTATGCATAGTGTTTTTTAATGCCACTAATTTAATTTTATCAGACTTGATTGGATTTAAGCCACATAGAAATTTGTTAACATTTTTACGTACAATAGATTTCTTGAATTCTATTTAAGATTTTTATCCAAAATAATCTTTTACATATGCTTTTCTTGAACTTTTAATGCATTCCATTGTATACATCTGATTAGTCTTTTAACACAGAATTTTTACCTTCAGTTTTAAATACTGTATGGTGCAGAAATGTCCAATATTTGGCCTTGCATCAGTAAGCCTCACAAAATCAAATCAAATCATTTTTAATCTTTAAAAAAATATTATGTATTTTGATTCCAAGACATTAATTTTTGGCAAATTTATTTACTGGAGTTATTTGATGTTCTAGGAGCTATTTTGAACATTCTAAAAATTTCTTTCATGTAATTTTAAAAACTTGGCTATATTTTAAAAAAATTAAAGAATTTTGTGTTCTCATATTTTAATAATATTTAAGGATGTAAATTTTGTATGCATGATATGTATAGTAGACACTCATTTTTTAGAACATTTAATTTATGGATAATTAATGTTTTTATGAACTAGTGACTAGTCCCTTTCCTGACATCATAGATAATTTTAACTTCCATTTGTTTGCCATTAATTAACTAAAATTTTGAAAAATCTTTTTTTTTATGAACTTTCGATTCTGCAAATAGTTTTCTTTTCCATTTTTTAATTTTTTATGATCTGATATTTTTAAAATTTTTATTTAATTTCTTTCTGAATAACATCTGAAAGCTTGATTCATTCTTGAATAACAAAGAGACACTAGCAAGTATTCCATACATTGTCAAAAACTCAAATATCAGACATTTGATGGGAAAGAACTGTATTACTGAATTCAACTTCTTTGTTTCCCATACATAAGAACACAGGGAAAAATTCTTTTCTCCCCCCTCATACATTAAAACATTGGGAGAGAAAAATCTCTTCTAAATCTTTTCCGTCCTGTTGTTGATTTTGTTTCATATGAACAACTCAATTTATAAAATTTCATTTGTCGAGAAAGATTGAGACAATTCCATTGAGGATTTGTCTTAGTTGAAGAAATGAACATGTTTATCAGTTGAAGTAAAAAAGAAAATTCTGAAAGTAGACTAAAAGATTTTCCAAAAAAAATATGAAATTCTAAAGAACAGCCTTTTGACAATTTTCAAAAACTCTGAAAAAAATATGAAAAAGAAAATAATAGAGAAAGGAAACAATAATCTCCCTGTCGAAAATATTGTAGAGAAGTAAGCATCCTAATTTGGTAAAAACTGCTTGCTTGACTGAGAAAATTAAGCGGGATAAATATTCCTGTTGATGGTGATGTCATTAAAGGTAAATTCAATTGCTTTCCTATGAAGCTGAACATAAAAGATTTCAAAGCTTCATATGGTTGGCTCTAAAAATTTAAAGATATGGTGTGAGCTTTAGAAAATTTTATGCTGTAGTGCAATCAATAAAATAAATATGAATATTATTTAGCATGTGTTTCTTACAGTGCCGTTTAAGTATTTTTTCTAATAACATCATTTTATTTACTTAGAAAAAATAGTTAGTTTAAAAAAAATCAGATCTTAATTCATTACTTTTCTAATGCTGTAATGAAATATTTCATTTTACTATAATAAAATACTTTATTTTTTTTTATCTTTTTTTAAGAAAAGATCCATAGTTTTTACTCTCAAAGTTTAAAACATTATTTTGTTTTTAATCTGCAAGATAAAATGCAATGTGATTATGCTAATTTGTTAACTGTAGGATATAGATCATATGAAACATAATCAAATTTAAAAAAAAAATTGTTTTTTTTTCTTTGGATAATTTTATCTTTTTAAGTTTCAAGTAATTTTTGTCATGACTGTCACAAACTGTTACGACTGGCTAAAAATAAATTTATAGTCTAAAAAAGTTTCTTTTTTAAAAGTGTTTCAGCTTTTGCATGATTTTTTTATTCACGAATAAATTTATTCGTGAATAAGTAAATTATAATAAATTAATGAAAAGTTCAAATTCACGAATTTGAACTTTTTATTTTTCTATTTAATTCCAGTGACATTTATTATATTTATTTATCAAAATTATATTGTAACTATAAGCAAAATAATTAATATTATTTAATTTTTAGAAGCCTTTTAGTCATTTGTGTGAACGACATACGTTTACAAGGTGATCCTGATTGGATCTTTTCATGGAGGAAATCTGAAGTACAGAAAATCAATAATGAAGGCTCCTCAAGGTTTCCTCTAAAACTCATCTCTTTGCTCAAAGTAATGATTTATTCAGTGTAGCTTTAAGTTTATAAATAAGGACATTACTTTTTTTTTTTATTATTGTATAATTTTCTTCACATATTTCTAATTTCATTACTTTTTTTTTTTTTTTTTTTTTTTTTATGAGATAAAGAGTGTTAATATTAAGGAAATCATATCAGAGATCTTTGTTTATATCAGAGATTCATTGTTTTGATATAATTAATATTGTAGGTATATTTATTAATATTGCAGGTATATTGAGACTCTTTAGTCTAAAGACTAAGCTTAAAATAGTGTTATCAGAATATTTAAAGTGATTTAATAATAGGAAATTTATTATAAAATATGTTAGTCACAGAAATTAGCCTTGAAATTCTTTATTTAACGGAAATATCTTGATTTGTTTATTATTATTATTGACTTTTTATATACTTGTTCAATATTCTCCCAATCAATTTTTCATCTTGGTACATCAGAGATTTTTCAATTATCATTAAATTTAGAAATTATCTCCCTAGAAATTTGATAGGGAAATAAATTTTTGTGACTCTATAAACAACTTTTAAAGCTTAAGAATATAACTTAAAGTTGAATTTTAAGGATCTATGTTTAGTCCTCAGTTTTTATCAGTGGCTTAACATGGGGATCACAGGGATAGCAAAAATTACGAATTTTATTTAAACATAGAACTATCTTGTGTATGTGTGTGTGTGTGTGTGCGTGCGTGCGTGCGTGTGCGTGCGTGAGTGAGTGCGTGCGTGCGTGCGTGAGTGAGTGAGAGAGAGAGAGAGAGATAATGATAAATAAAAAGTTCTGATATTATATAATCAAGAATCAATTATAAATTTAGTTTTAATCCTATTTCATTTTCTCATTATTATTATTATTGGTATGGCAATTTTTATGCTTAAAAATATGTTTATTGATTGCTGACTTTTATCTGAAAGTTAGGCATCTTCTGCAATAAAAAAATGAATTCAAAATCAAACATTATATGAAGTTGCAGTTTAATAAACTAGTGAGACAAGATATAGAAACTTATAATAGCTTACATCAACAAGAGCTATTTCTATATAAATGCATAGCCTCAGTTCTAATAGAACAACTCAAGGTAGAAAGAATGTAATAAAATTTATTATTATAAGTAGCTTGTAAATTTGGAATAAGTACTCATAATAAATAGAGAAACACTTTATTTTGCAGTAATTCAAAAATACATTGAAATACTATAAAACATTTGTGCAGTCATAAAAATAAAGCTCATACACAGAAAATTTCTATAATTAGAATATTTTAGGTTATTTCAGAAACATAGTTTTCAAATAACGCACTATATCTAATGGATGTTAAGCTCAATCTAATTAAATTTTCCCCTATAAGCAGAAAGGCTTCATACTATTTGAAAATTCCAGAAAATATTCAAATATGCATAAGAGAAGTTTGAACATTTATACCGTGCTGCCCAGTAGAGAGAATTATCTTCCATATCTAGAGACATTACTGTTATTGCCTTTTTCTAGTTTGTTGACTAAATCCTATCATTTTTTTTAATCCCTTAGTCTTTATAGACTTATGAGAAAGCAAATCTTACTCAAAAGCTATTCTTGACTATTTCACAGAATGTTTAAATTTATTTTCTGATAAATTTGAAATTATTCTTTTTTATATTTTGAAGACTTAACTGAAATACTAATATTCAATAACCTTAAAAATTCCTTTAAAGTTATTTTTATATTTATTATCTTTATGCTAATAGTATTTTTATATTCATTATAATCTGTATTTAATTTATTTTATAGGATTTTGAAATTTTATTAGAATCAGTAAATGTCTAAATACTTAGAAATAAGTATTTTAAAAATATTTATATTTTCTAATAAATCAGATTAATCAAAAGTAAAATTTACTGTTTTAGGAGAAATGCTTTTCCTTAAAAAATTTATGCAAGTGTTACATTTTACTAGAACTTTAAATTCATCTAATATAATTGATTAATTGTAAATAGATAAATGTATGTTTCATATCCTAAAATTCCTTATAATATTCCTAAATTGTTAATATTATTTAATATAAAGAAATATCTCTTTTACTTTCCTTTAATATAATCTAATACTTTTTTTTAATACTATTTTTTGCATTGAAAAAATTTATAAATTATAGTATTATATTCATATAATTTCTCATGAGATAAATTGATTAGACCATGAAATCATTATTCTGTCTTTCTCAAGGATAAATCTACAGCTAGAATCAGTACATTAAACCCTTAATGTGTATGCTTATGTTAATTTGAGCATGCTAAACCACATTTAATATTATGCATTAAGGGTTAACTTAATTTATTTCATATATTGAAAAGTTGTTTACTGTTTAGCTTACAATTTCTCAATACTGTTGCTTTAAAATGTAATATTTTTAAAATTGTCATCAATATATTTCTATTTTTTGAAAAAATTAAATTTTATATTTTAAACTTATTTAATTTGTTTTACTAGTTCTGCTGAAAAAACTAAAATTTGATTTCTGTAAAATTTAACTGTTAAATATATCTGTTAGTTCTGCTGTTACTTTGAAAAATTTATAAAGCATTGTTATGATTTTTCTTTTCACAGTTTATATCAATTCGTATATCTAATGCAAGTGTTATGCAGTTAAGTAAATCAGATGAAGAGTTTCTCTTGCACATTTCATTTCAAGAATTTAATTTGCACTGTTATCATGTTTCACAAGGGTTTGTATTTTAATAGAATCATTTGTTATTTTAATAGAATATATTTATTAACTTAGAATATTTAAGGATATAATTTATTATATAGTGATTTATATGTTTTAAATTTCTATTCATATCAATAATGTTATTCGAAGATTTTTGTATTATGAATTTATATTTAAATAAATAAGCAAGACTGGATCTTCTGTCACTTAGATAACTTTCATGATTTAAAATATGTTAATACAATATTAAAATTTCCTAGAAATGAGGCAGAATATCCCAATTAAATTATTACATTTTTACAAAGAAAAATTTAATACAATCATTTGTTATTTTAATAGCAAAAAAAGCAAAAAAATTTACTATCAGCAATTCTGTAGCATTATCTCTAAATGATTCATAAATTCTTTTAAAGTTTAATTAAAATGTTCACTTGCAAAATTATTTTAAAATATTGGATTTACAAATATACTTTTTTCAACACAACCAAATGAATGCTTTACTCTCTTATTGTCGTATATTGTATTATATAGGACACATTGTGTGTTCAATGATCTGATTTTACTCAAAGTCTTCACTGGAGACTCTACATAGGAATTTTAGCAATATACAAAGTTATAATTGAATTATTTGAGTAAAATTTTGATGATTGCTACATATAGATATGCATTTGGTTGCATTCTCTATTGCAATGTTGTGAAAATCTTATATTTCTGAAAATTTTGATCCCTTGATATTTACTTAAAAACCAAAGAATCAAAAATTTATAAAACAGCCTATTTAATTTAATATATGGATATATAAATGTTTTATGTTTAGAGTTGTTATATAAATCAGATGCCTAATTATGTTATTTTATATTAATTTCAATTTGAAGTAAAAAAAAATCTTTTCAAATAGAATTGAATTGAATACTTTAGTGCTTTCATTATCTGTCAAGATATTCAAGCATCAATCTGCTGTAAGTATTTTGCTGTCTCTACTGTTTTATCTCTTTGTTGTGATGAATAATTTACCCTATCACCTTTGATTTAGATTTATTTTTCTGAAAAAATGCTTCAAAGAAAGCAAATCTTTTCAAAAATGTTACATTTATGTCAGATTTATTAACTTTTACTTGTTTAAAGCTTTCATATTTCATTCTTTTAATGTTTTCGTAAATGATTTTTTAAATGTTTATATATAGTATTTAAAAAAATTATGAAACTTTCTCTTAAATACTTACTTTTATGTTTTATTTTTTAAATCATCAATTTAGAATTTGTTGCTTGAATCTGTTACTGTAAGTGTTTAAATTGTTCTTATTATAGAGTTCAAAAGAATATCATTCCACTGAAGCATGCATTTGTCATTTTTCTTCTAATTTGCATTTGACTCTTTTGATGAACATATATAAGGAAATTGCGATTCAGGTAAAGTGTAATCTATGCATAAAAGTAATTTTATCCTAGCTTCATCCATAAGTTTGAGTTTATATAAATCCATTAATATTCAGATTTGTATTAAAATTTTTTATCTCCTATGGATTTGCCATGGTTGCCTTGACATTTTCTTTTAGAACATATTATTGTCTATTGGAAAATTCAAAAGATTTTTAATAAATTTAAATACACACACACACACTCAAAATAATGCAATGCTTTAATTCACACCAACTCATTTCTTAATTTTATTTTCATTTGATTAGATAGTTGCCGAGGAAATTTCATAATTATCTAATATTTTAATGTCAATAGAGATATAATAAGTACAGTAGTATGCAAAAATGTGTTTATGGCATATTTCATATACATTTAAGACTTATTACTAAAATAATGAAAAAAAAATTAAAAATTTTAAACTACTGTCTACTGTAATGTACTGTAAATTGTATATTACTGTCTACTTCTGCAAAGTACTGCTTTTTCACCAATTGAAGATGGGTTTTGAAAAGTAACATTTTTCTTTGCTTAACTTTTATAAACAAGTCTGTTAAACTATATTAGCTTATTAAAATAACTGGAACTTTTTATTGTTAAATAATTTAGTGAAAATATGAAAATTAGACATATTTTGTTTAAATTCTAAACATATATAAATGATTAGTAATTCAACAAAGGAAATAATTTGCAAAATTTTAAAACGTAAGCATTTTAATATTTTAATGAAATAATAATTACATTATTTTTTGCTATAAGCATATTATTTTGTATCAAATTTCAATTTTTTATAGATTTTGTTCAGTTTCTTCCTTTTTATTTACAGTATATTGCCAAATTGCTCATTTTCTCTTTTAGTCATTTTGGTCTTAGATAATATAATTAGGAACCATTTTATTGGCTAGAAAGAATATTATTAATTTTGCCTTCTATATCAGATTAATAGTATTTATTATGTGATCATTTTTAATGTATATAAAGGATCGCAAAGGCTAGTGTAAAGCTGTTCTTTATTCTTTCAGTTAATATAAATAAAATCCTTATTCTGTGTGTATTTGTGTGGCCAAAGTTTAATTATAATTTATCACATTGAATGGAAGGAAACTTATATCAAGTCGTTTATATCTGATTATCTTAAAACAGGCAATGTTTCCTTTTAAAAATTTTAATTATAGCTTTTATAATTAATGTAAACCATAATTAATGCTGATTTGAACAACTATAAAATTCATAATGCACAGTTTTAAAACAACATATATATATATGTACACACACATAGCTGCCAACTCTACTGATTTTTTCAGGAAACTCTAGATTTTTTCACTCTTTCTCCCAATTTCGTGATAATGTATGAAAATTTACTAATTTTTGGTAATTTCAGCAATTTCAGTGAAGAACTTAAAAATCGCCGAAATTTTGGTTAAAAATAATATTGAGTTATTTAAGTTTATGTGACTGTGTCTAGTTACATTTACATGCTTAAAGAATTTCCCTTTAATGATAAGATTCTAAAACATGCAGAAGTATGTTGTTTGCAGACTATTGAACATGCCTCATTTTCAAGTGTAAAATTCTTTATTGACAAATTTTCCATTTTACTGCTTAATACAGAACTGAATAAAGGATTGGGCATTCTCCAAACTAAGTTGTGCGAACTACAAAGTACTGTCCTCATAAAAGAAACACTGGATGAACCAAGAGCACATGTACAATGACATTTTGTTGGAAATCTGATGAATGAGCTTTCATGAACATTTGATGAACATGAATGAGTTTTCATGAACATTGTATGATGAATGAGTTTTCATTTCTGGCCTTGTTAAAAAGAAAGAATACTAAAGTGGCCGCTCAAAAAACGTGAAAGAACAGTCTGCTGTATCCTAGGGATACTGATCTAGAGCTACCAGCAAGGTTTTTTCCAAAGTACCAAGAGTGGACATGTGGATCTCTCCAAATTGCATTTAATTCCATCTTTTTAATAGTGGATATTTCTAAAAATATTAGAATAGCGCTGCCCTACAAGGTGTCAGCAGTAACAGACTTGACCAAGTTATCTGCAATTTCATTACCACTCAATCCAACATGGGAAGGAACCCATTGAAAATGTATAGAGTGTTTAGTAGAAAATCGTGTCACTAAGTCTAAAATATTCAAACTTGTCTTATCCCCAATGGTCGTTCAATGAGACTAGTGCTGGATAGAGTTAGGACTGTCTGCTAATAATAACTGTCTCTGAAAACAAGTTTAGAAGTTGTGTGTATATAATTTAATTCCTCAAAAATAGCTATAAGTTTTGATCTAAAAACTGAACAGTAGTTAACATTTCTGACTCTTATGTCAATTGTACCTCCTGATGACTCAATATGCACACTGCTCCCAGAAATATTGCCGTCGCCCTTGCTGCCATCAGTATAAATTTTTAATGTTGAATTAGGGATGCTATTAATTGTCTTGAGAGCCATCTGCCTTATAAAATCTGGTATATTAGACTCTTTACTCACTCTCATATGAAAATGAATTCAATCAGAGTCTAACAAAAGTCAATTCAACTGAAAATAGGGAAAGGCCTCGAGGAATGAGGTTCCACTTCAAAAGAAAACGAGCCATATCATAAGCCATGAGAAAAGGGCTATGTTTAAAGAGAAAAGTATATTTAATTATTAGATGAAATTTATTCATAGTTATTGAAAAGGCTATATAATATAGTTCCATGAGTATAAAAATACTTTCCTAATTATTAGAGGTTTTTATTTATTTTCTTAATTATATGCATTTCTAAATTATGTTTCTTTTTATTATTATATTTATCTTACTTGGTGTTAGTGTATGTAAATAAATATTTAAATGTGTGGTTTTATGATGAATTTTTTGCATCATTCACATAATAAAAAGAATATGTAACAATATGTAGTTTATAATTTCATGTAAAATTATATTGGATTATTTGCTATTTTTACATAAATTAATAATACATACTCTTTACCAGATAAATGGATATGTTTTATTTCATACCTTAAATAATATTTATATTAAGTGATACTTGCTAGCTCCCTAATCATTTTTTGTTACTTTGTTTTGAAAAAGTAAATATCTGTATCAATTTAATAAAACTTACTTCAATTATCCCATATAAGTTTCTTATAAAATTTAAACAATAATTAGTTTGAATTTATATTACTAAAAATTGAAAGCCACAACTTCTAAAAATAAATTTCAAAATTAAATTCTTGTAACAAATGATGTTTCAATTTTATTATAATATAAATTTTATTATAACTCTTCTCAGTAATTTAGAATGTAAATATAATATCTAGTTAAGTATTTTATAATAGTAGCCAGAACTGTTGAATATTTTGCCTTAGAGTATTTGATCACATTTATCTTTATAAATAATTACATTTAACTATAAAGGTATTTCATCAAATTGCAGTAAGCATTATATAATGCAAAAAACTTATTATTTAATAAAAAGTATATATTTTTTCTGCAATTTTTGTTATTTTGGCTAATATTGTCATAAGTTTTATATATATATATATATATATATATATATATATATATAAAATATATATATGTATATATATATACATACATACATACATATTTTTTTTAAATTTTATTTTAGGTTGTTAACTTAAATATTTCTGAGCCAGAATTCATGCTTTATGAAGGTATATGTTATATGTTAGTTGCATTTATTATTTTTATTATGAATAAAAAAAATTTGCTATCTAGTTTGCACAGCTAATATAATTAATATTAAAAGTAATATTACATTGATAGCTTTTGATAAGCTAGTTGTCAATTTTATTTTACCAATTTCCGTTCTGTTGTAGGTTTTTAATTTATTATCTCTAGAGACTGTGTATCTATATTTTTTTAACTGTCTTTACTGTAAAAGTGAGTTTAGCATTTAATCACATCTCCTCTAAAAGGAAAAATTTAAGTACTAAATTCTGAAGTATATCATTATTTTAAGAGTACAATTTTTTGTTATTTTAATGTATTTATTGCATAAAGTGCTTCTTTTTTATATAGAAAGGTAGGAATTCAAATATATTAGGTCACAACAATTTAATTTTCACTAAATTATTTTAATTATTCTGTAAATTTATGTACCCATATATAATTTAACATACATTATTATTCTAAAATTGCATATATATTGATATGAAAAAAATTGGGAAAAGTGAAATGAATATCATTTTTGTCTGGTAATTAATTTTTAAGAATTTCAAGTTATATATTTTTTAATTGATAGTTTCTTTGTTATCAACTTAAAACATTCATATTTGTCTTTAAGATCTGATATTTGAAAAAAAATAATAATATTAAGTCCAAAATATATTATTAGTTTTCACACTTTTAAAATATCAAGTAATTTCAAGATTAAGTACTGGCATACCTAATTATTTTAATCCTTAATATTTTTTCTAGTATTATTTTTTAAGTAAATATTTAACAATGCAGTTTCAGTTACTTCCTTTACTTTATTTTGATTGCTTTTGATTATTAAAAATTCATACATCTACCGTTACCATTCTTTTATGAGCATTTGGAAAAATAATTGCTTCCATCATCAATTATTGAAGAAGGGTATTCTCTATCCCATCATAAATTTGCATCTCTTCTTGCTGTAAGCATTTAAAGACTCAAAACTTGCTGGTGCTAAAAGCAAAAATAAAACATGCAATAAAATTCTCTTTTAACTAAGAAAAGAGTTAAGTTTTTGCTTGAAAGTTTTAATTGATATCTGTAATCAAATTACTTAGATAAATTTCATTTTAATATTTATTGTACAAATTAGTTTTATTACATTAAAGTTTTATTTGCATTTATTCTTTTAAACTTATTTAATTGCTTTCAGTTTTTACAATATGTCCTAAAACTAACTCTTGATTCAAAAAATGATTCTTGAATAAGAAACCAAATTTAAAGCCACTTTTATTTTTCCTAAAAATGATTCATACTGATTTAAATGAACTAAATATGTCTAATGATTAATTGTATTTCTTTTTGGTATAATACATTTAAAGTTTTAATCATGGAATGAGCACTGTCATTTTCAAAATGCAGTATTAAAGTTAAGCATTCTTTATTGCTTGTGAATAGTTCCAAGCCATTCTAGAAAGCATTCTGCCATATACCTTTCTACATTCTCTTAAACAATTTTCAAAAAATATAGAAAACAAAAAAAATATTTATAAGTGGTTACCTTTTTTTTTTCACTGAAAAAAAATTTTTTTAAAAAATTCTAGGTAGTCAAAATTTTGGTTAAATGTTCACTTGCAGATCATAATCATGTTTCCATTTTCATATTATATAGTCTCAGACACCCTTATTGAATTTTTTTATTGTAAGGAATTCTTAAAGTATATTTATCTTTCATTTCCATTGTAAAGCAATGCTGATTTAGGAAAAGTATTATTCTTTGCCAAACCTTTTTTACTATATTAATTATATTCACAGTAATTTTGTTTCTCCTGTATTTTGTAATAGTAAATATTTAATTCTTTAATTCTATCAAATCTGGTATCATTAATAAAGAAAATTTTGTTTTTTTAATTTCGAAATATGAATTATAAATATTAAACTTGTAAACTGTAGTTTCACTAAAAACATTTTTTATGTTCTTGGAAAACTGTTCTACAGAATATTCATAAAATGAATTCATGCCTAATAAATATCTAAAATAGTTTATATATATATATATATATATATATATATATATATATATATATATATATATATATATATATATATATATATTGCTATTCTTGTAAATCATTTGTTATGTTTCTTTTAAAAAATGGAACTGTTATTTATTGTCCTGTTAAAAAATGCTTTTTTTGCAATATGGTACAAGAAATTATATGTTCATTTGCGTAATTTATATTATTATATATAAGTTATCTATATCAGTAAATTAAAAAAATAAAAAAATTATGCTATTTGTTTGCTACTTGTATTTTTATGTGATAAGTGATCTTATTAATAATTATTTCACTTTCTGATATTTAATCTCATTTAATATTTGTTTTTTCAAAGGTTTTTCCATTATAAAATTTAAAAACTATATTATGAATGGAATGCAAGCAAGAAAACAAATTTCAGAAGAAACAAATCTTTTTCAAAAATCAGAAGAAGATAATATAGATTTTAAAGAAAAGTTAAAGAGAATACCTAAAGTATATATTTTTAGAAATTCTATTTGTATAATGATCATGTTCAATAATTATTTTAATGTTTAGTGGAAAAGTGTGTATGATGTGTGTTTATATATATATATATATATATATATATATATATAATGTGGCATAAATAACTTAAAAATAAGACCAAAATAATAGAAAAATATTTTAATTTTTAATTAAAATGTGAAGAAATGTATAGTTATTGTTTTAAAATTTTAGTACCACTTTATTTAATTTTTCATTCATTATGTTTAGCAATAGAAGTTTTAGTTTTAACATTTTATTTGGAATAAAAAACTTTTAACAATATATAATTTGTATGTTAAAAATAATTAAATTTTTTTTTGATAGTATATGTATCTGACAAATTGCTGTTAGTTGTTTATTTCATAATTTTTGGCTGTGTGATTGATTAAAGTTTAGCCTAGACTCTTTCATAACAGGAGACACAAATGTGAATTCATTGCTAAAGCTGGCATTGTCTATAGATTACATAAGTTGTATATATATTTTTATAATTTATTTTCTTAAATCGTTTTTCATTTAAAGTATTTTTATACATTTTATTTTACTTATTTACTTACAATTTAAGGACTTAAATTATACATTTAAAAAATTGAATCTGTCTTTTAAAATTAATTTTTTAGTAGGAAAAATTTGGAAACAGTGTGCACGCAATTTCATGTTGCATTTGTAATAATTGATTTACCATTTTTGTGCAAATGTAGACTAGTAAAACATTGTTTTCTTTCAAACTTAGCAGAGTCTTTTGCTTAAAGTTTGTTTTAATAAATATAAGTTAATTAGAATCATCATCTGCTATTTCAAGTTTAGTTAAAATACTTAAAATTTTGAGTATGAATACTTAAAATTATGGGCTCTAAATACAGGTACTCACATTCTTGGAAAATTGAAACTTCAATCATCCTTATTCATTGCAAACAAATACCATATACTCATTTGAATGGCTATCTCAAGACAAATCATTAAAAAAATTACTTTTCCCTTTTCATTTATATAACAAAAAAAACTACATACATTTGACCCATATATCTTTCATTTCAAGTAGGTCAAACCTATGTTTACCTCTAATTCCAGAGACAAAAAAAAATTATTTTAAAATATTCCAGGACACTTACACAAATATATGGTATTTGTAGTTCAAAACGAAAGCACTGTGGCTAAACGACATGTCAGCTAAGAGAGTAGTTTAATGCTAGCACATACAGGACCATCACTGCCAAAGGGTAATTTTCATATTTACAGTGAATATACACACCACATAAAATAAACTATAAGAAGTCTTATTGTTTATGTAATTTTCTTATTATTTTTACTTTACATGTTTACCTAAAGTTAAAAGCAATAAGTGTATTATTATTTTTATTTTAAAAAGAACTAAGATTAACATTGCAATTATTTATGTAGAACTATTTTTGCCTTTAAAAGAATTCTTTTAATAAATTTTCTCTACATTAGTATTGATAATCTAAATTATCTAGTTATTATATCCTGTGCATTCAATTTATGTAGATGCTTTTTTTATCTGGGGCATCATATCAATTTATTTATAACTTTGAATAATGTTTAAAATTAATCTAATTTTGAGTTTTCCAATTAAACTTTTCTGCATCTGGTAATACTTCAGGTTACATCATTTATGTTTCCTGCTGTATTTAAAAGTAATTTTATAATTTTAACTTAATATGTGTTATTGTAAATAAACAATTTTAGATTATCTATAATCTCACTTTACAATAATTCATAATGTTCTTACCTTGTTACATTTTGTTTGAAAAATCTTATTTCAGTAATTTTTTATTTGTTTTTTAAGAAGAGTTATATTTATAATTATTTTCTTACAGGTTTCAACTGTATCTATTGATTTATTTTCCATAAAAATAATGATGAAAGGTGGACATAGGTAATACACAAGAGTAAATTTTGAACAAATTTTAAATTTTGATCATACAGTTCATACTTGTTTTTAGAGGATGTAGGAGCCAATAAAACAGTTTTTAAAATCGAAAGTTTATAAAATAAAAATAATAATTTTTTTACCACACTGATCTCTTTTTATAAATAGAGTACTATTAGAAAAATTATTTAATATCCATTATAAACAAACATCCAAAATAAATTTCTGATATAAAAACATTTTTACTTTTATTTTATTGTGAAAAAATAAGAGTAATCACTTAAGTGTTTTTTTTTTTTTTTTTTTTCAAAATTATGTTTTAAAAAAACACCTTATTTTTGATGTAGAAAAGTATTTCATTGTTGTTTTTCTCAAAAAGTAACTCAATCTTGTTAGCGATTTATTTGCTTGTTTTGCTGATGGTTGTAACTTTAAGTCATTTCCTTAATGTTTGTTATCTGTAAGTCCTTTATTATTTTCATTTATTATATTCACCATTATTTTATCATAAAATGATTCTTATGAACTAATTACATCTGAGTCTAGATTCCAAAAGTACTCTAAAACTCTGGCATGACAGTCTATATGGGCTGTAAAGCCTATAGTGCCCAACTCTTTTTTCTTGACAGAGTGGCCTTTGGTGTGAAGCATATGTCCCGATTAGGTAGCCAGCCTAATGTAAAACCCTCAGTATTTAGTTCCAAGCATGCTTGGTACTTAGTTTATTGGTACGCTGAAGAGACGAGAAGCTGAGTCAACCTTGACCAGCTCGAGGATCAGACCTGTGCCTTGGGGGAGTAAAATGCAGATTCAGAAAGTCTTGTAATGAAATTTCTGGAAAAAGTTCCTTGTCATAACTTATCTTCACTCAAGTCCTGAGATAATTTTTTTGTTCATTTTTCAGTGGCTGATTTAATAACACACTATAGTCAAAATGATATAGATATTATTTTTTTTCTGCATCATCATTTCAAGCATACATTTACTAAAACATTGCGACTAGAATTTTATAAAATGATTTTAAGGTTGGATCACTTCTTCCACAGGTATCCATCAATATTTTTACATTTTTACTTTAGGCTATTTATTACACTCAAATGCATGCAGAGTTGAAAGTCAGATTAGGTGGTAGAAATTCCTTACAGATTGTTTAAAAAAAACTGGAGTAAATGATACTTATTAAGGCTGGTGCTTATTAATAGATCAAAGTTTCCTTATATAAATGACTGGTATTATTACTGGCAAATCACATAAATATTTCAATTTTAAAATTTCTTTTTATTCATCACACTGATTAATACTTAATGCTGCAATTAGTTTTTCTCAATTCAAAGATTCTTCAATAATAATGTCAATCTACATTTCTCAACCATAAAATAAAAGAATTGATAAAACATTAGATGATGAAAAATAAATGTCCGGAAAAAGTGCTAATTCATAAAAAAAAGATTTTTCAACAATTTAATTCATAAAGGGAAATTAAGATTAGTATTGCACCTATAGGATCATATTAGGGACCAACTAATACTAATAATTCAAAAAACAATTAGTGTTTACAAATTAAAGGTTTGTAAAATCAAGCATCTAATGTATGCTGTTTTGAAAAGTTCCACAATTGCTAAAAAGTAAAAAAATATTTTTTGCTTTATTTTTTAAAATCATTTGGTGTACCATGGATAATATTCCATGAAATATTTATATTCTTTCAAGATATTTTTCATATCTGCTGCTTCCAATATCAGACCCATCCATGCTGCATGGCAGTAAAAATAGCTAAAATAGTTTAAAATAATAAAACTATGCTGATAGCCAGAAATGTTTAAATGAAGTTATGTTTATATTCCAGTTGTAATTAAATTAAAATCTTTTACAGCCTACTAACAATCGTGTATGTAATTGTTCAAATGCACAGGAATATGTCTTGTTATTTTTACTTTTCAAATACTTTTCTTAAATTTGGATACATGTATGTAAATTTTCTAATTATTCCATGAGACAAAAAAATTTAAGCATGTAGTTATAAAAAGCAAATTATCAAGGTACAAATAGTTAATAATCCACTAGATGCTTATTATAGATCGTCGACAATATAAAAATAATAAATAACTTTTCAGCATATTTAAAAAAATTTTCAGTTAATTTTTCATATTTTTATAAGCTTTTGAGATGTATTACATAGTTACTCTTTTTTATTACTTGAATATATATAATGGGCCTAAATTTGAACTCATACATAAGAAAAATAAAATAAATTAATATTTGCAAATTGTGTGGATGTAATAGAAATTTTATTATTTATAACAGGCTCCTTTCAGTACCTGCCTATAACCTTTATATAATTATATATTTATTTATTTTGTTTTATTTTTCATTTCCTTAAAATTAGTTTTCTTTTTAAGATGTATGATTGTAATACAGAGTGCTAAATGTTTCCTTGTCATACTTTCAGATATTTTGTTTAGTTTGCTATGTGTGGCTGATATGTTATACATTTAAATTATTTGTATAACATATCAGCCACACATAGCAAACTAAATTACTGAAATTACATAGAATACTGAAATTTTAATAACACATTAATCATACCATTCATTAGAATAACATTTATTTAAAAGGAAAAGAAAAAAGTTTGATTCAAATTATTTTTTGTCTTAGCTAAACTTAAATATGTAGTTATTCTATTATTGAATTTAAAGTAAACCAATACTATGTGTTATTTAATATATGCTGTTATATTTTATTTACAGGACTTTTACATTTGGTGTGAAGTTTATTTCATTCCATTTGGAGATTGGAGATTTTATTGAAGAAGAAAATCTTCCCATTATCACCTCAAATATTCAAGTGAAAGAAATATCATCAGCAAGTGATCATATACAATTTGGACAATTGATGAACTGTACTTTGCAACTCAGTGTAAGTATATTTTTAGTCTTCAAATATTTTTTCTTCTTTTCATTGAAACTGAGCTTTAAATCCTCAATTTATTTTTGAAGTATTGAGTATGTGAATAAAAATATAATATATTAAGTAACTTTAAATTAAAAATGCATTAAAATATGTACAATTTTCTTCTTATGTCTGTAACGCTTTAGTAAACTGTGGAAAGTATCGAAGAATTTCTTTTTTATTAAAATTGGTTTATCCTTTAAAATTTTAAAAAATAATTTCAAATTTTCTGATTTAAATGTTTCTAAAAATTATAATATGAATTTCCATTTTAAAATAATTGTTTAAATGTAATTACATTTGAATACAATATTTATTGATTGTAGGAAATATAATAGAAAAATTAGTTTATTTTATAAATATGAATTCATTTGAGCAATTAAAAATATGTCAGAGGATTTATAAAATTGTGTAATTGAATATTAGGTTATTATATATATAAATTGGGTTTATATTAAAAAAATGAATGAATTTATTCTCATTCAAAATTTATAAAAATAGTATGTACGATAAACTCTCATACCATTCTAGGAATTTGTTGCACTTAATAGAAAATATCATTGTTATATACATTAACAGGCCAATTTATGCAAGTTCAAACATGTCTTTAAATTATAATCTCATATATTGCTAATACAGTATGTAATTTAGTGTAAAAAATAATTTCATTAAAATAATTTTTTATAAAGAGGAAGTAAATTATTGCATCTGCTTTTCTAACTACAGCAAAAACAGATGTAAATCAAATAATAATTCTAGGGCAAAATATTGGTCGTGAAGGTTTTGTTGATTTATGCAAGACAAAAATTGATGAAATCAAATTAATACAATTATCAAACTACTCTCATCATGGTAGTGAGAAGGAAAAGTCAGCCCAGAATTTTAAGGAGCCATTAACATTTGAATTTAAAAGATAAAGGTTTATAAATAACTAAAAATATCAGTCTTAAATAAATAATTCTCCAGATTTTCAGTTTAAAAATAATTCTGGCAATAGATTATTTTAAGATTGGCTTAAATGATGATAATAATCATGACAAATCTACACATCATTCAAGCTGTGAATCGTTATAACCAATATTTTAAAAAAGGATGTCTTGGAAATTCATTTGTTGATTCTTCCAAGAGTGTATAAATGTAGGATAATGAAATTCTTTTATTTTTATTAAAAATTGAATGAAATTGTTTTCCTCTTATATATTTAAATGCCTGATTGTTGTTTTTTCTAAACTACTATTTTTCCAAAATATGTGCTTCATTGTTTTCAGAGTGGAGTAAGAAAGTGTTTATATTTACTTTTTTAAACAAAAGATCAGAACTTGTAGGAAAGTATGAAATTTGTATGAAATATGGGACAATTTATTACGCTGAATAAGTACTATTTAATTTTTTCATCTCATACAATTTTGTATTATATTTAGTCCATTATGTAATTCTAATTTAAACATAAATAGTTTGTTGAAATTTTTTTAATTATTTAATGTTATTCACATTGATTGATTTAAAAATATCTTTTAAAGAACATGCATGAACAGTTGCTATTATTTTACTTTAATTTTCATTATTTATTTTTCTTAAGAGTGTGGAAAATTGTAATTCTTCAAATGTTTTTTATAAAATTATGATTATATAGTCTTATTAGTCAAGGATAAAATATTTTTTTTATTCTAGAAGAAGTTCTGTTTTTGGAATGTTCACCAATAAATTATAAACTAGTAAAACTTTTATTTTGAAAAAAACATGTAATTTTTCAAATAATTTTACTGATTTGCTAAATAGGAAGTAAGTACCTGCAAATTTGAAAGGATCAATTGCTTCAGGATTCAAATAATCTTTTCTGGATAAAGAGATTGTATTTCAAAAAAGTTTATATAAAAGTTTGATAGACTTGGATTATTTATTTAAATTTTAATTTAATTTGGGATTTGCAAAGTTTTTATAAGTTGGATTGCCAAAAATGAGATTATAGTTCTCACATGATATATAATTTCTTGTTATTTTTGTTAACAGAAATAAAATTTAATATTTTCTTTTTTCATTTAATTTAATGTCTTGTTTTTGAGATATAAATCATAACATAGTGTGAAAATTTTGTTTATCAATTTCTATTAACAAGTAAATATAAATACATTCATAAAAATTTGTATGTACTCAATATTTCTTATGTATTTATTTTATTTACTTTTTTATTTTAAATGTTTTTCTTAAATGGAATGCCTTACATTAATAATTAACTCCATGGGGTTTAGTCCATAATAGACAGTAACCTTCCTAACATTTAATTCTGAAACAATGTATTTCATGCTTTAATTTTCCTATATTGACTTTTAAGTTCTTAAAATCTTTTTTCAACTTTATTTATTCATATCTATTTTCAATAAACTTTGCCTTAACATTTAAAAATATTTTCTGGTTGTCATTCTCTCTATGCATCATTATCTGTATACTCTTTTTGATGTATACATAGTTTATTAAATTTTTTACTTTAAATAGCTTAGAAATATCAATCATATCATTTCCTCCAAACATCACTTCCTTGATCCAAAAATGATTTTTAACATGTTCTTCTTCTAGGTTATTAATATTTTTCAATTTTTTGATAAAAATCCAAGTTTTTGGTTCATAGATAATTAAATGTTACTGCATAAAGTGAAAAATTTACATGGTGGTACTACTCAAAATTTCACTTATTGTGCACAATTTTTAAATACTTTTTCTCAGTTATAGCATAGACATTATCTTGTTTTTTTTTTTTTTTTTTTTTTTTTTTTTTTACAAAAGTTATATGTTTTATTATCATGTTAAAGTTATTTCATCAAATATTTTTCTAAAAATCAGTGCATTAAACCTCTAAAGGGATTGAAATTTTATTTTTAATTTCTATTTTTAACTGCCATAACATAAGCATATGATCTCCTTTTATTGTTGTATATTTAATAACTTAATATATTTATATTTACACTATTTTTATTGAATTATAAAATTTTAATAATAATTATGCTAATGTTTTATTAACAAAATAATTGAAACATTTATTTTAAAATTCTCATTTAATTTTAGGTTACTGAAAAACTTGTAGATGCCAAATTCAATCTTTCTTTACTACATATTTTTTATGAAAAGGAAGTACTTCAGTATTTTTTGAATACTCTGATTAACAATAATCAGAAAATAAAAATTTCTGCAACATCTTCTAAAGAAAGGTATGTAGAATTTTTTTATTATTTCTAAAGTTTATTTTTTAATTTCACTAAAAATGCTGAAGGAATATAATTACATGACTATGCATTAAAATTATTACTCAGTGAAAAGTGCAAACAATGAAATGATATTTAATGGACAAATAAATTATGCTAAAAATAGTAAGTAATTAAATTTTCAAGAAATTTTAAAACATAGATCCTGAGAAATATATCTGAAACAACTTTTTTTAGCCTCAGTAATAAATGTTTATGTCTTGGCACTCAGTCATCAGATTGGATGGCTTTTGCAAGTACAACTGACATTCAAGTTACAACATGTTGTCATAGTTTATCAACTTTAGTGATTGGTATATGGTAATGAACCAGTTGCTCAGTAGTCATTGACCACATGTTGTTTGTCAATAAAAGATCTGGAGAATATACTGATTGTAAGGCAACAGCCTATATCAGTATATTCTCTGGATCTTTTAATAATTATTTTCTGTATATAAAATGTGTGTCTATAAAATACCTCTTATGTGCAATTGCTGAAACAATTTTCCCAGAGTTCAACTAAAGGATAAAAGCATGAATCTTAATACAACAGTAATGTAATGGCCACTGTTCTTAATATACTCTATGCAAACAAAAAGTGATCTAGGTGTGTTTTATTAGCACCCGTTACTATCACTCTAAGTGATGAGCCAATGAACGAGCATTACAGCGTTAAATGTACACTGGCAATGTGTGTTCTCTGTTGTGCCGACAAGCATGGGTAAGTCATGATGCTGTGAACAGAATCTGGTTTTTCTTGAAAACATAATCATGTCTTTCCAATATACAAGTTCATCACTGATCTCATCATTGAAGAATCTTGTCTAATATAGTATCAGGCATAGCTGATGTTATGGTCACCTAGCTTTTTATGCTTCTTCAAGCATGATCAAATTGTTCATGTAGGCATTTTTTGTGCTGTTAAGATTTTATTTCTTAACTTAGTAGTTGTGATGATCTATAATGTCATGTGAGTAACATGTGAACAAGAACAAGCCACTGAGATACAACCTGGTGTTTCATGTGATCATCCTGATCCCATCACTAATGTATTCCACTGACAATCAAAGATGTCCGTTAATACGCGAAACAATACAATGATATAATGAATTGAAATCCCTCTATTATTGTCAAAAACATGCATATTAACTTTGTTCTTATATGATGTGTCAAAAACTTTTGAATAGATAATAATGTTCAAATTTAGTTTATGTATCATAGGAACTTGCTGTAAAAATTCTTCTTTCATACACTTTGTAGATGTCACTACTAGCACTTATTTTATGTGAATGCATTGAAAAGCTTATTTTTTGCATATCACAGTATTTTTTAGTTACATAATTTTCATGTTTCTAATGTGATGCTTTCTTAGAATTGCAATTTTAATAGCTGTAATGACATTTTTTAGTAAAAATAATAAGTTTCTAAAAATATTTTTAAAAGTTAACACATAATAAAATGTGCAAGTGTAAAATAGTCACATTACTTGCATCGAGACATTTGTTATACCAGTTGATAAGTTGCAAAAAGCCTTCCAGGGAAAATTCTGGGCTTCGTATACAGATGTAGAGTTAAATGGCTATGATTGATAGATGACACAACAGGTGAATATGCAAACATTAATATATAATTGGGTAAAGGCCAACTGTGATCAAGCAGATGGTGTTGTTGCAGTGATGGTGCAAAGCGGATACAATCAGCTCAGTCTAGTACTTATAGGTATAGAAAGAAGGTGTGTTTTGAATTTGTGGTGAAAGGAGAAAGTGAGAGTAGTCACCCACTATGAATGGACGCATGAAGTGACAGTAATAGTAATTCATAACTGCCTCATGGAAATCTATGAACCATAGTGATGTCAAAGTAAATGGTGCCGCTCATTCAGTCATGGACGTCAGCAAGTGTAGAACATACTTAGATTGAGATAGACATGCTCCGCTACTTCAGATGCAAATGTCAGGAAGATGAGTGACATGATTACAACAAACCAGCATATTATCATTGATAGAATAGTGGAAGAATTTGAAATTGTATGTGAGCTATCTCACAAGATCATCCATGATATTCTTCAATACAGGAAAGTGTCAGCACAATAGATGCCCTAACCCAAAAAAATGAATGGTGGTTAACCTAAAACTTCTTGTACTTTACCGTGAAGATGGCAATAACTTTCTATTTTCAAAAAAAAAAAAAACCTGGCTTCTCAAATCTGATGTTTTGATCTTGGCTGACAATGTGAGACCATTCTCAACAATTTCAACACATATTTCCTTTATATAGCTAATGTGATAAATTATTTAGAGTAGTTAAAAGAAAAGACTAAGGGTTATAAATATGTTAACATAAACCAAATGAATTAGTCAATTGAAAATTATGCTGAAACTGAATTGAAGAGTTCTAGTTCAAAATATTTATAAGAAGGAGTTTTCTAATAAAGTGATAACAGAATTTTTATATTTGCATCATAATTTCATATTATCAGCTAAAAGTATTTCAGTAATGTTGAAATGTCAATCAATCTATTGGATGAATAAAGTAAAAAGCACCAGTTATATGTATTACATTATAATCTTTTAAATAAAACAAAAAATTTGTCAAATTATAATATTTTGCTGAAATGAATTTTAAAGGTAATCAATTTTTATTTAATTTTTTGCTTGGAGCAAAATTGACAATTTTTGCATAATCTTTAGTACCTTTAGTACTTATTTGATTTAAGCAAATTTATGTTTTAAAAAGTTTATAATTTCTTCATGCTAATTAATACTTCATACTAACCAAATATATATTCGAAAAATTTACGTGTTTTTTTTAGCTTATAGTTCTAAGTATAAGTGATAAAATTATTTTAAAATATATACATAGCTTAAAGTATTACAAAAAGTTCTGTTAAAATTTATTCTTTAATAAACAAGTGTTAAATCTGAAAATTTTTAAATTTCTTAATCTTTCCTTAATGTTATTCAGTTTAATGGTTGGTCTATTATTTTTCAGCATTAATCTAAAATTAATATTAAGAAATGTGTTCAGAAAGCTAAATATTGGCTTAATGTTTGATACTTCAATCTTTTTTTTATTTTGGAACTTGTGCTTCAAAAGTATTGCTTTAGCTTTAAACATATTATGTAAAATTGGACATTAAATCTTAATTTTTTTTTCATATTTGGTTATTATCTAATATTTTAAAAATAACACTTTTGATATTGAATTTTGTGAATATATCAAAATTTATTTAGAAAATATAAAATTTTGAAGAATCTGTACACTTATTTTCCTAGAAAACGCCTAGCTAGCGCCTTACTTTTTGAAGTAATTAGAAGCTAACAGACTTGTATTTCACACTTCACCAGTGATCACCTTAGGGGCCTCAAATGTGTCCAGGTTTAAAAGACTTTTAGTCTGTGCACAAAATGTAAAGCTGAACTGGCATTGCCTGAGCATATCTTCAGCTGCTTTAATTTTGACTTAACTTTTTCAAGGCCTTATATGATTTTGGATTTCCTGGCTGTTTATAGACTTGTGGAGTTGGTTTATTATTGGAATTAGACCATCTAGGATTAGTAACAACAACAACATAAGTGACATTTTCTTTGAACTGTCCATTACTAAACAATTATTTTGATTTTTAAATCTTTCTTCAGTGATAATTTGCATTTAACTTATTTATAACTTATAACCATGTGATATTTTTTTTATTTCTCACATTAGTATTTATATTTATGATGCATTCTTTTTGGCTTGTAAACCATTTTTTATCTTACATTGCAATTTAGGAAATTATCTATTCAAAACTTATTGATTGGATATAAAGTTCTAACTTCAATAAATGTTGATGACATTAGTTTATCCTTCAAGATTCCTGAATGTGAGTCTTTCACTTTTGGGCTGATAAGAGCACAAAGTACCTTGCAGCATTTTATGTCTGATAAAAGTAAATTTTTAAAACTTATTTTTTAAAATATAACTTTGTTTCCTAACAATAGTAAATTTAAGTTAGTATTTTTTCATTATTCAATTACTGGGCGATTTAACTTTTTTATAAGGTGTCTTTTTTTATATGTGTGTCATTTTATAATATTTTTGTGTAAAGGATGTTTAAAATATTTTATATTTTATGCTACTTTCTTATATTTTGTGAAGTTATTTCAAATTTTAACAAAAACACTTTCTAAATAGAAAAGAAAAATACTATTACAAAAATTTTAATATTCAGTAATATAAATAAAAGGGTTCTTAAATATTATTAAATATCTAAATACTGAAAATTTTGAAGTCATCTTTTATAAAAAAAAATCAGCTTAAATCAGTGTGTAATTTATTTTGTCAATGTTATCAGATGCATTTCATTACTTAATGAAATAATTTCAATAATTCATTTCACTCTATTTTTGTTAGTGACTCTGAAATTTTGTTGTGTAATTTCAAAACGTATTTTTTGAAAGAATATAAATTTTGGTTGGTTAGCTTAAAAATTACTGAAGTAAACTTTAGGGGAGAAAACTACTGAATGATTCTAGAATACAAAAATGAACTCTAAATATTCATGTGTATAAATTTATTAGAAAAATACTTTCATTTTGAGCATATAAAAAAGTAATTGTCTTTATGCAAAAATTAATTTATTTCATATTATTCATAATTGTATTCAGATATACAAGAGTTACTCTGAAATTTTTGAGATACGCACAGACAAAAATTTACAAAATAAAAATAACGGTTTAATTTTAAAAAACAAAGTATTTTAACACAGAAGACAATTCTTTACTGACTTAACTTCAACTTGTTTAGCGTAGAATAAATTTTAAACAGGAGAGAAAATGGAGTTGATGCCAGAACATTTTCGTGCTATGATTTTCTACGATTTTAAAGCAGGATTAAATCAAGAAGAATGCGTTCAACGGTTGCAATTTGCATTTGGTGATGAATATATATATATATGGGGGGCATATGTATATACATAGAGGAAATAATTTAATTTTGGTTTAGAAATTAATTTAGGTTTTGTCAATTTTTTTACTTTAATCTCACAAAATTGTTACTGGAAATTTTAGATATGTTAAAAATTATACTCTTTAAATCATAATCAATCATGAAAATGAAGTTGACGCCAGAACATTATCATGCTATGATTTTCTACAGCTTTAAAGCAGGGTTAAATCAAGAAGAATGTGTTCAACGGTTGCAATTAGCATTTGGTGATAAATCTCCAGCTCATGCTACTGTATTGAGATGGTTTAGAGAATTTAGAAGAGGTCACAATTTTCTTCAGGATGAAGAACACACAGGAAGGCTGCTGTCAGCAGTAATCCCGGATAATGTGTCTGCCATACAAAAAATGTTAATGGATGATAAATGCTGTATCTATCAAAAGATACAGAAGGAACTTAACATTGGATCGATCCGCAGCCATACACAAAATCATTCATGAAGAATTACATATGAAAAAAGTAGTTTGCCGTTGGGTTCCCCATAATCTAACTGGGCACCAAAAAGAGGAGCGTGTCAGAATCAGTGAAGAAATTCGTAAATTGCTAAATGATAGTGGCCACCACATCATTTCTAAAATTGTAACAGGTTGTGAAACATACATATCATTTTTTGACGTTCCAACAGGTTCAAGAAAGCAAAATATGGGTTTTTGGCAGATCATCCCACTCCGACAATGGTGAAAAACCACGCGCACTGGAAAAAGTGATGTATGCCGTTTTCTTCAGAAATACGGGATTGGTCAAAGCCATCAAGTTGGGAAAACAGAAGACAGTAACTGCAAACTGGTATACCACTAAATGTCTTCCAGAAATTCTACAAGAACTGATTGTTAGGGGACTAATGCTTCACAATGACAATGCATCTTCACATACTACCAAATTAACAGTTGAGTTTCTTAAACAAAAACAAATTAAAGTGATCGAAGATCTGCCATATTCACTTGATCTTGCTATTTGCGACCTTTGGTTATTCTTTCTACTTTGAACACACTTAAAATTTTGTAAGTATAACTTTAAAAACCTTGTTGTATCTCAAAAATTTCAGAGTGACCCTCATATGGTAGCAGTATAATTTAAACCAATTAGTATTAAATGACATCATTGTCATATAAAACTTGGGTCAAAAAATAGTTTGTTTTGGTGTATCATAAGCACTCAAAAAATTAATTGCATTATTTTATGACTTAGTGTTAAAATATGATAAGTGTTATAAACATTCACAAAATAAAATAATTTCTGTTTTGTTATTAAAAATGTATTTAATGATCTTGGTTAAATTTACTGAAGACATGCATTTAAAAATATTTTTATTTCTCAAACTGAGAATATTCAGTTTTAAAGTCGATTTATATATTAATTCAGCACTTACAAATTTGATCTTTTAACATTTTTTTTTTTTTTTTTTAATTTTATATAACTTAGAAATTTTGATAAGAAAATACAAAATATTCTGTAATTAAGTTCAAATGCTTATAGTAAAATTTAAAAAAAATTTTTACTTATTTTTTTATTGCATACTCAAATATGTTGGTAAATTTTTAATTTTATATTTAAAAGACTTTTTTTTTTGTTGGCAGACAGTGAAAATGCTCATTTGCAAAACAAATCATCAATTGAAGAATCTAGGTAATATTATTTTATCTAACATTTTTGGTTTAATTACATTCTTTTTATTTTCTTAGTTCAGAAGCAGAAAACAATGTGGTTAAGATGAAAGCTCTCAGATTCTTAAGGATATCTGCATGTTTTAATTTAATTTGGAAAATACTTCAATCCTTAAAAATCAAATATGTTTAAACCAAAATTTACAGAGGAATTCTGAGTACTTTAATGTGATTGTTTACTTTTCCTTATTTAAAAATTAAGTTTTTATAAGTTTCTTATTTCATTTTTTAAGTTTTTGTCCCTTTATAACTTTTAATTATAAGCAAGCTGTTTAATTTTGTAGTTTAAGTTCATTCATATCCATTACATTACTTTTTACTAATTTATTATAAATTTTATGTTATAAATCCACTAATTAGTGCTAGTTCACTTTGTAAATGATTTTTATTTTTATTGCATTTTTCTCAAGAAATTTCTACCACTGGGCTTAATATTACTTTATATAAAATATTATACCTGCTGTTTAATATCTTAAAAGTAGTTTTACGTATTTGTTTAAACTACTGTTGCTCAGACATATCCATAAGTAATTAACTTAAAGGCAAATATTTTAATGTATAGCTATATTAAAATTATGCTTATAATATATAATTATAGTAGCTATAAAATAAAATTTCAAAAAAGTGTGTTTATTGGTTCTTGAATCTACCTTCATTGTATGAACTACCAATTTTAAACTTGCATATTTCAATTCATCCCAATTGTTTATTCAATAGTGCTATTTTGATTTTGTATTGAAAGTATTAGTGTAAAATCTATTTCTGATATTATTTAAATTTAAATAACTATTTTAATTTATTTTATTGAACGGTTCTTTATTTCTATATTAATTCCAAGTGACATCATTTGCAATATTTAATAATTTTGTTAATTTCAAGTAGACTTTTATACAACATTGAAATTTATTGTACATTAATTGAAATAAATATTTCATTTAAAAACAGATTAATGGCTAAAAATATTCATAAAGAAATGTTTTTATAAAAAATGTAGTTTTTTTTTAATAATATTTTCTTATTTCAAAATAAGAGCTGTAAAATAATATTAGGACAAAAATTTCTTAGGTCATTATTATCAGCTAATTAATTAAAAACTGAAAATGTTAATGTGAAATCATAATTTTTGCTATTGGTAATATGAATTGTGTCAACTCTGATAGTTCTTAAGTTCAATTAAAACACAAAATCGATCTATAAAAATATACAAAACAATTATTATTATCTATTCATTGATTGTAATTTTATCAAAATCTTCGAAATCCATATTATTTTCCTGTATTCATTTTTGTGAAAAAGACTACAAAATATAGTATCCAAAATAACTGAAATTATTATTGAATGTAATAGTTATCAGTATTGGTAAATTAATTGGAGATAATTTAGTAGACATATTAAGTCCAAGCTTAATCATGAAAACTTTGTAATTGCTAATGCTGAATGTTATAAAAATACTTAATTGAAGCTTGCTTTTAAGAACAATTCTAAAAAAATATGAAGCATATTTTCCTCTCACAGATTTATATTCTTGATTGCTAGTAACATCACAAAAATGCTATATTAAGTCTTGGAACTATATTTATGATACTTATATGTATCAAACACTGTAATAAGTTCTGAAACGTTATTTAAGATACTTATACATCTCCCATAAATAATTTTAAAGTGCCTATTCAAGACTAAATTCACATAATACTACTTATTCTTCAATCTGTAAATGTGAAGTTGCAAAGTGAAATGCATGCAAATTTCAAGAACAATAGTGGTGAGATCTAACATCTAACAATAACTAACTGTACATCTAACAATAGTGGTGAGATAGATGTACAGATGATTAAAGTTGCACACCACATGTGATCATATTCACAATCTATAAAAACTGATAACTTTTCCTTCTCATAAACAACATCTGAGTTTGTATAGCATTTGTCACTTTCAAAGAAATGCAGAAAACACCCTTGAGACATCTCTGAATTCAATTCCATCAGTTAACAATTGATTAACATGACTGTATTATCAAAATACATGAACTTGTTTTTATTTTTGTTTAATAATAGCTATTTGTATTGGACATAATGTGAGTACCACCCGATATTGTGTCAGGTGATCAGAGCCTGATTTAACATAATTGAAGCTTAGGGCAAAAGCATTTTGGGGGGCCCTCTCTGACTTACAACAACAAACTTTCTATTTGATTTGGCCAAAATTCTATTTCGTTGGCAACATAAAATAAACCATCTAATATATTTATGGGTCAGTTGCTCCTGCCTTGGTCAAGCTCTGCAAGCAATGAATTCAAAAAGGTCTGCATACATGCTCAGTGATACACACAGATGCATAACAGAATTCACAGACAATTTTATTCACTAATTTAATATTCAAGATTCTCGTCCCGTGGCACATGATATCCAAAGCTGGTTACCTCCAGGAGCAGGTGGGCCTGTGTCAACCCAAACAATATACAACAAATTGCATAATGTGCAATTATATGCAGAGATACTAGCATCAGAGTAACCATTAACCACACAACACAGGACTATTAAGTCTGCCATGGTGTCACCAGGATTACCATATTCTTCACAGATGAATCTTGTTTTTGTCTGGAAGAATGACAGTTGTTCATGTGTATTCCAATACGATGATGCCAGGTTGCATATTGCACAGTGAACTCTTAACAGCCTGACTGGATTTGATATCCTTTCCTGGTCAGACCTTTCAAAATCTGAATCTCATTAAACACCTGTTAGATCTTATTGAATGTGACATAAACCATTTACTACTAGCATTAATTATAGATCCGCTCACATCAGTGGATGTGGTTTGGTAATGGTTATCGCAGGCAACCATCAACTGATTGATTGAATCCCTTGTTGAATTAAGGCTTCTATTGCTGCAGAGGGTGAACACATTGGAATAAATTGGTTTATGATGATTTTATTTTCCTGTATTTTAAATCATTTGCATATCAACCTCTCCATTATATCTCCTGAAATTTCTATAACGCTACATGCGAAAGAAAATTAAATTCTTGAAATTATATTAATTTAATCTTTTTTTATTATGTGCTTCTTTGAAATATATGTATTTATACTAAAAGTGCTTGCTTTCCTTTTCTTATCTAAACAAAATCTTAGAACAATGGACATTAACCAATGCCTTACAATTTATAAATACTTTAATTACTTCAATTTATTATTGTTGATAATAATATATATTTTCAGTTTAGAATTATTGCTTGAAACTGCTTATTTAAAATTGGGTGAATCACTCTTAACTGACTATGGGATGTTGAAGAAATACCATTACACTCATATACCTCTAGTTGTTGGTGTGATTTTATTGAAGGTAAGTTTGAAGCAGTAATTTTTACCCTATTTTATTTATATTATTTCTTAAAGGGAAATTTTGATAGTTCCATCTCTAAAATTAAAACATGTGATTGCCTGTGTCTGGAATATATACATCAGAAAAAATGGTATTGGTTGTGACACATTTCTTAAACAAAATGCAAAATTGAAACATATTTTATCATTTTTGTCTAAATTGTTGCAATATTTTATTATTTACTACAATGAAAACAAATAGTTTGTCGAATTTAAAAATATAGTGATTAATAATTACTTATTCTTTTCAGTTTTTCTGAAACCTTAGAATTGATTTAAAATAATGTGATTTGACCCATTTTTGATTTCAAAGAAAGAATATTAATACTTTGTAAGAAATGTAAAATACTCAGATATGATTTTAGCCGGGGGGAAAAATACAATAAGCTGTGTAACTTGTCAAAAATAAAAAAATGCATTTATTTTTAATGAAGATACTTATAGATTTTACTCAAATTGTATTTCAAACAGTTAATTTTATAATTAAAAATATACAGAGAAACTTAAACACATTTTCATCTGAAATATTGTAGTTTTTGAAAATTGTGACTAGTATTTTAGTTTAATTTTTTAATTTTGTTATTAAATGAAATTCAAAAAAAAATCTTGCAGAATAAAAAAATAATTGATTATCTGTGGAAATTTATAAATCACAATCAATCATAAACTTTAAAAACTTACATTGGACAAAAAGTTACATTAGAATTAATATTTCTTAATTCCATAAACTGAAAAATAAATAAAATCCCATTATTACAAAAGATGCTTGAACATCTTGTTATGTATATATTTAAAGAGAGAGAAACTTGTAATATAGAACCTTAATATAAACTTAAAAGTAATTCTTATCTTATGGCATTGATATCTGAATTTCAGCTTTGCATACTGACATAGTAACATTTCATCAAACAAGTTTTAAGCATATTAATAAAAGTTTTGTCAAAATGTTATCAATACTATTAATTTCTAATATCAGTGGGTTTTGTTTTAAAGTGCATAGTATTATTCTATATAAAGTATACTGCTGTATAAAATAATGTTTTGTTTATACAATTGTATTTTTGTTTATACATTTAATTCATAAATTAATGTCAAATCTTCTATCTACTAAAAATGCAGAAAACAGCCAATTAAGGATTAATAAGAAACTTTTTGTATTTTCACTTTCACAAAATCTTTTTATCTATTTTTAAATTTACAACCCACTTTTATATGGTGTTTTATCAAAAATCGAGAAAAGTGTTTAAATTTGAGCAGTGAATTTTTAATGTAAATTTGTCAGTGTAAGTAAATAGAATTATTACAAATTCCAAGATTTGCACCAGTAAATATTTTGTCAATTATTTCTATTTTGTTTTCAATTAGAAATTTAATTTCTATATTAACTCTTTATTTTCAACATATAATACAATATTATCGTATCCTATAAGAATTGATTTTTTTTTTGATGTATGGTCACAGTTAAACCAATTAAATTTTACAATACTTAACTTTATTGTAATTTTTTCTAATTCAATGTTTCATTATCGTTCATTTTGATGCCAGCTTTATTTTCTTGTCTTTTTACAACAAATCTAGGTGATTATTTATTATAAACTAGTCCCTTTTGTTATGTATAAATATCCTGACTTAACATTTTTATGTGAATATGGATACAAAGGATTACAACAAGTTAAATATATCTCCCTAATCAATTTGTTTCTGTTTGTAACCTTGTGTTATACTAGTCTATACATTTTACTTTTGTTTTTACAATCACTTTCACAATATGAAATCATCTACTAGTTTTTTATTAACATAAAGGATTTATTTATGAAATATCAGACATTCTGGTTTCCCTCATAATTTTAATTTCATTTCTCATTGCTTTAACAATTTTTCTTTATTAGTAACATTTTTACTATCATCAAAACTTTAGGCATTTCCCTCTCATAATGCTTAAACTGAAATATCACCTCAAAGGAATCTAGACAAATTAGTTTCTTTCCAAGAAGTATTTAATTTACCAACTTTAGTTTCAAGATTTAAACATCACCTAGCTCAAATAAAATTTCATTTTCTCTGCAAAATCTTTTACACCATTAAATGGTTTTAATCTTTCCTTAATTGCAGGCAAACAGTAGTAAATATCCATTTTCTTACTTAAATTTCTTAAACATTCTTTTCTTACTCAATCTAAAATATTAAATGATTTTTATCCAATTATAGTTTTAACTTTGACCTTATTAACTTCAAAGGGAACAACCAGATTCATTAGATTTAAAATTTAGCCTCTACATAAAATTTCTATTTTCTCCAATATTACCATGAATAATTTCAACCTTTGTAATTTACTAGTTAAGAAGATTTTGTTTTAATCTTATCTCCAACTGCAGAAAAATCATTGACTAAATATCTTTGTTATTTTTTTCACTTTCAATAATTAATTGCTTTGTAATATTTTATCTGCACTATTTGTTTTTCAATCTTTTGAAGAATTAAACTTTGTTAAATTTCACTGGCAAATGTCTGATTAATTAAAACATTTACTATACTGTTTGAATTAATTGTTCTTGAGACAATTGGGACAAGCATGTTTTTCTCATCTGAATTGTTGTGATTACCAGTGTAGTTCGTAATTGCCTAAAACTGATTATAATCACCTAGAAGTAGTACGGTAGATTAACTTTGACTATAATTTATTTGGTTGACTGTTTTAGTGTATCAATATCTCACTTGTTAACCTTTCAGTGGGCCATGTGATAGGTATAATTATGAATACTTTAGCCTGTTCAAAGATGGATGTTATATATATATATATATATATATATATTTGATTTAATCAAATGTTCATGGTTATATTTTCAAAACTTGAAAGTAAATTTTAAAGAAAAAGGTAAGAATTTGAAACTTGCATTTATATTAAATGTCCTTAAGTTTATCTATACTATTGTATATGGTGAATTTATATTAATGTATTCAATTTTGTTAATAATATTTTTTATTTTAAATTAAAAGTGAGTGCAAATTGCTATTCAATATATTATTTGTACTTATGTATTTAAAATGTTTGACTGTAAAACTTTTAAGGAATATTTGTTATTGTAAAGTTGATTCATTTATAATTAAAATCTTAAAAATAATGATTTTAATAATATACCTTATTTTTCATTAATCTTTTTGCATTGTATTCATATTTTTTATGAGTTAGTTATGAGGTTCATGTTTGTTTTTTCTAGATTAGAAAGAATAATTCAGATTGTTTTATTGAATGCATGTTTGATGGCTCTCATTTACAATGGTGTCCTAGTTCCAGCCATTTAGTTCTGTATATCTTAAAATTCTTAAGTGACAGCTTTTCTAAGGATCAAACATCTAATTGTCAGCCAAGTCAAATGAATGTATCAAATACTAATAAACTAAATTTACATTCAATTGAGGTGAATTTTAGAGGTTTAAATCTATTTGGAGTAAGTGAATATAAAACTGGAATTCTGATAAGAGCAGATCTATTAAGCTTGACTTCATCAAAAGAAAAAATGAAAATGCTATTAGAAGGCACTAAGTTATCTTACTTGAGTTCCATCATGAATGTAAGTTATTTTTTTAACATCAGCTTTTAATTCATTCAAATTATTTATGATATATTTTTATTCAAATTATTATAATTTTTCAAATTATTTATGATTTTCAATTACTTAATAAGTTCTTACTTCATTTATTTTAAATTATTCTAGATATAATCTGTTATTATTATCTATTTTAATCATAAGGAACTTGTATTTCCATATTGTTTGAATCTTCTTGTTATGAATTAAATGAAGTATAAATTTGATTTTATATATATATATCAATCACCATCCAACATATAATTTACCATTTGATTCTAATGACAATTTTTAAAAAATATATATGATTAGTATGGTAAAATTTTTTACTATGTTGATAATTTCAAGACTAAATAATTATACTTCATTGAAAGAGGAAATTATGTATATCAAAGTAATTAAGGAATAATTGAAATGATAAATTGTATCTGAAAAAGAAAAATTGATGTGGTATTATATGTTTGTAATTATTAATGGTTTAGTAGAATTGTTCCAAATATAGAGTTGTGTTCTAAAAATTACAAAAATTAACTTTTAAAATTTCTTGTAATAACAAAAGTTAAAATATTTGTAAAATGATTTTTGCAACTTTATTGACTTTAATATAGATAAAATAATTTGATTTGCAAATAAACTCTTATACACATTTTTTTTTAAATAAAAGATTGACATTTAAACCAAAATTTGCTTTTAATTTTGGTTTTCCATCTATTGTATACATATACATGCTAATTCACCCATTTCATTCTTTATTCAATAGACGTTTTAAATAATTACTTAAAATTCTTGATTTTATTTCTATAATAATAATTTTATCAAGGAAATATAATTTTATTCATTACTTCAAATTAAAATTTTATTCGACTGTATTTTAACTCCTTGTATTATTACGGAAGTCGAATAGCAAATGTATATTATATAGTAATTAGCATTTTTTCAGTAACTTCTCTGAGAAAATTTAATGTTTATTGCACCAGTTTCATAATTTTATCAAATTGTTGTTATATTAAAAGTAAAAACCATTTTTTTAATTTTCTGTTGTAAGAAATTTTCCTTGGATTCTCAATATCTTGTAATAAAATATACAACACTATAATTTTAAATGATTACACTTCATGCGCATAATTTTTCTTTGCTCACAGTAATGTGAATATTTAAATAAATGTTTATTTATTCTATTTAGATTTACCAGTGTGTTCGATGTTCTGAAATGAAAGCTTTTGATGCTTATATTGAAGATGCTTGTATAATATATGCTATAAAAAAGAAAGTACGTAATTTTATTTTATTTTAAATTTTTGCCAACTTTTCAACAAATAGTAAGATGTTTTGAACTAATAAGTGTTTAATGATATTAAACATTTATTTGCTCAGTAATATCAGAGTGTGGATTCAGGATGTAACACATAACATTTTTGTTGAAAATTTATTACTGAAATTAATTATTCATTTTTGAATAAAACTGGTAATGGCACAACCAAAATTTTTTCATGTCACAACTAAAATTTCTTCATACAGATATCTTCTTATAATAAAGTAGGTTCCAATGTTTGCTTTTCTGCAAAATAGTTTTAATTTCTCAAAAATATGATTGCTGTTGACAAAATGTTTATTATTTTGACATAAAGGTGAAACTTTAATTTTTTAGAAAAATGTTTAAAATGCTTCTTAATGCTCACAAATTTCACAAAATTAGCATGCTGTTTCATCTGTTCCTATAAAATTATTCATCAAATATATATTTTTAAAGGGATATTAGCAGGAAATACAATTAAATTATTGAAAAACAATTTTACAGTGCTAAATGACAGACCAGGCTTTTGTGTAGGACCAAATTAGTAACCTTAAATTTAATGCCATATATAAACATTTTTTCTGTATTGTTTAACTTCATTTTAATACAATTCTCCTTTTAAAGTTTCTGTTCTTTTATGATTTTTCACCTCCACTAAACATATAATGGAGCACCTTAAAGTAAAGTTCTGCCTTATGCTTCAATATTCAATTTGATGGAAATTAAACTACTTAATTGAAAAACTGTTCTTGGTAATGTTAACACTACTGCTTCGAGAAAATCTCTGAATTTGATAAATTTTTCCCGGAATTCATGGGATTCTTATAATTTGTATTGTGTATGGCAGGCTTTAAAAATCAATTAATGATTTTTATAAATGACATTGAAATAAATGCTTTGCTTCATGTCCCCTAAAGCCCACCATATACAATGTCATTCTGCATTTGGATTCGTATAACTCGTAAAAAATTGTAGTATGTGTGGCTAGATTGACAAGTTGAAGAAAATTCTAGAAGCTCCGATTTTATTTCCAACTGGGGGCCAATTACAGAAAGTAAACAGTAGCTTCTTGCTTCTGCGTGCATCTTTCCTTAGGCTTGTCATGTATTTTTGGCAACACTTGGAAAAATATTTACTGAAAGTTTCCATTTAGCTTTCATTTTATTTGTTAAAATGTCTATAAAAACAAATAATACAAGAATTCCCAGAAACATACAAAAATGAGTTTGTGAAAAGTCATAAGCATTGACAATACAAATCAAATTAAACATAAGTGTGTAAAAAAACTATTGGATATTTATAAAAAGATTGATGAAAATTTGCTACAGTTAATGAAGTGAAAAGAAATATGTTATGTGTCTATTTCATATTCATACAATGAAGCATTACTAAATATAATGACTTTTTCAGACTATTTGATTCCCTATATAATAAAGCAAAATGATAAAACATAATTCAATAAATGATTTTAATTAATTTTTTCCATTATTAATTCCATTCAATTTAGGTGATTATCATCTTATTTTATGCTTTAATTGAATAAAATAGTATACAAAATTTTTTTATTTTGTTTATTCAATCCAATTAACAATACCCAATTAACTTTTCACTTCATTAACTGTAGCAAATTTTCATCAAGATCATTCATCATTTCATTAAGATATTTTAATCATTTGAAATAACTACTATTTAATAAATCAATAAATGATATAAAGTATTCCTTTGGAGAACTTTTATAATTTGCTTGCATGTTTCTGGTATATGGACCAAAGTTTAAAAAGAAAGAATTGTTATAAATTTTAAATCTTTACACATTCCACCTGTTACCAGAAACTGCAAAATTGCATTTAATTGTTACTGAAGTCTTAAATAAGAACACATGCATGTATTCTTTTTATAATTAAAAGCATTACTTTATCCAATAAACTTTCTACAATTCTTTATTCATTTTATTATAATTTAAGAGAACCTTATCTTTTGAATGTATTTCTTTAATCAAATTAAGATGTGAAAGAGTTGCTGCATCCACAATTTTTTTGTACATTTCTTTTTCTTACTGTTTGATTTATTTTTAGCATCATCACAATCCAGAACAGCTAGCAATGTTGCAATGCTTAATTTACTCATGTTAAAATTATGATGATATTTTTTTTACAAAAATATTTCTGATATATGAGAATAAAGTAAAATATACAATAAAATAAAAACTTAATTAGAATTTAGTAGACAAAGGAGTGAACCAATAAATACTAAATAGACTTATAAGTGCAGCAAGTCATAAAAATGATTGAATTATTCTAAAGTTTTAATTTATAAAATTTTGGCGATTTTTGTTTTCAGTTTGTAAAGCATATATTTTAAACCAAAAACAATAAATGGTATTTAAAAAAAAAATCATTTCTTTTTAAAGTAGTTTTTACTTTTAAGTGTGCTTCCTCTATTGGTTAGCAGAATTTAAGTGGGTAGGATGTACCATGTATGTTCTTAATTACTTTCTACTTCTTTAACATATCCAAATGCAAAACTGTATAATGGGGGAGGGGGGCTTTATGTATTAAATTTAGTCTTTTACCAAATTATTTTCTTTATTAAAAAGTATTATAAAATCATTTAATGTGCATTATATAAAATCCTTATCACTATAAGATATCATTATCACATCATCTTCACTATAAGAAAGTATTTCACCATTTTTCTCAAAAAACTTATTCAATACTGTTAGATATTCATTTACTTATTCTGCTGATGGTCACAGTATTACATTGTATATTCTTGTTTGATTTATTGGAAGATTCATTTTCATTCATTATGTTTTCAAACATTTTATCTTGACACTTTTTATGAACAAATTAAATGTAAATCTACATTCAATGAGCCCTGAAAGAGAAATTCTAGTTAAACTGACCTTCTTTGCTGAATTTAATAGATGAGTAACTTTCATCTTCACTCAAGTTGTCTAGTAAATGTTCTTGGATTTCTTCAATATGACAGTTTTTTTTTTTTTTTTAAACAAAGCATACATACCAAAATGATCTACACATTTTTTTCTGCATCATGATTTTAAATTAAGTTATTAATACATTGTGGCTTTAATGTCCATTTCATAAGGCAATTGTAGAAAATGATCACTCTGCAAATTTACTAACTAGTTTTTACACTTGAAGCCATTACTTAAACTGAATCATGAGCTAAAAGATGTTACTTAGATTGAGTGAAGAAAATTCCACTCAAATTGTTTTTAAAAATCCAGAACTTCAACATCACATGTGCAGGTAATTATCCATAATTTAACAAGCTAACAATAAAAATGTTGATGCAATGTTTTCAAATGTGTAATATAAAAAAATCGAAGGAAAATCTGGTGATAAAAAATTAATGCAAAAAATATATATTTATCATAGAGTTCACAAAAAGATTTATCAAAATTTTAGCTCATAAATGAAAATTAAAATTATCATGGATCTTGTTAGAGAACAGTCACACTAGTTTGTAAAATATGAATGTTCATAAATTATAGTCTTAAATGAGCATTTATTCTATGATGTAGACTATTTTGATCCTATTATTCTTTTAATATTAATTTGTTTTTACTATTCTCTGATGATAAGGTTTGTATTGAATGCATATTTTCTGTTAACAATTTAAATGTAGATTTTTTAAAGTAATTAATCAATCATACCTAAATGTGTCAATGATATCCCATTTAAAACACTGAAAACATGATCATGATAATTAAGTAAGACAGGGTATGCACAACTCCTGGAAACTCCTTAAATTCCAAAAAAAATTTAAGGGCCCTTGAAACTCCTGGAATTTTAACTTAACTCCTTGAAGATCGTGAATTACTCCTGGAATTTTTTTTTACCGTGATGCATTTATTTTTTTATATAAAATTTTATAATTTTTGTTTTAATATTGCCACTAGATAGCGACATGATTGGTATTAAATTTTAAGTACTTTTAATTATTGACTTGTATAAACTTTTTCAGGATCTAATTCAGCTAAAATAATTTCATGATTACTCGATTTAGTGGTATTTAGATTTATGTAAAGTGAAATAATTATCAAACATAAATAAGTGTGTTGCGCAATTAAGACCGGCGATTTTAATTGATTCATTTTTTATTTGCTGCTGTTTTCCTTTTATTAAAATTCTTTGAATATTAATATATAAGTATAAAATTTTGAGTTAAAACATATTTCCCATGTTTCACTTGATGAAAATTACGTATAATTAAATTGGTAAAAATTTACCGTACAGTCCCTTGGTGCAATTTTTAAAAAAGTCGCCAAGGGTGACTGTATGACGAATTTCCGATCGGGATAAATGGCAGTAGGAAAATGACTGAAATAGTAACAAATATTTCATACATTGTTGGTCTCTAACAATAGGTTCAACTAATTTTACAAAAAACACAGATTTATAGATTTCAAACATCAATGGTAAAATTATAAAGTTGATATGCTAAATTATCCATAAAATTTTTTGATTAAATTTTATAATGAATTTAAATCGGTAAATATTCATGAGAAATAAATGACAAATAGGGTTGCCAAAATATAAGTTTGCCAAGTTTCCAATAAAAAATTTTGCCAAATTTGGCGCCTAAAAACGTGCCAAGGGTGGCTTTACAGTAAATCTGTTCCATTCAGTTGAATCACACAGGATAAATTTGTTTATTAATATAAAATAAAGATGGAAATAAAAATTATTTAATATGCCTGGTGGAAAGTGTCTTTCCAATGACCAATGGACTCTTGAAACTATATCTAATAGTTGTATTTATTTTGAGTAAGTGTATTTATATTTGAAAAGAAATTATCATACACATCTTGAAATATTCAATAAATTAATAGACAGGACTCTATTGCAAATATCTAAAAATTCTAAAATAACTCATTATTTTATGCAATGTATAATCCAGTATTGCTTAGAATGTGGATTATTTAAATAAAAAATTTGCTGTTATTGTTGTAAATTCATTGAAGGCTTTTGAAATAATCATTAATGCTTTTAATTTAAATAAAAAATAGTCTCATTGATGTTTGCATTTATCTATTTTTATTACTTACAGAAATGAATGAAAAATACTGTATGTATATAATTATATACATATTTGGTTAAGAACAATTTTTTAAGTGAAATACAAAATTATTTAACGTGAATGTCTATAGCTCCTGGAAATTTTTGATTTGACTCCTGAAAAACTCCCGTAGTTTGATTCTTGGAAATCTGTACAAACCCTGGTAAGATCTTACATCTACTGTTGATGCCAGGCATGTTTAAATAAGTAAAAATTGAAAAATATTTACCTGAGAGTAAAAACAAAGTTTAGCAAAAAAATTCAATGAATTTAAAAACAAAAAGAAATACTTGGAAGATATTGTTATGTTTGAAAAGTCTAAAAGAGTATAATGACTTGGCAAATTAATATTAATTGCAAAACATAACATTATGTTTTAGAGAAGCAAAAATTTTCTATATTGGATAAGTGTTAAAGTTCTAATTGTTTATATATCCCATGAAGAAACAAAATGAATATTATCCATGATTATGTATAATCCTTATTGCTATCTACAATATCTTGTCATCTTCCTGATAGGAGATTAATTCAGCATCTGAAAAATTATAACGGTTTCAAGTCACTAAAGGCTTGGTTGGCAGATTTCAAAGCATCAAAGATTTTCTGACTGAAAGAATTATGCAAGGTATGAAATAGATGATTGTCAGTTGGTGTCAAAGCTAGAGAAAAGGGAGGGAGAAGTAAAACCTTTCAGTGAAAGCTCTAACTTTTGGTGTGTGATGACGGCTGCTTGTTGCCTAGCATAATCATAATGAGTTATAACACCACAGAGATTAATAAGATCTAGTTACTTTGTTATCAAATTTGAATGTAGCCTATCTAATTGTAAGAAGAAGGTAGTATTGATGGTTTGAATATGTGACAAGACCTTAAAGAGAATTATTCCTTGCACATTCCACTACACACTCAATAACACCTTTGGATGAAGTTCATCTTACAAATTCAATGCAAGCAGAACTAATGAACAACATACAGTCCCATGAGACTTTGATTATGATACATAAGGCACTTCACATCTCCTGTCATAAATTGGATCAAGAATGGGTCTTTTTTGTGCAGAGAAAACATGAAAACGGAGGTGGTGATTCAATCAACCCATTGATTAATTACCAAATTATGTAGAGTCCAACAATCCAACATTTTTATAAAAAACCAAGATAACCAATCATTTCTCAACCATTGTAGGTTTCACGTTGAAGATCTGTGCAAAATTAAAGTTGATTTCAGATTGTTCCTTATGGTTTGGTCAATATCATTGTCTACAAATTGTTATGTCTACCCTCTGCTTTTCTGAACTTGATTCCTCTTCTGAATTTGTTAAAACATCAGTTACATATGTTTTTATTTTTGATACTTTTCCATGAAAATGAAAAACAATAGGACATTCTGTGGCTACCTAGCTCTTGTTTTTTTTTTTTTTTTAGAAACTTTTATAATAATGTCTCACATGCGCCCTCTTGTTTTCCACATTACACCCTCTAAGATTTTTGAGATGATTAACAGTTAAACAAAATGCATTTATGTGTTAAACATCCACTTGTTTGATTGGCTGATGATTTCAGTTATTAATATATCATGTGGTGTCAATTCCATATTGTGCAAAATTTAATATCTAAAAATTGGTAGAACTTACCCAATATATTCATACATTTCAATGCATTATTAAGAGACTAAAAGTGAAGGCTTAGTAGTCAACAAATTATAGGCCGTGGGCTCAACACTCTTATCTTGCATGTTTGTCCCCGCAACTTGGGGGCAATTTAATTTCATTCGCATTTTATTATTCAATGTTAAATATTACTATTTACATAAAGTTCTGCGTTCGTAGAGTGCACATTATTTTAAGAATTTTAAAAAATTGTAGAACTACTTCCATACAAAAGCTATGTTCATCCGCAAATTAAGCCAATCAAATTTCTTCTACCATGTTCCTTGCTCCAAAGTTATCCAATGAGAAACGCGGTTACAAAAATAACGCGCTTTACACATGGTTCTGATTGTAAACAAACAAGTTTGTATGTTTTGTTGACAATTATAACGCTAAACTTAATCACTGTTAATACTTGAATTTTAACGATGACTTCAATTTTAAATTGTTGTTTACATTGTGGGAAGGAAAATCTAGGAATTGTCTCTCCTTTTTCTGAAAAAAGTTGGAGCAAAGTAAAAGATTGCATTCACAAATGGATATTGCTTGATTGTTATGAGCGTACAATTTCTGAGAACTTAATGCTTCAGGAAGAAGACGAATGTTTCGGTTTACCTACTGATAAAACTCTTGGATATCATAAAAAATGTTACCAACTGTTTACCGATAAGACTAGAATTTGTGCTGCTGAAAAAGGATGTAAAAATTCATCAGAAGGTAATGAAAAAGATTGCTTTAGAAAACACACCTAACCGTGTAACACGAAGCAAAAAGTAATCCTGCTTTTCAAAGTCGATCTCATATATTGCCAGAAATATGTATTATATGCCAAGGAGAAAAATTTGTGAAAGAGAAACATTCCGGGAAAAGGAAAAGAGAAAAACTAAGTAAATGTGAAACAAATACAAATAACTTGTTATCTGCAGCAATTGAAAAAATGATGAAAACTTGTTGCATCACTTAAGAAATCAGGATATTGTGGCCATAGAAGTAAGATACCATCGTTCATGTTACAAACATTATACAAAGTTTTTAACTGTAAAACTTGTGAATCTGAAACTTCTGAAATTCTCTATGAAAAGTCCTTTAAAATTTTTGCAAGGAAATCATACAGGATAAAATTATAAATCAGCATGCAATTTATGAAATGACTAAACTTACAGATTTATTTGTAAAAATTGTTCTTAGGGAGGAAGAAGAAGATATAAAAGGATATAGAAATGATAGATTAAAATATAGAATACAAAAATTGTATCCACAAATTGAATTTGTCAAAAGATCAGCCAAATACCTTTCTGAACTTGTTGTTTGTTCCTCTACATCAAATAATGTTATCGAATTAAATACCCATAGCTCTACTGACAGTGAAGACAATGAATTTTCTTTATTTGAAAATCAATCATCTTCGTCAAATATTTTGCATGATTTGTTTATGGCAGCAAGTGTTATGAAAAACATTATTTATGATGCACCGAATATGTCCTGTGAATGGCCACCAAAAGGAGAAGATTTGACAGTTGAAGCATCATGTAATACTGTTCCAATACAACTATTTAACTTCTTAGCTTGGTGCATTGGTGCTTCAAATGATGTCACTCTTGATTATTTTGTAGAAGTAACTCAAGATACGAAGCTTAAAATTTTGTCTATTTCTCAAGATATTCTTTATTTAGCATCCAATGGTAGGAGACAAACACCAAAACATTTAGCTTTAGCCATGACCATTCGCCATTTAACTGGTTCTGCCAAACTAGTGGGATTACTAAATGGATTTGGCCATAGTATATCTCACAGTTGTGTTTTAGAATATGACACTGCTTTAGCATATCAACAGCAAAAACAATGCTCTTTTGCCAGACGGTTTTCAAAAAGGCATTTTTACTACTTTAGTGTGGGATAATAATGACTTTGGAGAGGAAACTTTAACAGGTTCAGGTACAACCCATAATACTAATGGTATTATTTTACAATGGGAGGATATGCAGAAAAAAATAGTTACACTGCCTGAAACTAACATATCTGGCTTTCAGAAAAAGTTTAAGAAACGTACCTTAAACCCACCTGCAACAAAATTGGAATGTTTTACTGGTAAAAAATATGGTCCATCTATGTATAAAACACTACCTTTAGTTACAGAAGAAGAAAACAGAATTCAACAGAATCCTTCCCGGATTATTGATGACATTTTTTATTTATCTAAAACCTTATCAAAGGATGTACTTCCAGGTTGGACAGGTTATAATGTTAATATTTTTAATTCTGTTGAAATGCCATGTAAAACTAAAATTGGTTATTTGCCAATTTTAAATGCAAATCCAACACAAATGTCAACTGTGAACACCATTTTGCATCGTAGTTTGCAAATAGCTGATGAATTAAATATTGAAAATTTAGTTTTAGTCATGGATCAAGCTATATATTCTAAAGCTCAACAAATTAGATGGCAAAATGACCAATTCAAAAAAAGGTTAGTAATTCGTATGGGTGAATTTCATACAGCAGTTGCATTCTTAGCTGTCATTGGGAAACGTTTTTGTGATGCTGGCTTGCAAGACTTACTAATTGAATCTGGTGTTGTGGCCCAAAATTCAATTAACCGAGTTTTAAATGGACATCATTATAACAGAAGCGTACGTGCCCATAAACTACTGTGTGAAGCTTTTCAAAGACTGCGCTTTGAAGTTTTTCTAGAAGACCATGCTGATTCCTTAAATGCTAAAGAAGTTATTGGGAATTTCTGTTTGTCATTTCCAACAGCACCGGTAACTGAAGTTATTGAAAATGAGCATATTCAGAAACTTTTAAAAATGTACCATGAATATGTCACAGTAAGAAATTCTTCTTCTTTAACATTTGAGTTATGGAGTTCGTATATTGAAATGGTAGAGATACTATTATTATTTATTCGAGCAACTAGAGAAGGTAATTGGGAACTTCATTTATCTGCGATACGATCAATGCTACCATGGTTTTTGCTTATGATCGCATTAATTATTCTCGCTATTTGTCCATATACTGGTGCGAGATGATAAGTCTGAAGGACACTCATCCTGATATACATGCTGAATTTATGAAGGGCAAATTTTCAGTTCAGCAACAAGATCATTATAGTTTTTCCAAGACTGCATGTGATCAAGTTATTGAGCAAACTTGCAACAGAGATACAAAAACCAAAGGTGGATTGACAGGAATAACTGTTAATAAAGGCGCAGTGCACCGATGGATACTTTCCCATCACTTAAGGGCAGGCATTTCTGTTGCATGTGAAAATATGGCCGGGAAACATAATACCAATCGTAATATAAAGGAATTGGATTCTTCTCGCATAAAACAGGATGAGCTGCATGTTCTTGCTATCTGCGAAACTATTAGTTCCATGAACAATCCATTTAAAAGTGACAATGACTGCAATGTTCTATGGAACATAGTTTCTGGTAATGTTGCTCCAGAAAATGTGACACTGGACATGAAGAAAGCTTTCGAGATTGGAAATAGGACTTTTATGACATTTCTCAAAGATAGACTATGTGAAAATAGCAGTATTGATTTTTTTTCTCCCATTAAGTGTTTGAAACTTGCCACATTTACCAATACAGGAAAAACTGTTCCGTTAAAAATTGAAAATGAAAACATTGTTCTAAAGAAGAATCAGTATTTGTTTAGACGAATTTTAATGATTTCTAAAGTACAAAATTTAAATTTGCAGGATTTAATGAAATATTCTTTAAATTCTGTTCCTATAGCACTGGCCAATCATGATGGAACCAAAATGAGAACCAATAAAGCAACTTTAATGCATTATTTGGAGAAAGGTTTTGAAATTGATTTAAGAAACTTAAATATAATTGCTTCTGAGTCAGCTTTAATTGTAGATGCCATGGCTTTAATTCAGCAGCTGCAGCATACTGCTAATTCATTTGGAGATTATGCATCCTATATCTTAAAATATCTCATTAATCTAGCAAAAACTTTCAAATGTAATCGTGTAGATTTTGTATCTGACCGGTATCCTGTCATCAGCATTAAATCTCCTGAGCATGCCCGTAGGTCATTATCTGGTACACAAATTGTTAAAATTGGCCATGATACTCAAAAACTTCCTAAGCAAATGAAAAAATTTTTAGCTTCTGGAGTCAATAAAGAAGAATTGGTTGAATTTCTTTTTCAGTTTTGGAAAAATCAAAATCCAAATTTATTGGAGGATATTATAATTTATTTCACACATCGTGACAATTGTCATAAAATGTTTAATGATGCTGGGACACTAGTTGTAGAAAGTGTCCCTGAATTAGAATGTGACCACGAGGAAGCTGATACACGTATATTTTTACATGCTGCTCATGCTTCAGCCTCCCTTAAAAATATAATTATTAAAAGTTCTGACACTGATGTATTAGTATTAGGTATTTCCTTGGCTCAAAATTTAAATTCTCAATTGTTTTTGCCTCAGGAACAACATCTGAATTGAAATTTTTAAATATAAATTTAATTAGTGAAAATTTAGGAACTAATGTTTCTAATGCTTTGATAGCTTTACATGTATTTACCGGGTGTGATTCTGTGAGTTCATTTCGTGGAAAAAGCAAAGTAAAAGCACTGAAAAACATGATGAAATCAGACGACTATACATTAGCTTTTCAAAATCTTGGTAAGTCGTGGAATCTAAAACCTGATATTATAGAAAAATTGGAAGAATTTACATGTGAACTCTATGGGCATGCTAACTGCAACGACATTGATAAATGCAGATATGATTGGTTGTGGTTAGGATATGTAACAGATAATATGCTACCACCAAATAAAGATTCTCTAATAAAGCATGCTTTACGTGCAAACTATCAAACTGCTATATTTCGCAGAAGTCTTTTTGAAAAAATCAGCAAGCCATCTCCAACTGGTCATGGGTGGAATATACGAGACAACGTATTATACATTGATTGGATGTCATTAGAAGCTGTTCCTTCCAGTATCGTAGAGCACATATTCTGCAAATGTAAAAGACTGCTTGTGTTGTAGCATCATGTTCATGCTACCGTTCTAAAGTGAAATGCACTGAAATTTGTGCTTGTTATGGATGCAAAAATTGTCAATTAGAAGCTGATATGGATTTTGAGGGTGATTAATCTTGATCAAAATTGTGTTTAACTAATGAGATTTTTTCTTTCTTTTTATTCAAGAAATTATAAGAATTATTTCTGTAAGTACATAAAATTTCAATATTTTAATCAATGATTTTCAAATGCTGTTTTTATTTGTTTTATTATATTTATTTGTTTAATAGTAATTTGTTTTTAGAGTAAAAATGCATGTTGAAGTAATTTATAATTTAAAATAATGTGTTATTCATTTAAATGTAATTCTGTTAGTCAAAATAATCATTATTTTAGAAAGTTGAATATTATATTGAAGTAAACTTGCATGGATTTGGGATAAATATTGTGTCTGCATTTCAATACTGTATATTTTCTCCTTCACTTTAAAAATATTTATAAAATTATATATCTAATGTTTAATAAGTTATTAAATTACTTATTTATTCTATTGTACAGTGTCAATCATGTTGATATATAAATTAAGTAAAAAATATATATATTTCTTGATTTGGATTATTAAATCCATGATATTCTATATTTTGCTGAACAGCATTGATTCAAACTTTTATTATTTTAAAGATAAACATTGAAATGTGTAAGACTTTTTCTGCCATCTTCCTTATTACTATAAAGACTATTTGTATGAATTTGTCCTATCTTATTTTAACATGTAGCTATAAAAAGAAAAGAACACATTAACAATGAAGTTTGGTCATTATGCATTATTTATTGAAACTTCAATTCCAATGTAATTTATCAATTTATGTTTTATAGTAATAAATATCATTGTAAATATTAGTTGAAATAATGATGTGTGATGAATAAATTCTACTTTTCTCATAAATATTTAATTTAAAAGGATGATTCTAAAGGTAGAATTTATTTTTATCTATCATTTTATCTACTTATGAATATTTGATTACTTATTTATTGCTGTGTAAACTGAAAAAATCAAAATAACAGTTTTGGATTTTATTGCATTTATTGAACTAAAATGTTAAATTACATATAATCAATATCCATGTTTTTGAATGAAATTTAAAAGTTGTTTGTGTTTGTTTTTAGTTTTGTTTTGGGCTAAAATGTGTGTACATTTTATTTATCCAGTACTTTATTCTATGTTTATATTTTTATTATTATTTGTAATGAAATAATATAGTCATAATATTTATGATTATGGAAAAATTGAATCTTATTATATTGCATATTGTGTTACGGTGTATATACTTTTTTCACCTAAAGGTAAATAAACAAGAGTGAAATACTCGCATGTGATTGGCTGAATGAATGTGTAACAATGCGCGTGTGTTCAAAGGCACAATGAAAAAAGTGCAATGAATTTTTTTTATTTATAAAAAAAGGAGCAACTATTTCTTCCAGAACTTTTTGCATTTATGTTTGCCACATATAAATCAAGTATAATTTTATGTTTTTAAATTGCCCCCAAAGAAGTGGTACAAAACTCAATTTTTAAGCCCCTTAACTGGCTTCAGCCCACGGTCTATTAGTACTTTCATGTGAAATCAAAAACTCAAAACAGGAAAACAAAGCTCTATAAATCACAATTTGCGATTGTGAATTAATACAAAGAATGAGTTTTGTGATAAAGTTATGATGGGAAACTGATAAATAATATGATTGGAAAAACTAGGCAGCAATTGTTGTAATGTCTTTATAATATTTGACTAATTAGATTGAAGAATCTTGAATGTATTTATGTAATATTTCTTTGTCATAAATATAGATTCTTTTTATTCTTCTCAAAACATCAATTTTAAACCTAAACTTAAATGAAAAAATTTATGTTAATTTTAACAAATGATTATCTGTATCATTTAAAAATACAATTGAAAAATATGATGTGTGCATAGTTATGCATATACTGTATTTTCCTGCATATAATCCGCTAATAAATAATTTTTAAAACGAATAATCGAAAATTTATGCTGCTGATAATTTGGTGCCAAATAAAATAAAAAATGAATTCATTATTGTTAAAAATATAATAAATTCTAGAGAAAAAATACATTTGTAAAAATCTGTTTGAATCCACTTCAATGTAAAGTGCGATTAACTGAGATGAAAGCTCAATATTGATCTATGCCCGAGAAGATTCTAATAAATCTTAATCGATTTTTAGATTTTGATAACATTCAAAATGTGGTTTAGAAATATTTTTTTAAACTATATTTGTTTCGTTAATAGTTAAATGAAAGAAATGGATTACTGCACATGGAATACATTTTTTTCTTTAGTATCATGCAGGTTTTGCTCTTCACCTTACATTACTCGTTTGTCAACATTTTTTCATTTGCCTCCCCTATAGCTTTCAATTTAAAATTTACTCTGTGAATTAATAATTAGCACTTCCCTTTGACAGTATATTAATTTGAATGTTTTCAGAGCGAAACTGATCATGTCAAAACAGAATGCAAAATGACGTTAACGAATTGTAACTTTAATAACCGTTCAGAAGAACTGAATTCGTTCTTGAACGTAATTGGACAATGCTGATTATAGTTAAAATAAGTCAATTGAATATTGGCGCAATCTGTAATTTATTTTATAAAACATAAACGATGTCTTTTTTTTCAAAACTTTATTGTAAACGTTTCTGATGAAAAATATTTTTTTGTCAGATTATCCTCTACAGCGTATAATACGCTCAACGAAATTCGTAACTTTTTTAACACAATATCCGCGAATTATATACAGGAAAATAATGTATTTGGTTAAAATATCTGATTGTATAATAATAATGGTATTATCATCTCAAAAACTTCTGACCCCTCAGGGGGTTTACCTTCTTTAGGTAAACACGGGTGTCACAATCCCGAGGTACCCTAGTGATCTTTCCTCTTCTTTCTTTTCGTCTCTCCTCTACTCTTCTGCTTTTTCTTCCTTTTCTCCCTCATTGTGGTTTCCTCGAAAGAGGTTGAGGGCTCCCCTTGAGTAGCTTTCGCCGCTCTGTTGCTATTAGCTACTCTTGAGGACTAAATCACCCACGTGTTTGCCGTGCGTGGAGACCCGTGTCCCTGGAAAGGAGGATCCTGGTAATTGAGGCCTCCTGAGACCAACACATTACTTTGGCCTCTGCTTCAGGTAAACGGGAGGTGTGTTGTGGTCCTCAGCACATCAATCGGCTTTATGGATCAAGCGATCGGTACATCTACTGGGTGACTCGTTAAGGGTGGAGTCCACTTCAGGGATGTACCGTGAGCGTATAGGGACTGACTAGCACTGGTACAGTTAACCTGTATCCCCTCGTAGGGCTCCGTGGTGGGTGGTGCCGTCTAGTCCCTGAATTTTAATTTATGCTGCATGGAACAATCTACTTTATCTTCACTCCCAAGGGAGGAGCAATTGTCAATGTGTTCTGCAAAATTTTTTATCATTCAAAAAAAAGAGGGAACTTTTCAGTTTGTATCCCCTTTTGTCATAGAAAAAAGTGTTTCAGCTTTCCTTGGTGAAGTGAAATCACTAAAGAAATTAAGATCTGGCGATCTATTATTGGAAACGGCCTCTGAAAGGCAATCTATACTGATGACGACTATGCGAACTCTGGGCGACATGGATGTGATTGTAACACCTCACGGGAATTTAAATTTTTCTCGTGGTGTGATTATGGCAGAGGATTTGGAATATACATCTACTGATGAGATACTTGAAAATCTTAAATCTCAGAAAGTATGCGCTGTAAAACGATTGACTATCAAAAGAGATGGCATTGTATTAAAAACGAATAACTTAGTTTTGACATTTGCCACTCCAGATTTACCACAACACGTAAAAGTTGCTTATTTGCGGTGTTCTGTTAGACCATACTTTCCAAATCCTCTGAGATGTTTTCAATGTCAACGCTCGACATTCAAAATTAGCTTGCAGGGGAAAACTTACTTGTGCCCGTTGTGCTAATGTCGGCCATGATAGTATTACCTGCAACGCTAAAGAGGTGTGTGTCAACTGCCAAGGTGACCACCCCTCCTACTCTCACTCTTGTCCAGCCTGGCAGATTGAAAAGGAAATCACGGCAGTCAAAATAAAGAATAAAGTCTCTTACCCAGAAGCTCGTAAAATAGTCTCATCACGTACTCCTCAATCTGGCAATAGTTACACTGCAGCAGTTAAGAAGATCACCAGATCTTACGGTACTCAAACAGAAAATGAATCAGTTAACACAAAAAGATTGCCTATTAAGCAAAAAGTAAATGCTACCGTACCAATAATTGCCAATTCAACTTTGGCGAAATCAAAAGCCTTAAAGGCTAGAAAATTAAAAATTGCCAAGGAAGGCCCTAGAAAGTCTTCCTTAACAACAAAAAAAGCTCTTCTCTGTCTGGATGCAGACACTGTAAAACTGCATCCATCAGATGATGATTTCAATTCCGAAGATTCATCTGAGATGACGATAAGCAACAGTGATAAAGGATAGAACATATTCCATTGATGGCTTCCTTTGTTTCCTGGAATTGTCGTCGATTTCGGTCTCGCATTGATGACATCAAATCCATCTTCTCTCGCTTTAACCCCACATGTGTGGCTCTCCAGGAGACATTCCTGAACACCACTGTTGTCACCAAAATGCGTGGGTTTCAATGCTTCAGAAAGGATAATGATGGTAATGCTGCTGTGTCTGGTGGAGTTTGTATAATTACATCAAACAATTACCCTAGTACAGCACATCAGTTAAGAACTACACTCCAGGCAGTGGCTGTGAGAATCCACACCACATGTCTAATAACGGTATGTAGTCTTTACTTACCACCGAATGATGTCATCCAAGCAGAAGAACTGAATGACTTGGTTGATCAACTCCCAACTCCATTTTTATTGCTCGGTGATTTTAACGGTCATAATTTTCTGTGGGGTAGTGATGATACGAATTCTCGTGGACGACAGATAGAGGAGTTCATTTCTGACCATAGCCTCTGTCTACTGAATACCAACGAGAAAACTTATTTTCACGAACCTACAAGGACATTTCACTCTCTTGACTTAGCTATTTGTTCTCCATCACTCCTGCCATTGCTGAATTTTGCTGTTGGAAATGAGCTCTATAATAGTGATCATTTCCCTCTAATCGTGACACAGGCTGGAAGTAATAGTGTGCGTCACAAACCACCTAATTATGTGTACAGTCGAGCCGATTGGACACTTTTCACGCAATTGGCTGTGATCAGTGAGACAAGAGTCAAGACAGATATGATAGATGATGCCGTTAAATATGTCACCGACACAATAATCAGAGCTGCGGATGTTGCTATCCCTAAAAATTCCATCATTCCACATAAACACAGGAAACCTTGGTGGAATGAAGCATGCCAACTCTCTTATAAGAAACAAAGGAAGCAATGGAATATATTTCGAAGATACCCTACTACGGAGAATCTGGTTGCATTTAAAAAAGCCAAAGCTCAAGCTCGAAGAGTTAGACGTCAGAGTCAAAGGGAATCTTGGATTCGCTACGTGTCGTCAATCAATTCATCGACAACAAGTAAACAATTATGGAGGAAAGTTAAAGCAGCCAATGGTATTTATCAGGAATATTCCATTCCTGTATTAAAAACCGGAGCTGCAATACACTCCTCAGCGGTAGGTATTGCTAATGTCATCGGTGAAAACTTTGCTAGTGTTTCCAGCTCTGATTCATATAGTCCTACTTTTCTAAGGATTAAAGGAATCACTGAGCGGACACCTCTAAGCTTTCATGATCGACATAATCTACCGTATAATTGTGATTTTGAACTGTCAGAATTGAAGTCTGCTTTATCTAAAGCAAACGATACTAGCCTAGGACCAGATGGAATCTCGTATCAAATGCTCTGTCATTTAAATCATGATTCTTTGTTAAACATACTTTCATTGTTTAATAGAATCTGGACTGAGCATGCTTATCCTATATCATGGAGAGAAGCGATAGTGATTCCAATATTGAAACCTGGCAAAGATTCAACTGACCCCCTGAGTTATCGTCCAATAGCTCTTACGAGTTGCTTGTGCAAAACGTTTGAGCGTATGGTCAATGCTAGACTCATTTACGTCTTAGAGAAGAATAATTGCATACCTCTTCATCAAAGCGGATTTCGAAGAGGTCGATCAACTATTGATAACATAGTAGATCTGGAATCCCAAATTCGAAATGCTTTTGTGAGGAGAAACCATCTTGTTGCAATTTTCTTCGATATTGAGAAAGCATACAATCGTACGTGGCGTTTCGGCATTCTCCGCAATATGCATAATCTTGGATTTAAGGGTAATCTTCCAATATTTATACAGAATTTTCTAGCTACTAGGCTATTTAAAGTACATATTGGAAGTACACTTTCCAATACTTTTACTCAAGCTGAGGGTGTCCCTAAAGGTAGCGTTTTAAGCGTAACCCTTTTTAACCTTTTCATCAATAACATACTTCATCAGTTACCATCTTCAGTTCATAGGAATTTATATGTTGATGACTTACAAATTTCATATCAGGGTTCAAACATGAATATAATTGAGAGACAATTGCAAACAGCTGTAAACAATCTAACTACTTGGTGTGAACGAAATGGTCTTAGCATATCTCCTAGTAAGAGTCACTGTGTCCATTTCTGTAGGAAAACTAGTCTTCATCCCGATCCTGTGCTTCACATAAGGAATAGACCTATTCCTGTGGTCAACGAGATAAAATTCCTCGGGGTAATTTTCGATAACAAGTTAACTTTCCTTCCGCATACTTTATATCTGCGGAAGAAGTGCGAGCGATTGCTCAATATCCTCAAGGTGTTGTCTAATACATTTTGGGGTGCAGATCGCACTTCATTGCTCCGAATTTATCAATCAATCATTTTATCTCGTATTGACTATGGTTGTGTTGCTTATGGATCGGCTAGGTCTTCCATTTTACACAGATTGGATACCGTCCACCACTCTGCTTTAAGGATTTGCTGTGGAGCATTTCGTACATCACCCGTCCAGAGTCTATATGTAATCTGCCAACAATTACCGTTAGACCTGCGGCGGATACAGCTGTCTCTTAATTATTATTCAAAAATAATGTCCTCACCTCATCATCCCTTGCGTTCCACGATTCCAAGTGCTGCTCTTAAGAGATTATATAATGCTAGACCATCAAGCATTCAACCTTTTCTCTCTCGTATTAAATCTAATATTTTGCTTTCTGACCTATGTGATGTCCGAATCGAGTCTACCGACCTTTTCGCACATGCTCCTTGGTATAATCCACACATTATTGTGCTAAATCCCTTTGGTAAGAATAAAAAATCAGACACAAGTACTGCTATTCTTCAACAGCTTTATTCATTCCATCGCTGTCAGTACACTATGTACACTCCAGTATTTATGGATGGATCCAAATGTCCAGGATCAGTTGGCTGTGGAGTTTATCTTGATGATACCTCCTACAGTTATAGCCTTCACAAATCCTGCTCCATCTTCACCGCTGAGGCTACGGCTATATACCGAGCACTTCAGCTGCTACAAACTAAAAATGAACGTAAATTCTGTGTGTACACTGACAGTATGAGTGTATTAGAAGCTTTGAGGAATAACAACTATAATTGCCATCCAGTTGTGTCTAAAATATTCAAATTAATTGATTCAGTTACTAACAAGGGATTTGAGATACTGTTTTGTTGGATTCCAAGCCACATAGGAATAGATGGCAATGAGAAAGCTGATGCTGCCGCTAAATCTGCAGCTACTTCCATTTTGTCTTCAATACCATCAACAGACATGAGAAAAGGATTCAAACATTTCATATATTCTCTTTGGCAGGAATCCTGGGACCTGCAAGTCAGCAACAAACTCCATTCCATATTTTCATACATCATTCCATTATCTGTTTTATCTCCACGAAGCGCAGATGTCAGACTCACTCGCCTTCGAATTGGTCACACGCGTTTCACCTACAAACATTTGATCTTAAGTGATCTCCTACCGTGGTGTGAAAAGTGTGATGAACCATTTACAGTATATCACATTTTAATTGTGTGTCCAGATTTTAACCATCAGCGTTTTAGATATTTTAATAGTAATATTTTAGCATTAGAAGATTTGCTTGGGGAACCACCCCATCGCAATTTATTTGCGTTTTTAAAAGACATAGGATTTATGAATTTTATCTGATTTAGAAATATTTTATTTAAATATCAAGTTTTTAATTTTATACATGTATATATTGTATGTTTACAGACTTTTAATATATATTTTAACTATATTTCTATTTTATACCTTTAATATACATTTTAACTATATTTCTATTTTATACTTTTAATGTACATTTTAACTATATTACTATTTTATGTTTTTAATTGGTGAAAAAAAAACTGTTGTATAATATCTTGTGATTGGCGCAGCTTGTCCTTATCTGGACCTTGCGCCATAAAAACCAACCAACCAACCAAAAACTTCTGAAATTTATTTTTTGAGAATTTATGAACTTAGATTAATATTTTTGGCTTAAAGATCATTTATCTAAGTTTATTCATCTTCATGAAAGTTAATTTTTAAATCAAAAGTTATAGCTTGAGTGTACTACAGAATTATTCAACAAATATTTATTTAAATTTGGTATTATAGGAAGCTACAATTAGAATGTCAGAAAATGTTTTCTTCATGTGGAATACTACTTTGCATATGGCAGTCTTTACTCTTGTACAAGAAGCGGTTTTATTTCAGAAGGCTTTATCCAATCCTAAAAGTGAAGCAAAAAGTATTTCTATTCTTTTATATGCATTGCTTATTAAATTTTAATGCATTGTGTGTTATTCAGCTTTTTATATTGTAGAGGAAAGCTCGGAAAATGAAACTGAGATGAAAAATAAAATAAAATTATCAATTGTTTTGCAAGCTAAAGGTCATATAGATATTGGAATGATTCTCTCTAAAACCAACAAGTATGCAAATATAATTTTTTGTTTGTATGTTTTAATACCCTTTAATGCTTTTTAATTGTTCTCAGTGTATTATATGCAATTTCACTTATAACTTTTTATAAACAAAATACTTTACAATTTTGTGTAATTGATTTTATTATGTGTGCATAAAATAATTTTAAAGTACTTACGTAGTTTATTTAGGATCAAAAATCAGTGATAGTTTTTGTTACTTTCACTTTAAAACTTATATTTATTTTATCTAAAAAAATTACTTTATCATTTTCTTTTTAATTATAAAAATGAATATTTTTTATGAAAATTGTAAATTTTTACTTTATTAACCTACATCACAGTGTCAACACTTTTGGCAATGTCCTTCCTCGATCTCAGCAAATCTCCTGGTCCGGACGGTATCCATGGTTTTATGCTTGAAAACCTGGGATGCCTAAAAAAAATAAGACTCCTTGACATTTTTAACTCTTCATGGACTAGAGGCAGACTTCCCCAGGAATGGGAAAAGGCCATCATTATTCTAGTTAAAAAGCTAAACAAAAATTCTTATGACTTCAGACCGATTACTCTAACTTATACCACTAGTAAAATCATAGAGAAAATAATTATGATCAGATTCGTTTTTTTTTTTTTTTTTTTTTTTTCTGAAAATAAACTTCTTTCTGAGCAACAGTATGGGTTTTGTAAGGGCCAAAACACCATTGATCAAGTTTTATTTTTTGCTCAAACCATCAGAGATTCCCAGAATTTTAAACCTACTAATCACAGCGTTACAGCTGTATTGGACTTGAGAAAAGCTTTCGACATAGTTTAGAAACATAAGCTCATCATTAAACTGCATAATCGATTTAATATCTGAGGTAATACATTAGCTTGAATTTCTGATTATATCCATCAGAGATATATAAGGGTTAAATACAACAAATCCTTCTCAAAGATTTCTCAACTTGTGAAAGGTGTTACCCACTGAACTGTTCTAAGCCCAACTCTTTTTTCCTTATATTTTTCTGGTATTGAGAGAACTATCTCTCCTGAAACACGCATTGGAATGTTCGTTGATGACATAGTTCTCTGGAATCTCCATTCCTGAGATAAAGTCTCAAATTAACAGCTCTTTGGAGGCCTTTTCCAAGTTTGCAGTGGAGCGCAAGTTGGGTTTTAATCCATCCAAATCAATTACCACCTTCTTTACTACAGATAAACACTTGTATCAATACCAACCTTCTTTGAAACTTAATCATCAGAAACTTACTTACAAGAAACATCCAAAATACTTGGGATTCATTTTAGACCCGGAATTAACATGCAACAAACATATCGAATACATTACCATGAAAGCCAGGAAACAATTACGCATCCTGAAATATATTGCTAATAGAGACTGGGGAGCGGATGCCATTACCATTAGAACTACCTACCTAGCATTCATTAGGCCTATTTTAGAATACAGCTTCCCAGTCTATTGTTGTGCTTCTAATTCCAATCTGGAAAAATTAGATAATGTCCGATTGAGTGCTGCACGCATCATTACTGGTTTAAAATACAGCTGTCCTTCAGAAATAGTACTTTTCAAAACGGACTTACAACCTCTCCATATCAGAAGACAATCCTGTCTGGTCAAATATTACAATTAACTCAACAGTTATGGCCAAGGCAATCTCACATCAAGTTACCTAAGAAACTGGACTCCGTTCAAATGATTAAAGAAGCACAGTCCTTTCAGTCTGATTAACTCACTGCACTTAATCGAGAACAATATCAAACCACATGCCCTTCACTGCGGTCTGAACCCTGCTGAGGCTCTTTCCAATGTTCACTTCAATTATGAACTTTATATGGCTGTCATCAAGAGGGATTTACCTGAATTGCTAAAACAACTAGCCTTGGAAACCATTAATAATATACCACCAAATGACATACAAATATATACTGATGGCAACAAAATAAATCACTGAACTGGCAACAGAATTTTCATCGATACTCCTCATGACAAACTCTTTCTTAGTCAACGTAATCCTGACTTCTGTTCGGTTTTTTGTAGTGAACCACTAGCCATTAACATTGGATTGGAATCCACCATGAGCGAAACTAATTATAGTGATGTCTGGATATTAACTGATAGCCGTAATTCAATTCAACATCTGCAAAAATGTTTGGGAGACCAAACAATCCTTTCTATTTTACACAAGCTTAAAATTGTCTCCCTTCAGCATAATATTTATTATTAATGGATCCCGTCTCACATGGATATTGGAGGCAATGAAATAGCAGACACTTTAGCAAAGGACTCAGGTCATCCTGCTTCTTCTTCCGCGCTTACCTGTCTTGAACTCTTTTTCCTGAGAAAAGCCCAATTTAAAACCAATTGGCAGGTACCTTTGACTCACCACTTCTACAGGGGTAGAAAGCCAGGACTTTCTCCGGCTCTTTCCTGTGATAGGAAATTCAGCATTTGCCTTGCACATCTCACCTCTGGCCACCTGAAATGTCTCACTTTTATAGTGGGTAACAAGACTTAACTTCCCCCTCTGTCCTAAATGCCATGGACACCAAGCTTTTCCTGAGCATATCCTGAATTGTATGAATATACAATGGGACGAAATCTACACTTCTCCCCGCCTTGTCATCGATTTCTTCTCCGTCAACAGATTCCTAGATTTGGTCTGACTCCTTCAGACCCTTGGAGATAAGTAACAACAGTTTCATATTCTAAAAAGATTATGCACATGAAAAAAGATATGCATGTCATGTAAATAATTACCAATTTAACAGTAAGTATATATAAAACTTCAAATAGTTTAATTATTGGGAAATTTATAAATTGAAAGGAATAATCACAATTATGTTTAATACTTTATGGTAATAATTTAGAAATATTACGGATAAAATAAAAATATATGACACAAAAACGCAATTTTTGCTCAGAATTTTAGTTAGGTTAATGTTCTAGATTTCAAATACTGTTGTAATCAGCTCATAATCAATTGTCATATCAAAATTCTCAGTTTGCCTATATATTATTGAAGGTCACAAATGCATCATGATTTTCTATATTATAATGCCTACTGAATAAAAAGATAAAATAAATTTTTGTTATATAAATATGTACTAAACTATTTTGAGTTCTTCATAGTTGCATTAAATAAAGTTTATGCAAATCCAATTGCAATTAGAAAACTTATCAACAAAGATTAAAAAAAATCAATCAAATAAGGATAACAAGTTTACAACTCTTGGTAAAATCATTAATTGTTATCAATTGTATTGTGTAATGAATGTAACTATTCAGTAAATGAAATAAAAGCTACAATTAGCAATTTTGATTCATAGTTATTTTCATTAATTTATGTTAAAATTGGGTTTAAAGTTTTAATAGTATTAATATATTTAAGATAGAGAGAGTATGTGTGATTATACATAATGAATAAAATATTGTCTTTAATATTTTATATAGGTTGGTTTTCTCTGCTCCTGATATCACATTAAACTACAATCAACATTTAATATCTGGAAATTCTGAGCAATTATTAGTGTTGTTTGATGAACATGAAATATTTACTTTTGAAGTAAGACTATAAATGCTGTATTAAGTTTTGTAACAGAAAGATTTTTAATATTTTATCACTTACTGCAGTTTTTTGTGTTATTTTATTAATTCATTGAGTACAAAATTTATAAAATCACAAATAATGTAAAATTTCATTTTAATCATAATGTCTGAAAATCTATATTCTCTAAAAATATTACATTTAGTCAAAATGATATATTTAATCTAAAATATTTTCAGATTTAAAGTTATGTTGCAAAAAAAAATATCTACAATAAATTAAATTTATAAAAAAAATGAAAATTGATTCAACTTATAATACATAAATGAATAATTTAAATGTTTTACTTAGCCATCTTGTCTATGAAGTTATTGTTATTCATATGTTTAAAGTTTATTTTATATGTATAATCATAACATTTTTAATTAAATATTTATACAGTTTATATTATTTTTATATAAAATTAAATTCCTTTTATATGCAGCTTTAAGTGGTCATTTTCAAACAAAATATTTAAGCATTCTATCCATTTGTTATTTTTAGAAAATAGTTGTGTCACTAATGCAAGGCAATGAACAACATATAGTGTGCCGAAAGGGGTTTGATGAATTGGAATTGCTAAATAATAGGCTTCTGTAAGTCAAATCGATGATTGTATATTTTGTTTTCCTTTAATTTTTTTGTTTTTCAACATCTAATTTGTATTTTCCAGGAACATTAATTTTGATGCAGTTAGATTTGTGTTCCCCTATAAATATAATTTTGCAGAAGCTTTTAGTGAACAAGTAAGTATTACTTTTTATCAAAAAAATAAATATCATAATTTCATGTGAGGAATTTTAGAGAAAAAAATGGAATTTATGATATTTTAATTGTTGAGAGATAGATATTATAATTTATGATATTGTAATTTTATATAAAAAATAAATTCAATTTTGTCTAATTCTCTTTACTATGTCAAAAATTTGCATTTTTTTTTTTTTTTTTTTTTTTTTTTTTTTTTTTTTTTTTTAATTAAGTTTATTAGTTTTACCAATTTATAATAATTGGTGACAAAATGCTACAAACAGGATTATATTTCTTATAAATGTTATGCCATACACAAGTTTGAAGTTAAGGATATTTCCTAATGTTCATTTTTCTAATTTCACTTTAAGCCTTTAAGGCTCTTCCAGACCTACGTGAGAACTTCTGTTGTCTTGTCGCCCCATCTGGTGTTAGTTCTCAAAGCTTGTAGAGGGGAGTATCCCCAAACATTATTATTGGTTGAAATTGCTTGCCAATCAATCCTTCGAAGTTAGCGATTCTGCCAGATTTGGCGTGTTATGTCGTGAAAAATTAACGTAATAACGCCATAAAAACAGCCAAAAAGAGAGTTTTAAATTTGCTGCTAACAAATGTTTACCTAAAATTACCCTCAGGGTTCTTAGAATAGGGGTGAGGGAAAGTGGGTCAGTACAAATGCTCAATGAACTGACACCGGAATTACCTGTTGCTGTCTTATGGAAAATTAGCTGCCTGTGATTCAACAGAAAATATTCTTTATTTATATTTTACAGTTCGGTTTTTATTATTTGCACTAAAAAATATGAAGACAAATTGCAAATGTTGAGTAATTTTACAGTTACTAATTAAATGGTCAAAAATGATTATCAGAATTCAAATCAAACCTAAAATACTATATGAATGATTAAAAATATTTTTTTTAAGTGCCTTGGTTCAATTTGATTTTATGAGACTTGATCCATTGACTTAAGATACTTTTGAATATGAATGCAACAAATACTTAAAAAACTATTATTTTTAAAACTAACTCAATATAAAAATATTAAATTTTTGTTCACGTTTTTTTAAAACTTGAATAACTTTATATATATATATATATATATATATATATATATATATATATATATATATATATATATATATATATATATATATATATTCTAATTATATAAAATAGATGAAATGATTATTTTATAAATACAGTTACAATATATATTTTTATGAAAATAACTTTATGATTATTTGATTATCTATCTATATATATATATATATAATTGAATCGTAATTTTCATAAAAATATTGTAACTGTAGTTATTTATATAATAATCATTACATCTATTTTATATAATTAGAATTACTTACAGCTTGAAAGAGAGATTCATCTCTTATCTTCCATCTCACAAGTCCCTAACTTTCTATTCTGGTGTAAAATGTGTTGTGAAATATACTTTAATTCTGAAGATTTTAAAACTCTTCAGTTATTTTATTAGATATTTTCCCCTGGCTTGATAAAAACAAAATTAGATTAGCACTAAATATGTTTTATAAAAACACACAGGTAAATTATATTAAAATAAGTTTAGAGTAAAATTGTGAGAAATATAGATCAGGTTTATATTTGTCAACAAATAATCAAATGCAAATGCAACTTATACCATACGAGAAAAATATAATTTCATAGTAATACGTGTAAAACATAATACAATTTCATAAATTAGGTTTATTTGTCAACAAATAATCAAATGCAAATACAACTTATAGCATACGAGAAAAATATAATTTCATAGTCATACGATTAAAATATAATACAATTTCATAAATTAGGTTTATTTGTCAACAAATAATCAAATGCAAATACAACTTATAGCATACGATAAAAATATAATTTCATAGTAATATGATAAAAATATAATTTCATAGTAATACGAATAAAATATAATACAATTTCATGAGCATATGGGAAATTTAGTTAACCCCTTGACTGACGAATTAAATGGAATTTGATGCGACAAAAAAAAACTATTTAATTTCGCTTAATTGAACTACACCATCAATTTACACCATCATCCCCACTTTCATATAATGCATCCGGCTTATACATGTTACGGGGATTATTTATAATCTTTACTAAACTCAAATATTGGCTAGTATAACATTCACCGTGCGAGACTTCTGCTAAACTGAACTCTTACTTTCAGTGTGCTTTTTAAATGAGAATCGTCGAACGAGTGAAGCAACTATGTAATCTAATTGTAACTTGCACGGCGTCCGCCGAAAGAAGCGCTTGACGAGTCTGACTCGTCAAAGTCTGTGATGGCCCAGGAAATCAATGACGAGTCAGACTCGTCAAAGTCAGTCAAGGGGTTAATACCTTGAAATATATATGAGGTAAAATAGTAATTAAAATAAATCTGTTAATAAAATAAAGAAACGCTTGAGCAATTCACATTTCACAAAGAAAAAACAAAAATTAAATATATATATATATATATATATATATATATATATATATATATAGTTAGTTAGTTACTTCTAGTTTCTGTTTCTGTACACACACAAAAACACTATATACAAATGCTAACATACAAATTTGTATAGTTAAACTTTTTTTTTTTTTTGGACATTAATTTTCCAGCTTTTTTTGCGATCAGAAAGGAAATTGATTTTTCATTGATTTCCTTTTAGTGGAAAGATGAAGTTTTCTTTTCTTACTGTAATTACTTTTTTTCATGTTTAAAATAGACTAATTTTACAGAGTTTAATGAATGAGAAAAAGATCCAAATACATTTAAAATAGTAAAAGTGTTGAAATGAATTTACGAGAAATTTGAATTTTCGGAAAATAGCATTCAACATCAATTGAGAAATGCGTCCAAGTGAATAATATGTTCAACAGAATCTTGCGGTTGAAAAGTTTGGAATGGCTGTATTAGAAAGCTGTTTGGAGACAGTATTGTATTGTTTATCCCATCTTAGTGGCAACAAGGTGATTTATGATTTAATTATTGTTGTAGCCATACAGAGAAAGAAAGCTGTTCAATCACACTATTTCTAGACTAGTCACTTTGAGCATATCTAATTGATTCTCAATTTCCTTCCTGATATTCTCTCTCAAGCATTTCTTCTCGAACATCAATGCTATAACTTCAGTTACATATTTTATATCGCCTTAAGTGCTACAGGATATTTATTCATTATTTTGATATTTTATTTCTTTTTTGTCAAAAATATTGTCATTTGCGTTGCGCTGGACAATATTCTTCTCAAATAAATTTCATTAGCATAAAATGATTCACCTAAGAGCATTCTGTCATCTGTATTGTAGTGTGTTATAATATATTGTTATCATTCGTTTGGTTATTGAAATGCTTTTATGTTTTTCCGCTAGAGTTTTACTACAAACCCAATTTTTTTCAAAGATATTTATAATTTTTCAAATTTAAAGTGATTAATTTCTTATCAGACGCATATTTTAGTATGATGGTATCGTATGCTTATTAATCATACCTTATAGTGCATTTTTTTTTTCATGAAATAAGTTGAAAATAAAATTAAATGTCCAAATGTTTGTAGAGGTAAAAACTCAATAATTTTGGAAAATGATTAAAAATCAAATTAAAATATTTGTCTCACTATTATTCTAATAAACTTATCATTCTTATTATTAGATATTTTATTTTACAAGAAATATATATATATATATATATATACACACATGTGTGTGTGTGTGTCTCTCTATTGTAAAATGGATTTTTTTATATTAAGTTTTTTAAATTTTTAATACATAGTCTTATTTCAAAATCGTAGTATATAATGTAATTGAACAAGGTAACACAAAACAGTTTATAATATTTCATTTTTAAAATTCACTTAAATGAAAATCATCAAAGTTGATTTAAAAGTACATATCATAGCTACTTTTCCAACGCTAATAAACTAAAATCTAACATGCATTATTTACAGATGCCTTTTCTATTTCATGAGTGAGAAAAGCTAATTCGTCTTGCTCGATTTGGAAGTGTTTGCCAACCACATGGTAAAACAGCGGGAATCATATGGGAAGAAGTTTTTCTGAGAAATTCCTCCTTCTTTAGGTTATTGTCGTGAAATTGAAAAATCAGCCAAGTTTAGCATTAAAAATTTTCCAATTTCATAGGTGGCGTTGTATACAGAGAGGGATTTTCAGAAATAAGAATGAGTTTGATTTGTAATCAAAATTCGTATTGAAATATTAATGCAATCAAAAATATTTTTAGCTTAAAAAAAAACAAAAATGTTCATTTTCTAACTGTATGGAGAAAAAAATAAAATATCTTTAAACCAAATTTTGAACAACCTCAATGAAATTAGAATTTGGTTAAAATTTACTCGGATGGAGATATTTTGACATTTTAAAAATATTTGAAAAAATTTTAAACGCTAAAAATGGACGTCGAAGTGACAGTAGCTCTGTTTTTTGTAATTTGCTAAAGACCGGAAGTTTCTATTATGAAAATAGCACTTGTGAAATGTTAAAATATTATCCATAGGATAGGATTAACATAGGATTCGATTTTCCCCAACGGAGGTGTAGCAGGGCCTTAATAAAGATTTAATAACAGTTTTATATATCAACGGTGATATGCTTATAGATATTGTAAAATATAATAAATATGAATGACATTTTATTGGCATGTAATTGTACATTAAATTTATAATTAATTTTATTTACTCATTGCAGATTTTTATTCAAAATGACAATCATAAAATTTAATTTTAAATGGAATTTCTTCACAAATATTTCATTTATTGTGATATTTTTTTTTCAAGATTAAAGACTTTCTCGGAAAGTGTTGACCAATGTTAACCAACTGTTCAAATTTAAATTTCTCAAGAATTTTAAATGTCAAATTATACAAGAGAATAGTTTAGACAAAATTTTTATTTTCTGATATCCTTCACACATATTTTATGTGTGAAGGATATCAGAAAATAAATATTTTCTCTAAACTATTCTCTTGTATAATTTGACATTTAAAATACACATATTTTATGTGTTCAAAAGTTAAAAATTGGAAGTATCTTAATTTGTTCAAAGGGGATTTCAGCATTTTTTAAATACTATAATGTAGCCCAAATTATTTTATTTTACCATGAAATTGCATCTTTTCACTGTTTTTCATAATTTTTTTTTTTTTTTTTACTTTTACTGCAAACCATTTCTTTATATAATGATATCATTTTAATAAACTTTGTAAATTTCTTACTGCATTTAGAGCTATGAGATTTTTAAGTAATCAGGACAATATGTTTTCTTATAAAAAATTATTAGTGTAAGAGAGTTTTAACATGAATCCACTTCACATATTAAAATATTCCTGTAAAATTTTCAACAAATTGAGAGAACAAATGATTATTGTATAACTTTAAACTAATTAATGTAATTTTTAAATTTTTTTTCTTAACCATCTGATTCATACATTTTTCTTTTATTTGTTTTTCATAACTTGCGATACTTTTTCATCTCCATTATTGATATTAAATCGACGAAAAATTATGGACCTGAAATTCATTACTGATTTTTAAATTGATTTGTGATATCTAAAATATAATCTATAATTTTTTTAATAGCATTTCTTTCTTTTTACCTTCATTTGTTTACTTTGTGAAAAATGCACTATCTTTTATGTCCTTTTTAATAGCTTCTAAAATACTAATGATTTTTTAATGTCATTATCAAAATTATGAAGAATCATGAAACCTAATGCATTTATTCTGACATATATAAGAAAATTACCAATATCAATTTTTTTCATGGATGTAGGAATAAATGCATTAGTTTTCTTTTCATCCTATGATCATCCTTGCTTGATACAAAAACAAATTCAAACATTATATATTCACAAATCTGACCAATTCATATTATTGACATGTTTCAAATTATAATGGCTTTTTTTAATTTAGGTAGTATAAACTAAAAACTAAATCTGGCACAATAGCTCATATGTGGGCCAAGATTTACAGTGCTCTTATCTGTTTTCCTTACTGAGGATCTAGGACTGGAACATATGTCCTAGTTAAGTGGTCAGCCTAACACAAAATCCCCAGTGTTTAGTTCTTAGGCATGGTTTATACTCAGTTTTTCAACCCACTGAAGTTATGCAAGGTGGAGTTGACCTTGTCCAGCCCAATTATCGAACCTTGGATTTGTGTCTTGGTAGCACAAAGTGTTACCTCTAAACCATCAGGCTTCATATATATATATATATATATATATATATTGCATATTATAGATCAAAATGAAATCTTAAACAAAACTGTTTAACAGTATTGAATAGCTATTCAAATTCCCTTCTAGGAGAAATCATTGACTTAATTAATTTGCATGCTAAAATATTTAAATATTGACTTACAACTGTATCATTCTAAAAAGAAAACAGCACTACTTAATTTGATTTTTTATTTAAATTGCTCTAGAATATTGTCTGATTATTACTTGTTCTTACAGTTTATCAACAAAATAAAATGGCTGAAGATACTTCATAGAAAGAAAAAAACTCCATTCACACTTGAAAGTAAATTACCTCCTGATCTACATATTGTGTGCAAGGTTAAAATTTTGATATTTTTATAATAATTATTTTTATGTGATGGAATTTATAACAGATGCTTAAAATACAAATTATTAAATTTTTCTGTAAACTATTACAGGCTTGGTCAATAGAATTAGAAGATGACCCATTTGAAGTTAAATTACGTGACAATTGTGAAGTAAGTGCTTAACGATCAGTTGTCATTTATTTTTACAACAAATTATATGGAACAAATAAACAGATATGACCTTTTTCTTTGAGTTAAATTAATTTTTAAAATTTAATATTTCTTTGATTAATCTTTTTAAAGCAAGTGTATCCTTTTAGATTTATTTTATGTAAATTCATGTACCACACAACTAAATTTTCTTAATGAAATTGTTTCGTTTTTCGATAAAAACAAATTATAAAGAATTTTCAATAAATTGTTAGAAAAATATGTTTTTATCTATGTAGATTTGAAAACTCACAAATTCTCCAGTAGTGCATATAATTATTTTCATTTAAAATTTCTTAAAACTACAAGGTATAGTGAAGACACTTTAATTATCATAAAATTTCAATTAAAGAAATAATCGATTTTTTTTTCTCTCCTTGCCACTTTTTACATTTATTTTGCTTCCTTTTTTAAAACAAAATTATTTTATGAGAAATTTTTAATCATAATTAAATTAAATTTATTATTTTAGACTAAAATTTTAATTAAATATTTTATTTATTCTTGAAACATAGTATGATTATTAATGATTCATGATATTTTAGGCTCTTTTTGTTCTTTATTTATTCTGTAATTAAAAATAAAAAAATTGTTATATTAAACCTATACATTTTCTATTTATTCTACCAATAACTTTTAAAAAAGCTGATTCATTTATTATTAATTTTCCTATGACTTATTGCCTAAATTATTGAATCATTCAATTAAAAATATTGTTATTTATAATTTTAATAAAATGAAAATATATTAATTTAGATTTTGTTTTAAAAATGATTTTAACCACATTTTTAAATTCAAATTACAAGCTTATATTAAAATCAGTGAATTGATAATTGGAAAAATCGATCTATGCTTAAGAAATATGTCATGCATATATATATATACACACACACACATACATATATCTGTGGTGTGTGTGTTCACATGTGTTAAGCTTGCAGCATTATGTTAGCTATAACAAACTAAAATTAATGTAAACTATACCTTTCAAATGCTACATTAAATTTTTTTAACTACTTGTAATAATCTTGAATATTGTTAATTATCTGAAGCAGATGCTTTAAACTAGTTTATCAGTGTGCATATAATTTAAAATTTATTTAATATTTAAATGAAAATTACTTTATTAATTATTTTTATGTATACTTCAATGAATATTGGTCTTCTTTATTGGTACTGCAGCTCAGGGTGAACTTTAGCCTGCTGCACAGTATTCCTCCAGCCACCTCTGTCCCTGACTTTAATTCTCCAGTTGTAGACTTGTTTAATATTTTAGGTTCATTCAAGAATCATTAAGCTTACTTTTCCTTTGTCTGCCTCTTGCCCTACTGCTCCTGGTCTTCCAATGTAAGATCTTAACCACTCAGCTATCAGGCGATCTCAAAGTGTCCAAGTCATGAAAGTCTCTGCTTTGATGAATCTTACTATATTTTTATGATTTATAAGAACTTTGAAGTCAATCATTAGTTTTAATTCTCCAACAATTAGTGTAGCATAATGCTCTTAAATTAATATCATAATTTGATTCTTATAAAGTTTTATTCAAGCCAGTTTGCATTGGAATTTCATCTAGCTTGCTTTATTTGTAGTTATTTCAGCTAGCTTGTTTCTGAATTGGGATATACCCGCTCTGAAGCAAGCTAGATGAAAAAACAATAAATGATAACCATGATAAAAGAACTGGATTTTTTTTATAGCTTTTTGGGGTTGTTAGTGTGCTTGGCAAAAAAGAAGAAATTGTTGACATTCAAACCAACAATTATTATAAGACTGTAATGGAATAAAACTTTTTCTAAGTATTTTCATTCAAAAATTCATAAGCTATGTCTTTTTATGTTGAAGTTCAAGTCTCGTAGCTATATGTTACCAGAGGACAAATAATTGTTTCATGCACTTCTAATTAAATTGCACTCTCAAGATCAATGTTTTTCAGCAGACACTGATAAAAAATAGCAACAGTTCCCTTTCAAGACTGAAATTAATTTCTTTTGAGATAGTATTTGAAGAAATTTATAATTGCACCCAAATACATAAAATTATCAGCAGTTTTAAACTTAAAGTTGTCAATTATCAGATAATTCGCTACAAATAAAAAATTTTGTTTTTTTTTTTTTTTTTTTTTTTTTTTTTTTTTCTCCCTGTATTATTTTTCTTATTAAGTAAATGGCTGACTGTGGCTGCCACTTCTATTAATTTTTTTAGTCAATACTTTTCTGTTTCTACCCAGTATTACTATGTCCTCAGCAAATTCAAAAATTGAATTATTTTACTCATAATAAGGCATATGAGATTCAATTTTCTAATAACAAATAGCATTGAATTACAAAGTAAATGCTATAATACATCACCTTGTCAGACACCAGCATTAATATCAAAAATTTCTAAAAAGTCATTCTGAATTAGAATAGTAACTTTTGGTTCCCTTAAAGTAATTTGAATTAGTTTAACTAATTTTATTGCTATCTTTAGCTTAGCTAACATTTTGATCATTTTGGGCTTTTCCACCTTATCAAAAGTCTATTTGAAATCCACAAAAGAGCAAATAGATTAATATTATAATAGATTTCTCAACAATGTTTTTGACTACATGAACAATAATTGATAATACAATTAAGTAATTAATTGTTTAACTTATCATTTATAGCTTTTAGAAGATGAATACTATGAAAGTTTAAAGCGAAAAAAAATGTTGGATGAACAAATTGAACATTTTAGAAGAACAAATTTACTTCTACCTAGTAAGCAACAAAAATATGCTTGACTTTTTAAAATATTTTTTTTGCTAATATACTTGACTTTTTTTTAATATTTCTTTGCTAATATTAAAGCAAATTTTAATTTTTTATTAAATAGGTGAAAAAATTAATTTGCTGTATTCTAAATTGGCAAAAAAAAATGCAGAAATATATATCCAGCGTTCACAGCAGTTGTATCAAAAAGGCTCAATGCGAACTTCTCTCTGTACTTGGTTTTTAGAAGAGATTGATATATTAGCTATTGCGGATACATCATATCATGGAACTGAACGTGTTGTTTCCAGAATGCAACAGTTAGATCCTGATAGGTATATTTTAAAACAATTTAAGGTTTTAATATTTTTAGTCTCTTAGATTAATTTTTAAATATATTATTAAAAATACTGAGTATAATAACTTAAAAATTAACATTTAATGTTTGTTGCTAGTTTTTTATAATACCTAGTTATCAAGATATATACTTGAAATAACTGAAATTAGAAATACTGTAGGTACTCAGATATTTAATATTGATTTGAAATTTTGAAACATTACTTACCATTTTAAAAATTATTACATAACCACATTTAGCATTTTATTTAGCTTAATTGAATAAATTTAAGTTAAATATATCAAAATTATAATCTCTTTTCCATAAAAATTTTATTTACTTCTCAAAAATAAATTTTGTTCATTTATTGTTTTATAAAAACATTTGGTCTGGAAAGAGTTGTTCATAATTTAAGTATAAATTGCTTTGAATCAAAATTCGCAAAAATATTATAACAATTTTATTGTGTAACATTTAAAAAATGTAGTATTTGTCTTCATTAGTAATATATTCTTTTTTAAATGAAACTTGTTTTCAAGTAAAAATGTAGTTTCACATAATTGCTAGAATTCAATTAAATTGGAGTGAAAAGACATTTGTAATGATTAAAGTTAGTGAATATGTTTAGTATATTGTAAGGTAAAGATTGTGCTGCATATTTAACAGAGGTATTAATTACTTTTTTTAAAAAATATACCAAATTTTCTTTCCTATTTGGTAACCATTTTCTTCACAAATAATTCTCTAAGTCAATAAATACTTCAAGAAATTCTCTATTATATTCTGTGAACACCTTACAAATTTCTGTTTTCTACAATTACATTTACATTTTTCATTGCCTTTAAAATACATGCGATTTTTAATTAATTTGATCATTATATGACAAATTCTCTCAGATTTAAGCCCTGGTTAATCGTATTTTTTCTAAAATACACTTTATATTATATTCATATAATGTACAAAACATAAAAATTACTTGGTTAAATTAGATAAATCATAATTAAGTTACAGAAGCTGTTAAAATATTCTCATTTTAAGTAGTAAAAATTGTTTTCAACACATTTATTTACTTATTTTTTAGACATTATGTATATGTAATAGAAGTATATTTCTATTTTTATTGTTTTTTAATAAAATGTATTTATATCATTGTTATTCTGTTCCAAATACTGTGATGATGCCTGCCTCATTATATGAATGCAGATTGTGTGTTATTCTGTGCTGGCAATACACTATCACTGTTGCACAAAATAAAACTTTTTTGTCCAGCGTCATGTGTTTAAGGTTTAATTTTATGTTAAATATATATAAATATTAATTACGTTTTAAGCATGAAATTTCCTTTTGTATCTAATATTATTTTTCTATTTCTATTTATTTGTTTAAATGAACATAATTATTCCATTTCCAAATGAAGTTTCAATATCAACTAAATTTGGTTGAACTTATAAGCTAAATATGTATTTCAAGTATTCATAAGCAAACTTAATATCAAAGAGTTCAAATTCCTTGATGTTTTTATTCAAATAGTCTTTATAAAATCACCATTTTCTATAATAATTGTTTCTTAACAAACATTATTTTAACTGGTATAATTTCATTAAAAGAGCTTTTTCTCCAAATGATATTAAAGTCTGAGAATTTTTATTTTATTTATTCTACTATTAATTTACATATCAAATTGATCTTATAGCCTAGAAATTTTTTTTAAAACAAAAATTTTCAGTAATTTATCTGGCATCAAACTTATTATTTGCATTATAAACCAGTCACTTTTTTCAATTCTTGTGTGTATTTTTAATTTTAATTAAATTTGAATTGAATCATGTAGGTTAAAAGATTTTTCTTTTGGTAAACAGAATGTTTTCACTGTAAATTAATCATTCATCATCAGTAGTAAGATATTTAAATTTGGTTAGTGATGCTAATGATAATAACACAGTGATCCCTATAATTATTCTTTAGAATAACAGTAGTGAAATTTGCTTATCAAACTTAAGGGATTAATTTTTTGTTTATGTTTTGCTAAAAAAATGCTATTCAAAAAGTTACTCTAATGTTGAATTTGAGAATTTAAAATATTTCCAATGTTATATGATACTGATTTTAACAACTTTCATGCAATTATTATATAATTACATGCAAATCACATAAATTGAAATATATATAAAGAATATATTTAGTGCAACAAATTAAAATTTTGTTATAAAATCATCCTACTATTTTTTTTAAGTTTTATTTTCCTTCCCGACTAAAAATAGTAATTGGTAATTCATTTTTCATATAATTTGCTTATAATTAAATGCAAATATCTAAGCATGCTGTACAAGTCATTAGGTCATTTAGATTCTTTATTCAATCTTTAAGATTATTAGTTAGTACCTTTAAGTTTAAAATATGCAATTTTTAAATTTCGATTATTTGTCTTTATTAGTGCTTTTCAAAAGTAAAAAATGTGCAAAATGGAAAAGGGAATTCATCACAAATGCTGAGGAAAAAGTTTGATCATTAATCAAAAAATTTAACCTCCTTAGTTACTGGGAACCTCTTTAATTACTATGTATTTAAATTCTCCAAAAAAGAAAAGAGGGAATTTTTAATTTACAATAACCATTCATGGTAGGCTAATAATCTCACTTTGATTTAAAAAGAAAGGAAAATTTACAAATTCCTTTATAGGTCTGCTCAGGTATCTTGGATAGTTTATATAAAAAGAAGTTGTAGTTTCAGAACAAAGCAATTAATGTTAAAAACTTTTCATTTTTAACATAAAATAAAGAATTTTTTTTAAAATAGGTGTGGATAGGACATCATTACCTTTCTTATGTTAATTTTATAATTTTATGAACTTTAAAGTCATCATGAATTAAAATGTTATGAATGTGTTTTAAAATTCTATTGAATTGTGAAAACCTTTACATGCACCTTCATTCCTTTGTTACCTACTTTATCTCCCCACAATATCTGAGAAATACTCAATCATTTCAGTCCATATCCTGAAGAAGGAATGGAATTTACAACATTATGGGCAAGAAAAGTTCGATGTTCTGCTACATCATGGACATGGCAAATGCGAGATTTTCCTCAAATGCCTCTCACTATTAGAGATTTGTGTCTTTGGGGATTTCTCATTGGAGCTGAACAAGAGGCTTCAAATAGAGGTATAGTTACTTTTATATGTTCATTAAATATACCATTCAGATATGGTTCCTCATTACTATCTGTTTAATCTAAGGAACATGGAAACGAACAAAATAATGTTATATTTTAGGTAAATTAATAATACATTTTATTGTACTTTTGATAAGGTACTTTATAACATAAAATATTATTTGAAATATTGTATAATTATTTGTCATCATTCATAATAGTTTATTTTAATTAATATGTTCATTATATTTTGCATTTGATCTATATTTCTACAGCTAAAAGAACTTCTGAAGTAGAAATTGAAAAACCTTGGAGTAATGTAGAAGTTGAGCGTAGTATGCCATCCTTAAAATTCTATCATGACCTTACATTTGGTAAGATTTTTAGAAGAATTTTCTTTTTACTTATTTCTTAAAATAAAATTAAAGATTTTTTATCTCTTAATGACAAATACTTGTTGCTTTATGTTTAAAATATTGGTTGTTTTCCAGTTTAATGTTTAAATAATTTTCTTATAAATTCTTGTTCCTTTGTCTACATTAAAAGTGGGAACTATTTTTATTTTGATTACTGTATTATATATATATAATTTATAATCATTCATAATAGTTTAATCATTCATTCATAATAATTCATTAAATGACATTCATCAATATTAAAAATTTCCATTTAGAAATTGCTTCCTTTATAAATAATTAATATTTTTTAAAATGAAAAGACTATTTATTAGTTTTGTATTTTACTCTTAGCTTTAAAGTAAGTTGCAAAAAGAGCACACTTAAATAATTGTACTTTTTTTTTTTTTTTTTTTTTTTTAAATTTTAAGTCTGTCAGAGACTGTGTCTCTGAATATACACTGCTAACCATCCAAAATGCAACATTAAAAAAGACTAAAGATATCACAACAAAATTTATTTGGCAGGTAACACACTATATCAAGATTAAATAATTGAAATTACACCTCTTGAGAACTAAGGATGATAAAATCTATAATTAGTATATAGCCTTTATTTTTGATTACAACTGCAGCCATATGCCACAGTATAGAATCAAAGATGATTCTGATGTGTCTTTGTAGTGCAGAAGTGTATGCAGCTTCAACATATTGGTTAAGTTGATCTGGTGTAGCATTGGATAATGAACCTCCAGGCAAGTTGTTGTGAAAGATTGGACCATAAATTTTTGATTTGCGATAGATCCGTTGCACAAGAAAGCTATTAAATTTGATGGAAAAGAACTCTTGAACATTGCATGCCATGTATTGCTCACATTATCATGTTGGAATATGGCTAATGGCAAGTGATGGTAGTAAGGGAGATTCACTGGCTTCGGTACCTCAGAGATGTGGTGCTGGCTTTTGAGTATACCTGCAATGCCTGCAAAAGGAATGTGGGAGAGAAATCCAATACTACCCCAAATCAAGATACCAAAAGCAGGATTTTCAATAAAGAGAATGGATGAGGATTTCATTGCTCATTGCACCATTGGTGGCAGAAATGCCTATAGTTTTGAGTCAAGGGCAAATAAAGCAATGAATGCGTTGCAAACATTCCACTCATCTGCAAACAATATTGAATGGTACAAATATATTTGGAATGACTTTTAACAAACGGAATTTATTGTGCTATGATTTGTTATGTACCCTTGAGGTATCCATCCAGAAATTTCAGCAGTTTTAAAACTTGCTTTATGTGTATATATATATATATATATATATATATATAAGTATCGTATTTTCCTGACTATAATCTGCGGATTATGTGTCAAAAAAGTTCCGAATTTCGTTGTACGTATTATACGCCGTCACAGATATTCTGATAAAATAAATAACAGATTGTGCTATGACTCAGTGAACTTATTTTACCTATAATCAGCATTGTCCAATTACATTTAAGAATGAATTCATTTCCTCTGAGGGATATTAAATTTGCAGTTTGCTAATGTCATTTTGCATTTTGTCTAGACCCTAACTGTTTTACTCTGAAAACATTCAAATTTGTATATCGTCATAGGGAAGTGAAAATTATTAAGTTACAGGGCCGATTTTGTACTGGAAACTGTAGAGAAAGCAAATGAAAAAAGTGTCAACAAACATATAATGTATGGTGAAAAACCAAGTATGCGCATTATAAAAGAAAAAATGTATTCCACGTGCAATTAGAAAATAATCCATTTCTTTCATTTAACTATAAACAAAACAAATATAGTTTATTTTTTAAATATGTACAATCTCTTTTTAAAAGTTATTAAAATCTAAAAATCGGTAAATTTTACTAGGATCTTTTCGGCTATTGATTGATGTTATGCTTTAATCTTAGTTAATTACACTTTGTGTTTTGATGGATTCAAAGAGATCTTTATCTTTATAAATATTTTTTCTGTAGAATTTATTATATTTTTAGTTATTATGTGTATTTTTTTATTTTATTTGGCACCAAATTATCAGCAGTAAAAGTTTTCGACTATTCGTTGAAAAAATTGCAGTGCTCTAAACGATACTGCGGATTATGCGACGCTTTTTCTTCTTTTGCTGAAAATATGGGGTGTGTGGATAACACGCCTCTGCAGATTATATACAGGAAAATACAGTAATTAAAATCAGTCCCTAAAAAATTTTGTTTTATCAGATGTCCTTTGTTAATTTAATTTTTAGTTAGTTTTTACTTTTAGTTAATGTTTAGTGTTTATATTTCTATAATTAAAAAATAATTTTTCATTTCTAATAAAATGTGCAAATAAAAATGAAAACTGTACTTTCAGTAAATAATTTAAACTTTCTTAATTTAATAGATAATTTTTATCTTTGATGTTGCTACTTTTCTATGTGCTTGACTTTCTTTTTAGTTATTCATTTTTCTATTAATAATTTTCATTTTGTTAAAAGGCAAATTTTTTTAAAATTTGAAGTACTCAAAGCTTTTGATTTAATAATATTTTAATACTCTTTAGGTATATAAGAATGTAAATCTGAACATTTTTATAGGAACTTTGTCCTATTGGTTGTGTAATTCAAATTCCTTATTTACATATGAGATGTATTTTAAACTTTAGTCTGATGTTTTAATGAAAGTAATTTTTTTTTTCTCCTTAAAGTTTATTATTTTATTTGTGTTATTTCAATCTATTCAGATAAATGTTTTAATAGTAAATAATGAAAAAGAATAAAGGTATTTGCAATTAAAAAAACCTTTTGTATGTTACATTTTTTACATTGCTTTTCATATAAAGGTTCTTAAAATTCTCTCTGCAGACATGCATCTATCTCGAAAATTACTAGTTTGTTAAGTGGCAAAAATTTATGTCATAAGTTAAAGAAAATTGTGGTACCAAAGATTGTAATATAAATTCATCCTCAAATAACAGTGTTCTAGAAACTTGACTTTAAAAAATAGTTAATGTGATTTTTGGCTTTTATTTTTTCTTGAAATTAAATGTATCTTTTGTCAAATGATTATATATTTTTTGTTTTATTGTTTTGTTATAATAGCATGTTGAATATTTAAAACTTGACTTTTGAAACTTATAAATGATTTTGTAATCATTTATTTTAATAATCTGAAAAAATATTTACAGAATAATAAAGATGAATTAATCTTGACTCTTAATCATTTCTAATTAAAATTTTTAGATGTAATTATCTGGTTGCATCCACTTTAAATATTGCTAATTAGCTGTTGTATTGATTTTTTAACTGTTTTTGGTTAAGAAATTAAACAAATGACTCCTTTAGTTATGTTTATTTTGAAGATATATGTAATTTTTAAAAATGGATAGATTATTTAATCTTTTCATATTGATATAATTCTATATCAAAGGCTTGAAACTTAAAAATTATTTTAAAGTAATGAATGCAAATTCATTGAAATCAAGGATGTTTTGAAAATAAAATCTAATCTCATTTATGTTTAAAAATCATCTGATTTATTTAAAAGTACAACAAATATGTATCAACTTTTAAATTTATTAATAATTATAGATTGGTAAATCAAAAGAGCTATTTCTAACTTAAATTTCCCTCAAAAGTTTCAATTTAATGATTCCTTATTGATGAAATCAATATTACTTTTTTAAATTATAGTTCATTTGTGCTACTAATGTTTTTCATATTTAAATACACTGATATGAAAATAGCTAATAAAAAATATGTATGTTGAATGAACAGTAATAATGTTATATCCAGATAAAAGGTTTTTAAAATTTAAAAAAAAAATTCTACATATTTAATATTTTATAACATAATGGTAAAATCTATTTTATTAAATAAGTAACTGCCTTGAAGCCTTTGTTTTTATTTCTACAATCATATATTTGTTTTGATCATCAATATTTCTACAAACATATACAAAAAATAATATTTTGTGTGTGTCTTTTTGTCATTGAATCTATTTTTAGTTCAATTATAAATCAAATTCAAATAAGAATTTTACAGTAAAAAATGTGAAATTTTAAAATAAAAAAAACAAGTAATAGTTTTTAAATTGGGTACATTGATATATGTGAGGCTTCAATTGATTAAAAATGAAATTTTCAAAATACTTTCAAATATTAAATTGAGATTAGTTTTTTTCTGAAATATATTTCATGATAAATTTAATTCAAATTAAATACATTCATTGAAATATCTGTAATTCCCAACTAAAAGTTTTGCATGAAATTAAGTGTATAAATAATCCTAATTCAAGGCTTAAAATATTAGAAATTAAATGAAAAGCTAATTTGATTATATGATAACAATTATTATTGCATATAAAATTATTATTACATTAAATTGTAAAATAATTTAATGCTTTACATAGCTTATTTCTTATCATGTAGAAAGATTTTTAATATGATTTTCATGAATTAAAAATGCATTCGTAACATGAAAATTTTGTAGTATTTAATAGCTAATTATTTTGACAAAATAATATTCTTTACTTTAAAAGTATGTAGTTAACTATAAAATGTTAGAAAATTTTAATTATCCCTTCTAAAAGCCATTTCTATTGCTAAAGTCTTACTTCATGAAATGAAATAAATTCATTTTATTTCATAAATATTTTAAATAGGAACATTCTGTTTCAAACTTAAAATTTATCAATAATGCATTTTTGCTTATAATTATCAATAAAATATAAACCACATATTAATTTACTCCGAAATTACGTAATCTCATTAATTTTTAGAATTGATTCTCTAATAATATTTTTAAAACTATAAATTTATTGTTTTCCTGATAAATTTATTATAAAAATTTCCAAAATAATGGCTTTCGTAAAGAAAATGAAGCTGATTTTTTTGTTTGTTTTATTTTAATTATCTATTATGAATACTATTTCATATGCTATCAAATTTAGTTGCAATCAAAAATACTAATCTGAGCTGCTAGTTTGTGCTATATCAAATAATATTAGGCAATATTCTCTTGTTACATTACCAGAGCCTCTTAAAAGGTAACACTAAAAATAGACCAGGCGATTTTGTTTCTTAGACTGTGATTTTTTGTCAATGTAAAACTATTGCCTACTGAGAAAAAAATGTCCTTCAAAATTAATCAATCAATCGATCATAAATCAATTAATAACTGAAAATATAATGCAAATATGAAATTGAAAAGATATGAATAAGAATGTCTGACAAACTAAAAATTTCCAACTATCTTTCTGCATAACTATATGTAAAGACATATATTTTGTGCCCATGGTGTAATTGAAATTTACTGTCATACCCACAATCATCATTGTGAATACAATTCATAGCACTACAATTAGAGACCACATGAACTACTCAACAATGATTGCATGATAGTGGTATACCTACAAAGCGTCACAGTAGCTTTAATCTTTTATTTTTACCTAAAAACATTTTGCTTAAAATAGTAAAATGAATATGATGGAATTCACTCTGAATTAGTATTCCACTTTATTTTAGGATGCTGTAAGTTTCTGATTCAATTTCCTAATCATGCAATTATAGGGATTAGAGACTATTTGGAGTAAGTTAATAAACTGTTGATTTATGATCAACACTGTTCCTGTACTCAATAGTAAATTGGGGTAGTGTTAAATTCATATCCTTCATGAATTATTACAAATTTCTAATAAACCCACAATAGTATTGAAGATTATCTCTGAGATTTTACAACTCTTTCCCTCTTTTTTAAGCCTTGCCTGCAAAGATATTTTGACAAATTCTGTCTACTGTAATTCAGTGCCAAAGTTTTTTTGCTCATCAAATTACATTTTTTCCTAGCTTATCTATTCTGCATACCTACCCATCAAGTCTGTTTGATCACTATTTGGAAAATAACTAGCACAGAACTTTGCATTTATCGGTACACAGATAAAATTTGATATCTAGCTAAAATTTCGTTGAATATTTCTTCTACATTTTCTAATTTTAAGAAAAAATAAATTTCTAGGTTAGAAAATATTAAAAATTCCAATATTTTAAGTGTTATTAATTTTTTCATTCATAGAGTTTTAATTGTTTTATATAAATTAAAAGATTTAGAAATATATTTTTATATCCAAACAGAAAATATTATTGCTCTGTATAAAAATTAATTTACTGTCTTAGTAGAATATTTCCTATTGTATCATTAATATTCTTAGTTTCTTCAATAATTTGATTCTGATTATAATAATTTTTCTGTTAAGTTAGTTTAATTTTATAACATGTAATAATAGTAATTTAATATTTTTTTTAGACATGGAAGAAATGTCTATGGCTTATGGACCTAGCTGGGAACCAGTTGTATCCCAAATTAGCTTAGCTATGGAACTAGTAAGCCGACCTTCCCTAGATCCAAGTCCTGCTTTACCATGGTGGGATAAAATGCGGTTGATATACCATGGCAGGCTAACATGGATTGCTAAGCATCTCAACATGTTTCTTCGAGCATCTCTTGATCCTTACAATACAACAGAACATATGGAAATATCATGGTCTAACGTATTTATTCAGTGGACTACTGGTTAGTTAATATAAAATAATTTTATTTCATCTGTCACAGAAAAGCTATATTAGCTTGATATGTCTTACATAATAAGTAAAAACATTTTGAAAATCCATATAATACATAGCATTGATATTATTTAAATAGTAAATAGGGTTATTTTTTATCATTAAATTCAATTAAAAATGAATATTTTTGATTTCATTTCCAGATTTTTCTGTTAGGCATAACATTTAAATTAATTATAAAACTTTTTATTTAATTATATCAATAATTTCCACAGAATTTGTATACTGGTTACAATTATTTATGTACATAGATTCATACATCAACAAGGGCTTAAAATTAAACATTTTTATACATGATAGCAATTTATCAATTCTAAATTCGTCTGAATTTTAATCATTTCATAAATTTTCATAATTAAAACATCGATTAAAAAGGATTTAAGTAATTTTGTATGTAGAATTTTAAATTACAGAGTATTCTAGAATATTATTATAAGTATTTCAGTTTAAAATGTGGAAATTATGTAATATATTTCAATTTTAATAAAAATAATGTAAATATTAATTTAATTTAATCATGTCCAGAAGCAAACTAAGTAAGTTAAAATCATTCCAATAAACTTTACCGATTCTTGTATTTTAAAGTATTTTTCATTTTATAAATAATCACTTTTGTTGATTAAAATTGTAAGTGTAACAAAAAATTTCAATTGTGTATGTTTTTAATGCAATAGAGATATTTCATTTAAAATATCTGAAACTTATCTTTTTCATATGTACTTGTTTGTGTGTGTGCATGCGTGTGTGTGTGTGCATGAGAGAGAGATACAACATGCATAAGATACTATAGATAATATGTTCCTCAGTATCAGTAATTTATATTTGCTAATTAATGACAAAAACTGTTTAGTTAACAGTTTTTGTTGTTGTCTGTTTAGTAAACTTATAGTTTATAAATTTTCATTTGAATCATAGCATGACTTTGACGCATCCTGTACTATTTAAATAATATCAAAATAATTTTATGCATTCTCAGGTTCTTTTCTTTGAATATTACTTTTTAATGTAAATCTTAACTTATTTATTATAAATATTCTTTTTCTTTATAGGAAAAATATTAACAAAAGGAGATTTGGATATGTATGTACATACAGCTTCTAAATATGATGATATTAGAGTATTACATATTCCTCATTTAAAATTGAGGTAACATAACAGTGTATAAATTTATTTTACAATATTTTTTTAATTTCTCATTTTTTAATTTAATATTACATAAGCATAAAATATAATTCTATCAAAAATTATTATAAAAGTTTGGTTTTAATAAAAAAAATAATCAAAATATATAATTAATCCAAGAAATTATTTAAGCACATTAAAGTAAAGTTTGTTTTACCTTTTTCAAATTATGTTTAACAAGAATATTGTATAAATTTTTCTGAGATAGAAAAGAATTCTGCAATTAAAAAATGCTGTAGCAAAACATTTTGAATTGTGTTCCCTAGTTTTGAAATTTTGTTTTACAATATTCAGCATAATTTTCTATTTTATATATTTTATTAATATATTTTTATAGTGTGAATCTGAATTGGTTATGCCTTGGAAATCCTTATGATCATCATAATGTTATGCCTTGTGCTCCCAATAAAGTCCCTGAGTATTCGATAAACCAAGTAAGTTTTCTGCTTTTGTTAAGAAATAATATGAATTGTGTTTTCTTTAACCGATAACTAATGGATTATAGGAGCATGGAATTTAATAGCATTTATGAATATTTAATTACCTGTAACTGCAATGTTGCTGAATTGTGTCATAGAATGATTATCTGTGGTGGAAAGTATAAAGACAGTTAACAGCTAAAAGTGGTTAGTTAAAAATGTTAGAAGCAATGTACTTTTAGGAATCATTTGTTAATTTTTTTTAATCACTATCATATAAAGGAATAACATCGATCATGAATCTATTAATGTTGTGTATTTGTTTGCTTATAGTTTCAAGTTTATTGGTTTGGAAAATAGTAAATTCAAAATATTTGTTACTGGTTATTCTAGATAAAGTTTAAGCAGCAAGCTCCTAGTATTAACTTACATAATTTCTAAATGATTATCTGATATTCTATACTACTGGAAAAAAGTAATCATACCATGTTTAAATACTCTGTAAGTTAAATGAAATTAAAAATGTCTTTGTGCTATGAAATATTACTTAATAATAAATTCAAAGGTAATATATTTATTTTTAAGAAAACAAGACAAAGGAATTAGATGATAGGTTAAAAAACTTCTGTTTTGTTTGAGAAAATATGAAAAGGTTCCTTGTAAGGAGCCGCATTTACAATAAATTGCTTCATTTAATCCTACTACTTAAATAAAAAAATATATATATATTCATAAATTTGAATTTTTTGTGCCAAAAGCTTATATATTTATTATATCAATAAATGATGTTAACTGTGGAAGTCTGGAATCTGGGATTAGATATGTCTGAAAAAGAAATTAATATTAATGTGAAAATAAGGAAAAAATATTGTAGTTGTATATTTTGTTACAAAAGAAACATTATAATATTCCTGTAAATTCATTCTGACAATATTTAAGTAAATTCTTTTGTGACTGTGGAAATATTCATAAGTGTCATATGTGAGTCTTCCATTGAGAATATTTAAGAATTTGTTCCACGATTTATTTGGTAGCAAACATTTTGCTATGTACCATATTTGCCTGTGTATATGATGCACCCTCTTGTTTATACTCATCTTTGAAAGGTAAAATTGTGTTAGTGATCATTCGAATGAATGTACAGTATTTCAAATGTAAAGAAATGCATATACAAAAAATGTCTTTCCCAATCTTATCTGGGAAAGAAATTTTTTTTTTATTTCCTTTTTCAAAATCCTCATTTAGAGCTAAATCAAGAATCACTTAAAAAACCCTTAACTCTATAGTGTTGATCCACTAAAATCACCAACATTTCTGTTAGTCGCTATCACTTTCAACTGATGAGTAATCATTTTTGCAGATAGTGAAAGTCTCACTTTTCTGTGATCTAAAACAGCTGTGCCTCAGTTTCAGCCCATTATGCAGTTCTCTTTCATAAGTTATGATATTGTGAATTGCTATTTTTAGATTCCTACTAGGGGATCATTTCCTCAGATGAGATGGCCCAAAATACATCTGCAGCTTTATTTACATATTCTTAAATATACACTATCATATGTAACTTATATCCTATGTTATAGCAATACCCATGCTGTTTTTATGCTAAAATTTACCAACAAATTTAATTAAATGGAATAGTAGAAATTTCACACACTTAATGTGACTCATAAAAATTTAACATTTAAACAGACTCAGCAATGATCATCAATCACTTCACATGTGCAGGCACTGAACTCTACATGAATATAATATTCTTGCTATGTGTGTGGAAACAAGGGAAAAAAATCGCATGACTCTGAATTGAAAAAATTATCAGAAATGAATGCAATCAAAAATTACCTACACATAAAATATCCCATTTTCCAGATCAATTTTCAAAGAAAAGTGTGTTCTATACATTGGCAAATATAATAATTGTTTGACTTAAGTCAGCCTAAATGAGCCATTAATTTGTTTTCACTACCTATTATATTTCATTAAAAATAACTGTTTCCTAAACATTTGGGAAAATTTTTAGTTATTATTTCCTTTGATAAAATAATGATTAAAAGTATATTTAAGTATACTTGTAGCAAATAGACTCTTTTCAGGTGATTCTATTTGCAATAAAAGTTATATTTCTCTGTTTTTTTCTATTTTTAAATTAGAAAATTATCCCATGTTTTTTTCATTAAACATTAAATCTCATTTTAGATTCAGTAAATTTTTAAAATAATTGTCATAAATTAATAATTGTTCTTTTAAACAGGTACATGACTCCTACCGAGCTTTTCGTTCACAAAATTTAGATATATCATATGCCTTTGAAACTAAACACTCAAATGCTGATTCAGAAGAAGATATTCCAACAATGCTTCTTTACAGTAGTACTCTACGATGGATAGAAAATTTAAAAGTAAGATTTCATTCTTTATCTCTATTCTTATATTTATGAAATAGTATTTTATTCCTGTATATTAAGAAAATTGTAAAATTAACAATCCTCTTATTTATGTTTTACGTTAAGTACATTTGTTCCAATTTTAATTTGAAAACTAGTTTAATAGCAGTTCTTATTTTTCATTTGTTATTCTATCTGATAGTAAACATTATTTAATTTTTGCTATCTTAATAACTGTTGTCATAATAAACAAAATATTAAAATAAATATTTAGTAGTATTTGTTTCCTTTTCTCAACATTTAAGTTCTTATTATTGTTTTATACTGGTTGTATATCAAAAAATTCTTTTCCTTAATAGCTAAAATACATATTCTGTGATTCACAAAATGACTATATTATGACATATTGAAATTTCAGATATCGGGGAAGGTATTGTCCTAAGCAAGATTTTTAAAATCATAGTTATAATTTGAAATAATCTTTTCAAAATTTTATTAAAATATCAAAATTTTCAGCATTAATGCTATAATTATTATAGGGTGAGTGAAATGAGTACTCTCTATAGATATTTCCAACTGCTGCACAATGTGTGTGATGCTCGCTCTGAGATAGGTAATAGTAATGCCTTCCACCCACTTCACCATGTCAAATGTGCTCACCATTATTGGCCTTCCTTGACCTTCTGCATCAGTTCAGTCTGTGCGGTAATCTTCAAACTGCTGGCACCATTCCACAGTGGCTGGTCATGCCAATACACACGGCCCATATACAGCCGATATTTCACAATGAATCTCTGTACTCATTAAGCGTTTTGTCCATGAAAAACGTACTGTTCCATGGACTTCAACATTAGAGTAAGTTCCTAGCTGACACTCCATTTTTTTCTCATTCTATGAAACAATGATTCAAACAATCTGAAGGAAATTATTACAGTCGGAAGCAGTGGAACTCAATTATCATCTGCACAAGCTTCAGTCTTCTTTTACAATGATGGATTCTCTGGTGGACAACTTTAACTTTGCAAATAATTAACATTTTATATTTCTGAATGCCCTATATAATAAAGTCAATTGAATCAATTTGTAGATTTATAAAATCTGTAAACAACCATTCAGCTAAATTTTATTATTTTAGACATCTTATATCTTTTTTTCTTCAACTAAACACATAGTATGTTTAGAAAAATATTGATACACTTATTAATAAAATTATTTTAAAATTATTCATAAAATAGTTAGAAATCAAACTTAATTTGCATTGAACTAATAGTAATACTCTTCCGTGCTTTTTTTAAAATGTACAAATTAATTTTAATTTAAAAATTCTCCTTATTTATAAAATTTAATTAATTCAGAATGATCAAAAATGCATATTATCTGTTAAAAATAACTTTGCAAAAAATTATACTTAATATACACTTGCATACAAATGAACATGGGAAAGAAGCAATTAGAATTAGGGATTGATAATTTTATGTATTTACTATTTTAAATCAATTTACATTTTTCAAAAATGAAAAATGAATTGTTTTATTTTAGTTTTTACTGACTTAATGATTATTGAAATAGCTGTGATGAATTACTGCAACCTTTATTTATTAATTTGTCCATATTTATTTTAGATGATTTTATCAGGTGTTACTCGTTTAACTAGAAGAGGAATCCTATTTTCTAACACAAAACCTAGGAAACCTCAACTAAGTCGCCATTATCATAGGTTGTGTGTTTCTCTCAATTTGCATAAATTTAAAATAATTTATTGGATGTCTTTTGCCAAACAAAGAGGCTTAGAAGTTGTCGGTGGACGTCTCTGTTTAAGTTCTGAAAACACATTATCACTCAGTAACATCAATGATGGTTTGAAACATCGGTTTGTAAAATTATTAAATATTTATATTACTAATATTTTAAGATTTTTCTTGTATCTTATTACTATATATTGGTGCACATATTGATATTAAGATTTTTTACTCTAGTTTGAAAGTAATTTTTTCCACAATTTATAATTCAAATTATTCTAATATTTTTAATATAAACAAATATTACCTAGATCATAATATAGGTATTAAGATTTTTATTCTAATTTGAAAGTAATTTTTTTTTCAAATATTTATAATTCAAGTCATTCTTTTTTATATTTTTTAATATGAACAAATATTACCTTCATATATCATATTTTAAAAAATAAAACAATTTTTCATTCTTAATTAAATATTCATCACATCTGCAAAAAAAGTTTTGAGTATTTATCAATCAACTCTAATACAAAAGAAATTTGTTAATACTATGTTTTATATATTATAAATTTTTTAAGATATAATATCAGCGCTTATTAAAATTTTCCAGTTTTTTGTTTTGGTAAGTTTAAAGTTAATATTTGTATTCCCATTAAAGTATTCTAAAATCAATTTTACATATAAATCAATTTTTTTTATGATAGTTTCAATGTTTGACAATAACTTTTCATTTAATTGTATAGTCAATTTCTTTCAATAAAATGCTTAATTGCAACTCTTACTTTGTGATTATCTATTTTTTCCAGTTAACTTACTTGACCAATTTCCTACTTCAGACCTTTTTTCCTTGCATTTACTTGGTAGTACATCATGCTAAATTGTATCACTTTGTAAAAATAATTGTATTTCATGACATTTGCTATTATTTGTTATTTTATATGCATGATAAATTCTTTAGGGTGATCATGTATTCACATCACATAATGAGACAAATTACACTGAAATATGCTTAAGCTTCATGTCAGTTCATATACTGCAAGAGGATATACCTAAATAACTGAAGAGAATTATCTCCTGAAAGGGACATTTGATGTATGAAGGCCATTTCATTATGCTCAGTTAAGATCTTGCAGGCAAAGGATCTCTGACAGATTTTTATCCATGGATTTTGTCCAAGGTACTTCCAGTTCTAATGAGCAACAGAACCTGCTTACTTCCTTATGGTTTTATTTGATAGTGGTAGAAAAATCTTCACCATTTATAACAAATGTTGCTACCCTCCAGCTTCACCAGATCATATTTTGGGATTCATCTGACTTCCTAAGGATTTAACATCCAATTCCCTTATTATTATGATTTTTTTTTTCAATTACTTTTTGGAGTTGATCTGATATGTCAGATATGTTGATGATAAGCCACAACAACAGTAAGTGTTTGTTCAAAGATATATATTTAATTATTTTGTCATATTTTATTTACTAATAAATAGTTTTAATAAAAACTCAAAGTTATGAAAACTTATTAATATTTCTTATTACAATCAAATATTTTTATAAAATAAGTTTCATGAAAGATTTGTGCACATTTCAAAGAACACAAATTTTTTAATTTGGTTCAAAAGAAGCAATGTATACTTCTAAATCTACAGCTGCGTTCAAACTGTTTCAATATATATTTTTTAAAAAGATATACGAAAAAAAACTTTTTCTACTAATTCTGTTTGTGTAAAACTAATAATAATTTAAGAACTTTCTTAGAAAGTTGATCATATTCTTTATCAACATTTTAGCAAAATTTAATTAGATTGTTATGTTTGAATTCTGTTTGTAAAGTTCTCCCCAATGGTAATCTTATGATTTTATCTTTTGTCAAAAATTATGTGTGTAGCTTTTTCTAAATGCTCTTCATAAAAATCTTCTATGAAATCTAATTACTAGTTGTATTTTTGGGTTTTAAAAAATACTTCATATTAAAGACAATTTTGACCTATTTTACTTTTTAATAATATTAATACCTTATTTTGAACCTTAACCTTATTTTGAAACAAAAATATGCATTTTGGAAAACTTTCAATTGATTGTTTTCAATACACTTTTAAAAAAACTTATTTTTTAATTATACTTTCAATTACATTAAGGATAACTATAGAGTTGTTCTCTGTTGAACTTTTATCTGTTCTAAGTTATCCAAATTTAATTTATTGCAAGAAAATGTCAATTAAATATGCAACTTTCTGAAGCCAATTAAAATCATACTGTTTTATAGAAAGATCAAAAGATTGTCTTCATAAAATTCCCATGCTTCTTGTCTAAATTCAAATAAGCAACTTAGCACTTCATCTTAAGATAGCATTCTTACTTCTGTATGAAAGAATTGAGAAGTATGAAGATTCATCAAAACTTCACTTATAACAAAAAAATTCTTAAGTTAATGAAACTTTACTTTATAAAATTAATACTTTTTTGCTGTATTGTTGCGAATGAATTTCATTTCTTCTGGAAGCCACTTTGTTATTAGATTTTGCCTATGGATACATCTGTGGCTCCTAGTTACATTAGGAGCTATAGTGTAAATGTGCCCACAAAAGCCAATATATAAATCTGACACTGAATTGTCTCCATCATTACAAAAGCCAAAACAGTTTGACCAACTAATACCTTTCAGTATAAAATAATCCTCAGTGACTTAAACACTTTTGTTCATTCATCAGTTGTGCATATTGTGAGAAAATGGCACTGAAAGATACTCATCAAATTGTCTCTTAATGTATCTAGTAAAAACAAGCAATATAAGTATTGTTCATTATGTTTGTGGTCACATCTGTTTGAATTCAGAAAAATCAACACTTTTATTTTCTCTATCATTGTTTTCTACCATATTGTGAATTTTTTTCTCAATACTGTATTGTTTGAAAGAAGAATACAATGAATATGCATATAATTTTGGTCACTCATAAAGCCAAAATCATTCTTTATTTATTATAATTAATTTTTCTCCTATTTGATGATTATAACCATATTTAGCAATATAATAACTAATATCTATTTCATGCTCATTATATTCTTATTCGTGAGTAGAGTGTAAGATGATAAAATAAACTTATTATTTTTTTAAAGTACGAATTACAAACTTTGATTTTGTGATTTATATAATTTTGATGTAAATATGAAAACAAAGATTTCATGCATTTATTTAAAAGCACTAGACACTATGTATTTAGACACAGGAAGAGTGAGCACAATCATAACAGTAGCAGCAACATCTCATGTTACTGATGGCTAAATTTAAAAGTGCTCTTCAAAAAATTTATATTGATTGCTGGATTTCAATTATTGTCTGTACATGTTAACAACTTTACTTTATAATATGAATTTTAAAAAAGTTTTTTGAGTTGTAAAAAAAATGCTTTTATGATATTTTTATGACTTAATTTTTTATGTCTACCATTAATAATTATTTTCATGTACCAACAACTTGTATATCATGAATGATGCACATACCACATGTTGGAAAATGCTGTCACACTTCAAAGTTTCTTATATTGATAATTTGATCATAATAAGTGATATGGATTTAAATTTTACTTTTCTACTGTGCTAAGAATTTTTTAGTTGTGAGTGTAAAATCTAATATCATATTTGTGATTATATGTTTGCAATTTATATTCAATAAATATTACTTGTTGTGAATATTTTTTAAAGTTCAGAAATCTTATGCTTTTTAAACTTGTTGAATAGATTTAATAGGTTTTTCTTGATAGGAATAGGAAAAATACTCTATCACATACATAAGCAAAAAACTAGCCATTCCTGTTCTAAATATTATTAGAATATTTAGCTCATTATAATATTACAAAGAGCATATACAAATTATTTTTCAAACTTAAATTACTAGACAAGTCTTAAAAATATTCCCTAATAATCAAAAGAAGTACTAGTTAAATGACATCCACTTTAAATAATTTGATTTTTCTTATTCTTCTTGATTAAAATTTAGTATTGTGTTATTTATATATATATATATATATATATATATATATATATATATATATATATATATATATATATATATATATATATATATATATATATAAATCTTTTAATATTAAATAATAGATTTATTTCTTATTTTTTGTCATTAATATTTTTTTTTTAATTTATATAAATTCTGAAATGGAAATTATTATTAATTTATATTTTAATGCTATTATGAAAAAATAATTTATATCAATTTAATACAGGAAATAAGCTATCATATTGTTTTATAGTTTTGAGTATAAGTTTCTCTGTTATTAGAATTTGCTAACTTTAAAATAAAGTTTATTGTAGTGCAATGATGTAATGTATATTATTTATTATTAATATGCATTACATTACAATCAATCAACTATTAATGTCTTCTATGCACTCAGACCTCGACCAGTATGGAATATTGGATACCTTAACTCTGAGCTTTCTGACAGTGAAATATGGTTGTACAATTGCATGGATGAAGATTGTGAGAATGTAAGTTTTATATATCAAGCATTATGCTACATACAGAATAAAATGTGTAATTTATTGATGATGATTATTGTATTTTTCTCAGCCAGCAAAATCTTTTGATACTGATGTGGAACGTAGTTACTTCTTAAGCGTTAGCAGGTTAGTGCACAATTTTTAAAATTGTATATATACAGAATTTTCTCAAGAAATATTGAATTTTATTTGATATTCTAATTGTATTTTGTGTATCTAAATATGATTAACTGAGCATGATTATTAATTCATGTTAAAGTTCACTTGATTTTCATCAACTGGTCATTCAAAGTATTCATTTGATTCATTTTCGAAAGTATTCATTTGAGTTACCATCGAAAACAATACTAAAAAATTGTTGATATTTAATGACTAACATGACTTTTTTTCATTATAATGTCATATATCATGTTGCAAAAACAAATAAAATTTTAAGAAACAACGCTACTTAATTTTGAATGGACGGTGATTGATGGATAGTTGATGACTAAGATTAAATGTGTCATTTCTATGTTCCATTTTAATCCCCAACCTTTTTAAATTCCAATTATCAGCAATTGAGAATAAAACTAATTTGGGTATCAAAGTTAAAAATCATAACTTAGAGAATGTTCTTTGTATTTCTTTACTTGGTTTTAAAAATGCATGTGGTTGCCTTATTTTAAACAATTCCATTATACAGGAAAAAGCTGTGCAATATGCATGATAACAAGAAGAAAAAAATGTTTTGAGGTATATTTATGCCTGAAATCAAATAAACTTATAATAAATGGTTAAATGTTAAGAATTCTTAAAACTTTTTTTAATGGAAGGGGTCAAAAAGACTTGGTAGAGAATTAAATTTTACTCAGTTTACCAGACAGTAGACCATATTGCTGGGGAAAAAGTAGATCAAAATATATTTCCCATTAAAATATTTACCTACTTAATTAATTGATTATAAATCTTCATGTTGTAATAAATATATTCAAGAGAAATTAATGCCTGAAAATCATTGATAATATTTAATGCACTCTGTTGATAAGTCTAGTAAAAACTTGATTTAAGAGAATTATATATGGCCTATAATATGTTAACTGTATCATCAATGCACTTAACTTAGTATTACATAACAGTAAATGTTCTCTTGAATTAATTGAAGTTTCTTTCACACACATTCATAAATAGATAAATAAATCATTTCATTAATGGATAAATAAGTAGTGTTTCTTGTTTATAATAAATAAGAACTACTGTTGTATTAGAATATGTGCTATTCTACATTTTTATTATTATTTCAAAATTATAGTGTGACTTACTTTTGAATCAATGCTATACTGTTTTCTTTCCTTAATAATTTTATATTTTGAAAAAATTCTCTGTTTTATTTAATTGAAAACATTAAGTAAATTATTATTAATTAGTGAAGACCAATTTAGTAGTAAAGAAAATGTTGTATTCATAATTACTAGCAAAATAATCAATATTATTTTATATGATATACATATTTTATACAATTTTATATTTTATACAATTTATTTTTTATGATTTTAGAACTATTCTTATAAAAAGTTTTAAGAGATAATGTCAAAAACAGACAACTAAAATTGCTATTAAATTTATCTTAATGAATAAAATTCAGAAATATTAATTTTTATTTTGAAAATTATTATAATATTTATTAACATCTTTTTCTGATAGAGTATCTTATGGAAGAGAAGAAATAGTAAAAGATGTTATGTCTGAAGAAGTAAGTAACATTACTAAAATATATATATTAGATATTATATATATGATCACTAAGCAAGTTAAAGTTCTAATTCAATTCCAATTTCAGGATAAAGCTGATACACCTACTCATCGCTTGGTTGTTCATGGTATGAAAGGAGCTTGGACTAGGCATAACCGATTGGTCATCTTTAGTCTTGTAGATAGCTATCAAAAAACAGTTATTCTTAAAAAGAATCTGTCTACTGAAGCATTACGTTGCTTTAAAGTTGAATCCCAAAATACTCCTCAGGTAATAAATACTGCTAACATCTCATGTAAATTTTTTTTGTCATGCACATCCAATTCTCTTTAACTATTATTTCACTTTTATTCTATATGCTTTTCTGTGCTTGAATATTTTCTTATAATTTAAAAATAAATTTTTATAAAAATCTTTTTTATGTAAAATTTGCCATAATTTTAATCAATACTTTATAGAAAATTCGATCCCAAACCAATACTTCTCTGAATTGTTCATCTTCTGGTCCAAGTCCTATTAGTAATCTCCAATCCAGTCATGCAGCTTCCATGCTGCAAAAACTAGTAGCTGAATCTGAAGCTAACTCCATGGTTTTTATTGAAGAAGTAAATTTATTTTTTCTTTTATTCTATTGTTTAATATTGCAATCATTTAAAACTTTTTGTTTGGTAATTGTCTTCAAAAATTAATTTATTATATATTTTTATATTGAAATTATCTATGTATTTAAATTTTAAATTAGTGAGTAAACTCAAAGATTTAAGACAACATTAACTTAGTCTGATTAATTATTAGAAATTTATAAGCAATGATAGCTGTGGATTTTTAAAATATACTACATCAAATGTTTTTATTAAAGGTATTATTTATTTAAGTGTACAAAATTTATTAAATGAGCTGTAAAAGGACAAAATATAGTTTATTTTTAATATAAATTCTTCTTAAGTAAATGGCACAAACTTCTGTTTATTCTTTTATGGAGATAGTTTCACAAATCTCTGTTATAAGTGGATAAAGTTGAGTTAAATTTAACAGTTGTTAAACTCTGTTAACTTATGTTAAACTTATCACCACTTATTATTTTACAGACGAAAGTATGGAAATTGTGCTTTTAAGTAATATTGTAGAACCTCGATCATTGTATGCCCTATATCTACAAACTTAAACTTTGTATACAATTGCAACAATTATTTTAATGAAAAAATATAGATAAATTTAGTCCTTTATGGGCATTTAAAGTATATCTTGAATCAGTAATTCAACATAAAATTCCTTGAATAGCAGTGCACAATTGAAAATAAATGACAGTACACAGTAAAATATTTTTTTTTTTTTTAATTTAAAACAATCGATATTGTCAAACCAATGTGATATGAGCTTTGATTCTGTGAATTTAGAATGTCTTTAATTATAGTGCTTCAAAATTGTGTTATAGATTTGTTTCTTTTTCATGTTAATTTAAAACTGCAGTGTAATAATATCCCTCATAGATAAAATAGTTTTTTTTTTATTATATACAACATATTGGTTAAAAAATTGTCAATCTTAAACTTTGAGCTTTAATTTATCCTTATAAACAAGACTCTACTATAATTTTTTCCAATAAATCCCATTTTATATCTTTTTCAATAATAAAAGTTTTAAATCATGTAATGAGTATAATACCAGGTTGTAAGGAAAGTTTTCCGCCATTGCTAATATCTGCACAAACAGTTTATATTGATGTCTTTGTGTATATTTTGTCAAATGATTTTTAGTATTTAAAAGAAAAAGATTTGTTTTGGAATGCTTATGAGATTTGTAAAAACATATCATTATCATTTAGTACAAGTTGTCTGAAATGAAATAATCATGCTGCCACATTAGAATCATTATTTACTTCCAGTTCTCTTGCAAAAAGTTAGCTACAGAATTTTACCAAATCATGTGTACAGTTTTAAATATTACTGTTGTATCATATGATGCTGTAAAGGATTAGTACAAAGAATTCAAAAACAAGGACTATGCCGTGCAAGAAAAAGAGCACTTTAATCAAGAAGCAGTTTAGACCAACTGATGTTGATGAAGTAATCCTGTGAGAACTTGTAGAAAAAAGAAAATCGGTATTCAACCACTCAAGAGCTAAGGTGTTGGACATTAGTCCTATTTATCTATTTATAGTGCTGTACATCGAAATTTGATGTATGATGACTATTATCAGTTGCTAGATGCTGCATAAGCTGATTCAAGTAAATGAGGATAGACGTTCAGATGAACACCAATGTGCTTGGAAAAATATATTTACTTCAACAACACAAGCCAATAAGAGAGTGGGTCTGCTTTTGGTGAGCCTGTCAGTAGCTTTGCAGAGCTTAATTTAACTAACAAAGATATCATATTTTGTATCTTGTAAAACTGCTATATTATTATCCATGAAGATTATCTGGAAAAATATAAAACCATTGATAGTAAAGTGTACAGAGATGCTTTTATCAAATCCAAATACTGAACTGAGTTCCAGGTTGAGAAAGTACTGTTTCATCAAGATAGTGCAAAATAACATGCATTTATATTCATCAGCTGGACTCTGTTTAGATTTGAATAAGATCTTTTGACACTGTCGCCATATTACTGAGGCATTGCTCCTTCAGACTTTTGACTTTTTTCACACCTTATTCTGTTACATCTTGCTGGTGCTATTTAATTCCATACAAGACGTCTGCAATGCAGTTGATTTGTTTTTGGACTCAGGTCCTCCAAGTCTGTAGGTGAAAGCTTTGAAACACCAGCAAAATGTTGGCAGAAAATTATAGATTTAGGAGGATATTACTCACACTAAGGGTACTGCTTTCATGTTTTTTCTGACTTTGTTAAGAACTTTTTGGCAGAAAACTTTTGTTGTAACCTGATATGTAATGAAGTCTATGAGAAAAACTGAAAGTTAATCCAAACATAAGTAAATATAAAACTGAGCATGGAATTGATTTAAAATAATAAGTTTTAATAAATTTCCTTAAACACTTTTTTTTTTTTTTTTGCACAATAAACATTTGTTTAAAATTGTATTTTATATGCTGAAAATAATATAAAAATTTAAGTATATTAAGAAGAATATAAGCTTTTATTTAATTCTTAATCGATCTTTCTTTTATCTTAGTTTTAGCAAAGAAAGCTTGTATATAATTTTCATAGCATAATTATTTCTGTATGCATAAATAAATTATTATGAAAAAGAAATTATAATTTTGTGTCCTTTCTTTTTTATAACAATATATATTGCTAATTTATTTTGTTTTATTATACTGTGATTAAAGTTATAATTTAAAATTATTCATTTATTTTGTAGATGGAAGGCACTACTCGTGAACAACAACTTTATGGTGTATCAGCTTGTCAAACGAATGATGTCTTACAAAAAAAATGGCTAAGTAATATATATTTTTCTTTTTACTCGTCTACTTTAATTTATATATTGCGAAATGTTTAATTAATTTCATTCTCTGTAAAAATAAAGTTATATTAAAATTTTTGTTGATAAATTAATATTTTCTTGAATATTATATATAATCCCAAAATGTTACTTTAACATAGTTGATTTTTTCCAATATAGTTAATACAATTTGTGTATTTTTTATCTTAGTTCATACACAGTTTTCAAAGTTTTTATCTTGTGTAACAGTAATTGTGTTTAATTTAACTTTACCATTTTCTCTAATATTTCACTAATAATTAATGAACTATGTTATTCACATATATTTTTACAAACATTACACCAAAAATAATTTAATGAATTTCTTTGATGTAATTAATTGTATATTTATCATTTTAAAATAAGAACTTGCTTATGGCATATTTGAAAATAATCTGAAAAATTAATATATTTTTCTTTACTTAATATAGGCTCTTATAATTTCTTATTAAATATATTTAGAGAAGAAATATTTTTCCTGCAATAAATATATTTAATAAAAAATAAACTAGTTAAAATTTTCCAGGTTCTGTTCCTTTATTATGTATGCATGGATTTTTTATGTACATGAAATTTAATCCTACTCTATGTATTTTACAACAGTGTTGGTTAAATAAATTAATATTGTAACTTTATGCATTTCAAATTTATTTTATATATATAATTTAATGTACTTTTGAAAAATACTAGCATTAATTCTTGTATTATTATTTTTATAACAGCAATTTATTGTGTAATTTCTTTGCCATATTATCTATACATTCTTGCAATGATATGGAAAAAAATTACTTTATATTGTTGAAAAAAAGAATCTAAAATTAAAAACTCTTCCTATAGTTGAATTTGTGAATAGTCAAGTAATGCTGAGAGGATGTGAAACTTCTGGCTATGTCATTGTTAGTGCTGCAAAAGCGAAACTTCTCCAAAAATTACACACTCCTGTATGGAAGGATAGATCTCTTGTTTCTAAAACAACTTGGGTTGGATCATTTGAATGCATGCAGGTGAGATATTTGAATCTTATAATTGGCTTGTAAATATAAACTAAATTAAAACATCATTTTAGTTAAATAAACAGTACTTATCTTCAATAATAAAAATGTCCATATGCTTAATATTTGAATAAATTTTATATAGGTCTACTACTCATTCAAAATAAACATTTAGGACAAGTTTTTAGTTGCTTAAATGCAGTTTTTATCAGAAATATTGAGGTATATAATAAATAATATAATTATTACCTTTTGTCATTTCCGAGCATTATTTAAATGATACCTATCAAATATCAAACTTTCATTCTGGACTTTAATATAATGGCAATTGTCTTGATATATTCATGTTAGATTAACTTAACTAAAACTGTTGGTAGTTTTGTGAAGTTGGTTTCATTAATGGAAAATAATAAAATGAAAGATACCAACATAAAGAAAATTTCCTTTGATAATTTTACTTAAAATTTCCTTGTATCTACACCAGAGTTGAGTTCTACTAATTAAGTGGAAGCTCCCTAGTGGGAATTTTTGTAATTTTGATGCAGGAACTAAGCAAAAGATTTTTCCATATCTGAATTGCAACCTCTGAAAGTATTATTTCACTTAGAAGTCATTGTGACCACAACCTGTTTAATGTGCTGTCAAATGTTGATCAACGTTGCTCTTTCGTTCTGAGTTGATCGCACTTTCTATTGTAGTGAATCCAAATAACATTTTTCATAATACATAGTTTCTTACAATATATTATACTTTTAATCATATTGTATATTTTCTATTTGGCACCACATCATCAGCAGTGTTTGAATATTCACGAAAAAATTTTAACGAATTATACGACGCTTCATATTATGCTACACTTTGTTTCCTTCTGCTATAAAAAGGTCTTGTTGATAATATATCACTGCGGATTATATACAGTAAAATAGGGTGGTTTAATTTTTTATAAAATATACAATCATGGCTCAAATATGTGAATACACTAACATTTATGTATGCAAGCATACTTTATGAATTACTTTATTTGTATATTTATTGTATATGATTATTAAGTACATAAATTAGAAATTTATAAATGTATACAATTCTATAATTACCCATATTTTATTTTGTTTTCTGAAGTTGCTTATATTAAGTGCTAATTATTTTATTGTACAGTATTATGCAACTGTGGATGCAGGAGCTCCCAGCCCCTCTGTTGATGATGTTATGTGGCTCTCAGTTGATAATATTGAAGAAAAGGAATCTCTTGTAATAAGCGATCTTCCTGATATTGTTGGCAGTGGGCATAGTGTTGGAGGGGTAGTCAGCAGTACAGTTGGTGGGACCTCTGATCCAGATTCGGCACCAATTCAGTTGCAAAGGATTGTTTCCAGATGTGGCTGTCAGTTCTTTTATGCTAGTTTTGGAGAAAATGTTGATCCAAGTAACCTGGAAGAAGTACCTCCTTTGGTAATTTTTATTTCCATCTAACCCGATATATATTGAGAAAATAATTTTTTTTCAATGTATATTAATGACTTAATTTTTTATTCCCTTTGTATATTTGAGTTTATAGATTTCTGCTTATTTTAAAACAAAAATCTACATTTTTTTTAACAATCAAATTTAAAATAACAAAAATAATAAACTTTTTTATGCTTTACAAAGGTAATTCTAATGTTCTTCATAAAAGCATTTTTAGAGTTATGTTTTTCATTGCTCAATTCAATTCCAAAAACCTTCCTGTGCTAGTAATTTTAATTTATTTAAAGGCAACTAGTATATTTCATTTATTATATTTTGTCATTGCTGAACAATAAATTAATATTGGTATAAGTACATCTTATAAGGTCTGGAAATTTCACTTAATTGTTCAGGCAAACTCATTTAAATAGTTATTTTTTTAATAAATAATGAATTAGTTATATGCATTTTTCATTATTTTATGAGTCCCATAAATTTAAACAAAATTTATATGAATATTACCACAAATTTTATATTTAATTATTGTCTACTGCTGTATTTTTTACTATGATTATTGCATAAGTTCCTTAATTTTGATGCTATTTTGGAATAATATTATATTGTGTTGAAATGCATACACTAATTATATTTTCTGTGTGGTCCATAAAGTTTATATTTACTAACGCTTGTGGTTTTACATTTAGATTCTCTTATTTTTTGGTTATAAATCACCAGGCTCTAAAGATTACAAAATTTTAATTACTTTTACTGTTTTTTTATTGTATTTATTTTTTTCTAACATAAATAAAAATCCTCTTTTATTTAAAATAAAATGCAAGTTTTTTTTCTGTTAATAAGGTTTTCAATGTTTTTAAATTCTGTATATTTCAAATTTTATTATTTATCAGTATAATTAATAGGAATATTGTTGTTATCTTAGTAACATCTTGTTGCATAAATTATCATTTAATGTTTTATATTAGTATTTTACAAACTAAAAACCTACATGTATTTATGCTCAATTTTATATTTATGTATAACAATCTAAACAAAATATTAAGGAAATAATGGTTTTAATTGTCAAAAAATAAGCAAAGGACTTTTTCATTTTAAAAATTTGTAAAAAAGAAAAGAAAATTAATTGAATAAAAATATATTAAAACTTGATCCCACTCAAAACTTTTTTAATGAAATGATTGCATTTTAAAATTAGGATAAAATATTCACAAACTTAAAAATATAGGAAATTTTATGAAAAAATTCATTGGAATTAAAAAACATTCCATTAAATGTTAGATCATTTTTACTACACAATTTAACGAGCATTTTGTATCAGTCAGATTGAAAAACAATACTTTATAGGATAATCGTAATACTTTAATATTCAAATAGATTTTTGAAAATTGTACAATTAATAAATGTTCAGCATTATTTTATGTGTGTTAATACTTTAGATGCTAAATAAAATTTTAAGAATTCTTGGCAAATAACATAAACTCACATTTCAAAGACATTCATTCTCCTTCAATTCTTCATGATAGTTAACAATATCATGACTAGCATGTGATGAAAATTATGTCTTCCATTTTTTATGTAACTGATTAAAGAAAAAGAAACTTGTTAAAAATTTTATATTATTTGATCTTAAATATTTGTACTGAAGATTTATTATGTATCAGAAATTCTTTAATGCTTTATAAGCATTTTTTTGAAAATGCTGAACAAAGCCATATTGTAGAAGATTAAAAATTGTAAAATTGAACATATTGGAGAAAATTGTTATAAAGTTTTGGTGGAAATGATTTTGTACTTAAGTACATGTTTAATATTTTTTGATAAATATATGTATGTATTTAATGTGTATAAATATATGTATGTATTTTATGTATGTGTATAATATAATATGCATTTAATGCTAAAATTTTTAATAATAATTCTTTACAATAGTCCTTAACTTTTATAATTCTTATCATTTTATTATGCAGTGCCAATTATAATTTTTGTGCATAATCTAATTCCTTTTTATATATTACTATTGCAATAATTATACCAAGTGTCATACTTCCATTATAACTTTTAAAAATACTTTAAAAGTGAAAAATAGTTTACTACAATAATGGTGGAGGCTGTTAAAAAATGCAATTATCTGGAAGTTAATATCACTTTCAAATTTCTATGAAACTTCTATAATATTGTTTTTCTTTTTAATTATATAAAAATCTCTTCTTGTGCATATTTATGTCAAATTAATAATTTTATATTTTGAATTTTATAATGTGCGATATACAAAAATTATATTGTTACTATAAAGTATTATTATTATATATCTAATAAATAATATAAAATTTATATTCTATTAAATAGTTTTTATAAGAAAATTGATTTTATGTTACTTATTAAAATTTTTGTGTAATATTTTTTATAAATTTTCTTTCTTTGAAATTTAAACTCATTAAAATGTATTTTTACAGCCTGAAGATAATGATTTGTGGGAACAAGAAATTGCAGTGGACTGTTTCACACTAACACATCATGATTTAGATATCTGTACAAACTCTCTCCAGTATGCAATGATATTAGATCTTGTGAATAATCTCTTGTTATATGTTGAGCCAAGAAAAAAGGAAGCCAATGATCGATTGCAGTATATGCGCTTTCAACTCCAACTTCGTTCAGTAGAGGATCAAAGAGAACCAATTCTACAATTACAGGAAAACATTAGGTTTAATAATCATTATCTGTCTTTGAATCAGTTATTTAAAAAATTAAATTTACATATTATAAAAATCTATGAAAATCTTTTGTATTTCACTGTTCTAAATATTTTCATAACTTTTAACTCTCTCCTCTAAATGTTAAATAAAATTTTATAATTTAACTTTTTATCACTATTTTTATTTCAGCATGATTCTTTTTTATTCTTTTAATATCTGTTAATTTGATATAAATTTCAGTCTCCTGGATATATTTTATTTACTATTTTTTTTATTTGAAGAAAGATTTGAGTATTTTCATTGCTCTTTAATATTTAATTTTTTTAATTATTATTTAAAATGTATTAAACTTCCTTTTGCTTAGCTATGTTTGTTGAAAGCAAAAAATAATGAAAGAACATTGTGTTATTTCACCATTTTGTCAAAATTTCATGCTAGAATTCTTACAAATTTTGTAGGATTTATAAATAAATATGCTTTATTTTTATCCGCTCAATCAGCTAGCTAAAATCTATCTATAAAAAGGAAGGATTCCTTCTCATTCATTCACCCATATAATAATTTTAATTATTCTAAATTTATACTGTTTTTATTATTTTAAAGTTTTTTTACACAATATCGTTGATTTTTCTTTCCTATTGATTGAATTATTGTAAAAAGTATTTTATGATCAGAATTTTATTAGTGTAACAAAAATTAATATTATCCACATGCCACTGATTAATTTGTAATTTCTATACTTCTGGAAACTTAAGAAACTAATAAAATTGCATGAAATAATCATTGCTTTTATAGTAATGTGAAAAATGGAAATTTTTTTTTAATTTTAATGTGATAAAAGGAAAGGAATATGTATCTTGCTTAAATTAATAAGTTCTTAAGCATTAATAATTAACAAAAGCAAAAAATTTTTATAAAAAAAAGAGATACCCTAAAAATATCTGACAAGCATGAAAAAAATGTTTTGCATATACTTGTATCATCATTGATATTCATTATTGAATGTCAGTATTATACAGTATCAAATTTTTTGGTAACTGGAGCTGTAAAAACAATTAACATTGGATAATGTATATATATTAATTTTGATTCTATGAGGAATTATTATGTTTGGGAAATTAGATATCTTTTTAATTTGTTAATTAATTTGTATTTGGGTGATTTTAAATGAATATATTATTAGTGTTAACCAGATAATAAAATGTCTAGATAAAAGAAAATCATCAAAAATTCATTGTTTTGCAAGCCAAATTACAGTGAGAATTTTTGCACCTCATTGCAGTTAATCTGATTGTCTATAGCTGTTGTCAGCATTTGAATATCTCAAGGAAGAATATATATATATATATAGAGAGAGAGAGAGAGAGCAGACCACATTTATTGTGGCAAAGAAGGAAACTATTGATAAAGCACAAATACCCCACACAACTGATAGGTATACAAAAAGCAGAAACATTCCAACTCTTCCATTCTTTAACAGTTGTTAACATCAAATTCAAGAATTTTCACTACAAAGAACATGCCAGTGAGTAGGTTGAGGTGATCATTTTACTAAGATATTTAATACTTTGATACAAGTATTTATGATACAAAAATGCTTGTTTTTTTATTGACAATTTAAAGAAAATTTAGATATATTTTGTTAGTACTAATAAGCTAATTCTTTATAATCAGAAATGTGTGATAGGTATACAAGAGAAATCAATATCCTATAGTTATTTCAATCGAAAACCAATTTTAACAATAAACTGAAATATTTTTAATTTTGTCATGCATTTAAAAATTGAAAATATTTTTATTTTGTGACTACAATTATTTTGAGTTATCAAAGTTTTAACATGTTTATATCAGTCTTGATTAATCTAATGAACATTGTTTATTAATCCAAATTTCTACTTTCATTTATTCTTAGCTTGTGAAAAAAACTACATCTATTGCTATCTTTATTCAGTGAGAACATTATTTTTTCTTATGTCCCACTTTAAATCACTTATACAATATTTAACAATTACATAAGTTATTAAGCAATTTCAATCATTATTTTAACTAATCAATCTCAAAATCAGTTTCAAATTGCATAAAATTTTACTTGAAATATATATCTTCAATTCACTTAAAATAAATTTCTGAATATATATATATATATATATATATATATATATATATATATATATATATATATATATATATATATATATATATATATATATATATATATATGTATATATATATATATATATATATAATATTTAATTATGCAACAAATGTTCTTTAAATTTGTGTATATATTGTCTTTATAATTTAAAGATATATATTCATTTTTAGGTCATTGTTGTCTAATTTGAGACGCTTAGAAAAAGAAGCTTATGTGAAACATAAATTATATTTGGATAATACAGATAGAAGTGATTACCTTGATCAGTTACACATGTTGGATAACCAAGTACTATGAAAAAAATTTTTTTAATCAATTACAGTTTATTGTGACCTTTTTTTAATATTAAATTCCATAATTATTAACTTTATATTACAAATTTAAGTTTCCTGATATTCATTTAGTTAAAATATCATGTATTTGAAGAATAAATTTGCATTTAATCATACGTAAATTTCTTCTTGATTCCAGTGTAAAGCGATTTAGTAATTAAAAGTAAAATATTGTGTAAAATTATTCAATAAAATCAGATTTAAATTTAATGGCTAATGCTAATAAGGTTATAATGTATGTACAGAAAAGTGCATCGTAAATTGGTATTATAAAATTAACCAGTATTATAACATATTACAATTTAATGTTGGAATATTTTTATGCATTAAAAACTTGTCTGCTGATTATTTAGATTAAGAATGAAAAATATTTCTCTTATTAATTTTAAACAAAATAAATGAGATTATATATGATTTTTAAAGTGAAAAAATAGTATATTTTTGCCTGTATATATTTGTACTTTGGACAATTGTTTGAATTAATAATTTTTAGTTAATATAAAGTTTCCAAAACATTTTATAGAAGTGCCACTTTTCTATTCTGGAAACAGATTTCTATCTTTTAAAAAATTTTAAGTTGAAATCTTTAAGAAAAATTATGTTTTATAAGAAATTTTCAATTAAGTCTAAAATTTCTTTTCAATCAATTTGTAAAGGCACCATTAAGGCATCCAGTTAAATGCACCATTCAAACTATCTTTATCCAAAATTTAACTGGGCTTCAACACAAGGTTTATCATCCTCATCACACAATTTGTGTACTACTGTAATGAGATTAATTGTGACATCACCCTTAGAAATCTGAAAACATTTTGTATGCAATTGCACTATTAAACTCAAACCAGTATTTACTGCATATTAGTGAAAGATTCTTTTACTTTAGTTCCATAAATTGAATTCATACATAGATTAACTGATAATAAATTACCTTTGTCTAAACTAAAAAGGGAAAAATCTTCTGAAACATGTATGATGACTTGTTTGTTTAAAAGCATCAAAGAATCTTGGCTATCAAATTGAATATTTTGTTTAAATATTGATGAACCTGTAAATAAAAATTATGCAAAATAACAAATAATGTGTTTAAAGTTTTCCATGAGAGGTAAAATAATTGATTACTGCATATTTATGTTTTAAAAGAGAAAATTTACTAACAAAAAAAGTATATATGCTGAAATAAAAGAAATAAAAATGCACTTTATCTATAAATTAAATTATTTGTAAGAAAATACGAATACACACATATTTGTAAAGTAATAAGTCGTTTATTTGGTTTTATAACAATGTATAGATTAAAAAATAGTGTAGGAAAACAATTTGTGAACAAAATATTTTTTGATACTAGGTGGGAATTTTAAAAAAGATGGGTATGTAGTTCATTGCATAGTTTTGGGATGATTTTTTAAAGTTTTCTATGAAATAATTGAAATACTGTTGAACTCAAATTTAAAATAAAAATACATTTCATTCAATCATCTGTAAACTCAAGCCTATTGAAATTTCTGAAAGATACTTCTGTATTTATAAGATTTTTTAGTTAAATGATGCACTGATAGCTTGCTCTATGAGTTTTTACTTATTATAAAAAAAGATTAGAGAATGAAATGTACTTAAGTGCAGAACTTAAAATTTTCTTTAAGTTGTACTTAATTTCAAGGTCTAGACAGGAAAGGTATTCTTTATCGATATAGGAAAAATAGTATATTACATTCACTTCCAAAAGTTAAGCGTGGAGAGGAAAATGCTAATTTCTGGAAGCCAATCAGAATTGAAGAGGATGCAAATCACTGCAGAGGTAGATGGAAGTATACAAAAAGGGCAGTCTTATAAGATACCAGATTTATGAAGAGTTAAAGAAATGGATTGCAGGTGCATTGAAGAAGGACAGTCGATCTCAGATGTTGCTCTTTTCTTTGGCATTCATCATTCTGTAATTTCATTTTAATGGAAACAATTCCAAACCACACAGACAGTTATCCAAAGGCCCATAGCCAATTGCCCAAAGGTTACATAACTTGCGGAAGATCAATATATTGCGATTTTAGCCAAACAAAATTGCAGAGCGACCTCCACACATATAACATCTAGGTTACAGCGTCCTTTTGGTAAGGTGATATCTGCACCATATGCTGAAGATTACATGAGTGTACTGTATGCCTGGGTACCTCAAGTTTGTGTTTGTCTATCTGTTCCAATCAAGAGGGGCACGATTGAAGTGGTGTCAGAAACATGTCAATTAGACTGTATCTGACTGGGGCAATGTCATGTTTACTGATGAGTCAAGATTTACTCTGGAGCCAGATGAGAAGCATATAAAGATATGGCATGAACAAGGAACATGCACTCAGCCCCAAAACATCACCCAACATTACGCATTCAGAGGCAGAAGCATTATGGTGTGGGCAGGGATTTCATTAGCATACTTGCACTGATCTGCACATCTTTAAACGGTGTTCTGTAATGGCAATTCAGTATCAAGATGAAACTCTAGAACCAATTGTGAGATTGTAAGCTGCAGCAGTTGACCCTACTTTTTTTTTAATGGACAATAATGCACATCCTTATAGAGCTGACATCATCAATGACTACCTGGAGAGTGAAGGGATTGTGGGTATGGCAAGATTAGCATATTCGCCCGGCCTTAATCCCATTGAAAATCTTCAGGATGCTCTCATCCGGGCTGTATCTTCATGTTTCCCACCTGTAGCCACTCTTATTGAGCTGGAAACTGCTCAACAAGAAGAATGGCTATTGCTTAATTCTGAGGTGGTTGACCACCTAATTCAAAGCAAGGTGTAAACTTTGTGTACAGATGAGGGGGGATCACATACCCTATTAATGTTCTTTTTTCATTTTATTCTGTTTATTTTGATTTTATACATAATTCTGTTTAAATCTCCAGTATATCATTATCTGATAACTTACAAATATTGTTTTCATTTCTGTATATAATTATTGATTTCATTTTATGCATAATTATATATGCTACTTTCCTGCCAAACTTTGTGTTAATGAAAGAAGTATTTGTTGATTTTTTTGCATTTTACATCTGGCTTAGCTTTTGGAAGTGAGTGTACTGTATTAACAACAAAATAACCCTTTTAAATTCATACCTAAGTATTTTACCAGATTTTAATAAATTAATAAAATTTCTTCTGACCAAAAATACTACTATTTTATGTATTCTGTGTTATAAAGATAGATTTTTTTTCCTTCCTTTTTTATGAAAACCGAGGAGTACATGAATTTTTAATATCATTAGTTTTTTTTTTATTTAATTTAAAGAATGTCTAGAAGCAGTAGGGTGTAAATTTATATGTTGGTACATATGCTTATCAAATGTTGCAGAATGTTGCCTGTTAAAAGACTTGTATTCATGGACAAAATTACTATCCAAGTCTCAGAAAAGCTTATTAATTACAAGTTTATCAGCTTGTATGAATTTAGCTCAAGTCTTGCCTTATATAATGACTGAAGAAGAAGCAAGCTATCTGTTGGAAAAAATAGAAGCTAAGCTGTATATGAAACGATAAATAAAATGGAGCATATTAAATCATATAATTAGGAATAAAACACAGAATTAGTTTAAACTGGTGTTCTCATATTGTTAAAGTAATTCAAGATAGTTTTTTTATAATGTAAATTGTTTACTTCTGTATTGAAAACTATTGCATTATCTAAATCTTAAATTGATATTTTCTTATTACTAGGAATATTGTTATCACTAATGACAAAAGAAAATAAAATGTGGGAAATTGTAAAAGAGTATTTTACTATATTATCAAGTTATTTGCAATGCCTGAATTTGAAAAGTACTAACTTCACATTTAATTCAAAATTCAGCAAGCTACTATTAAAGGGAAAATTATATTTGAGTGTTACTCTGTGCACGAGAAAAAATATATCATTTTTCTGTCAAATAGTTTTGTAATATCACAATCTCAAATTCAAGATATTTACTTAAATTATATGTAGATGGTAAAATATTAGGGGGAAAAATCATCAAATTTTGAGTAGCATGAGAAAATGTATAGTTTCAAAGAAAACTAATTTATCTAAAGAAAAAATCATATTTTTAAAAATCACTAATTTATAGTATAAATTAACTATTGTAAAACTGCATAAAATGGTCAATAAATATTTTAATTTGAAAATTTCCATCTTAGCAATTTTTTAATTAGCATTCCAGCATTTTATGTTTCTTGTTTTTAGAATGTTTTCTAAAAATGTTTCTTGTTTTTAGAATAAAAAGAATTCTTAATAGAATTTTAAAGTTTTCTAAATCCTAGATTAATAAATAGCATTATTGTATATCAACATAATGAAATGCATTTTTGCTTTACTGAAGTTAGGTTTTTTTTTTTTTATGTTCACTATTTTGTTTGTATTAAAATAGAACTTCTGAACAATAAAGTGTAACTTGGTTTATAATTTTCTATTTAATTTAATTATTTGACATTTATTTATTGTACAATTTCCATAGTTTTGTCTCCTTTAAAAATTAAATACATTTAAAAATTCTTTATTTAGATTTATGAACACAAAGAAAAACTGAATTCTATGAATGAAGAACTGACAATAATGATAAGCTGTTTCAAAGAAACACAGATAATTGCTAGTCGTTCACGACAGAGAGCATCTTCTCATGATAAAGGAGTTTGTGCTAGTCGACGATCTGAAGTATGTTTTAAGCATGCTCAGTGGAGATTAACAGATGCTGATGGTCAACTTGGAATATCAGATTTAATACTCAGTAATTTCCTGTAAGTATCATTTTTTAATAAAGTAATCCTACTGTTAAGTTCTTCCTCTAATTCAAGAATTTTATCAGGCAATTACATCACTTTTTTTCCTTTTAAATGTTTTTGAGAAAAATACTTTTTTTTTTAAATTTTTTTCTCTTTGATATATTTTTCAAATATGGCAAAAATTGTTATAAATATTAAAATTTTAAAAAATAATGAAAAACAACTATTATAATGGGGTTGTTGAAATGTAATTTATCACAAAAATTTTTGGAAGTCAAATTTAATTATTACTGTTACATATTCAATTTTACAAAGAATGAAAGAATATGAAAAGCATTTTGCATGCTTTAATCAAAAAATTATCAATCTACTACAGTCAATTTTATTAAACTCACTTTTCTCCCTAGATCTTTCCTCAGCAGACTCACTTTTTTTATTCCTTGCAAAGTATTTTGAATGGAGAAACCTTTAAATCAGAAGAGAAAATGAGTCAAAGTCTTATAAATTTCTTCCATTCCAAATAAATTTTTTTTTTTTTTTTTTTTTAGGAAAAAATATTAACTACCTTGAAAGTGGAAGAAAGTGATACATTATAAATTAAGATTAAATACATTATAAATTAGAATAATCTTTGGTTTTTTTTTTTTTTTTTTTTTTTTTTTTGCAAAATGTCTGATGACAACAAATGAAAGTTGCTTATGACTTTGTCTAAATAGCTAAGTATATTTGGACTCATACTTGAAAAAATATTTTTGTTTCCTATTGACTTATCCTATTTTTCTTTTTTATTTGAATCAAAAGTTAATTCTTTCTATGGAAAAAAAAGAAAAAAAGCATTAACTTCAATAATTTTATAACAAGATGATTCATATTTCCAGCATACTGTTATTATTATTGATGTTATATTATTACTTTCATTGCTTTGTACATAGATAAAGTGATTTACTTTTCCATATAAATATAGGAGCTTCTAAGCCAATCAATAACTTTTCAATTTAAAACTTTAGTTTTATTTCTTTTTCAATATTATCTATAAAAATAAGTGTATTTGTGAAAAACATAGCTTATTAAAGAAATAAAGTATATCTAGATCAAGACTGATTGCATGTATATACTGATAAATCAGTCATTGCTTTTTCTGGTGCCTATTTCTTTGATTTCTTCAGTCTTGGGGAACTTCTTAGTACCTGATCAGACAATTTGATAGTGATATTTTTGCAATACTTATGACTCTTAGAATTATTACTACCATCCTTGAACAAAATATTGTTATCTTTATAAATTGTCAGGCTGCAATTTAAACCATTTCTGACTACAATTTTTATTTATCAGAACTTAACTTTAAATACAAGCAAATTATAAATAGTCCTTAGCAATGAAATAGAGTTCATCCTTATACAGATTCTCTCCCATTACATCATACATATTAATTAACAAACCAACAAGGAAGTTTCAAAGCTTCATCCACTTTGTCTGAAGATTCCTCTTCAAAAGGCCAAACAACTTCTTGGTGAGAAAATTTGAAGAAAATGAATGCACATTCTTACTTGATTAACTGATGTAAATCTTAGGCTTGCACAACTTTCTTTCTTCCTAGGATAGAGGGAGTAGCATATCTTAGAGTTATATCCAGAAATGATTATTTGCAGGTCATTGACTCTGCTCTGTCTTCTCCATGATACTATGTAATGTCCTAAATACATACAAATGGTTGACGAACATCTTTTTAGTTGTCCCTCTCTTCATGTTCTCTCTCAAGATGACTTTGGAGTTCTTCCTACAAGTTCTTTTTCTAAATTTTACTAGACTGCAATATGTCTAAGATGCAGTGGGCATAATTTATAAAAAAGAAATTGCAATAAAGTCTTAGAAGTAATGATCAGTGCCACATAAACATGTTTATTTTATGTAAATATTTAGCTAAAAAGATTTAAATTTCCTTACAATTTTCCACATATTCAATGGTCTCTTTCTAGGATTAACAAAATTTGTTTTTAAATTATGTAACAAAATTAGTTATGAATGCTTTAACTATTTGCTTGTAAATTATCAAACCACTGATAATTATAAACTCAATTTCCACCACAAAACAAAATTACTAATTATAAAACTTTGTTATATTAAATTATTTTAAATAATATTTAAATAAAACTGGCTACACATGCATGTGAGCATTTTATAAATTTTATGCATAAGTTAAATATCCACAAAAACTGTAATTTAAAAATTGCTCCGAAAACCTCAATTAAAAAATTTTCAAAGTTCATCATAAATATTTTTCTATTACCTTAAATTCTCGCTTAATTACTTGCATGTATTTTATCTTTTAAATTTACAGTGCTGGTCTATGCAATAATAAAGATTTTTTAATCCAATTAAATATCTCATAGATATTAATAGAAAATATTCACTGTTTATTCTATAGTTTCCCATATTGAAATAAAAATTGCAATTTGTCATAACTTATGAAATTAAAGAACAAAAATTTTTGTTTTATTCCATATGGATCAATTGTTAAAATTCTATTATAAGAGCTATTAATTTTTTCCCTGTGACTGGAAAGCTGTGTTCTCTGAACTGTCATTTACTTAATTTAGATATAGGTGAAATTAAATTTAGAAATTACTCTTGCCCAAATTAGAAAATTTTTTAATATCAAAATATAAAGCTTGGGTGTTAAATAAATCATTCTTTTCATAGGTATTGCATAATATTAATTCTAACAGAAAAATCATTTAAGTTTCAGAAAAACATTTTTCTAGATGTTATTCTACTAAAACTTAGTTATGCTTTTAGCAATAAGATAGTCACTAATTTCCTTTGTAAAGACATTTGCTGACTTGCAGTATTGAAAAATGGACTTTTAAAAATATGTGTGTGTCCGTCCGTTCCAGTTTATGCACATGAAAATTAGAAACCATTTCTTGTTCTCATTTTAACTATTATAAATATCTAACTTTTCCTTCTTTTTAAAAGAAACTGTAATTGAATAAATGGATTAAAATCTCTGTAATTAGTTCACACTGCATAAATATTAATGAATAAGACTTTACCTTTCATGCATGAAATCTGATTTTATTTATATTTTAATTTATGTATGAAATATTTTTGATTAGAGTATTTCATAAATATAACTTTTGTCTTAAAATAATAAAATACAGTGATGCAAATATTAAAAATAAATGTTGTTTTAATATTACATTGATGAATTTTCTAAAAATGGTATAAAAATATTACACATCCCTAAGTCTGTACTGAATCTGACTTATTGAATTAAACTGTAATTATTTCTAATATTTTATTTGAGCATTTTTCCAGAAAGATTCCTCAAAGTCTTTGGAATTTATTATAAAAGAAAGAGTTGTGTAAAGAATTAGAGAACAATTGATTGCGATTTCAATTGATTTTTTTCAGACATTTAAAAATCTTAAACAAAATATTTTTGGCAATGTTTTCCTTCCTTACAAGTTCTGATACTTCCGTTATAATTTCATATCAGATTGCCTCATAACAAAACCAAAATATTTTCAAATTAACACATAGTGATATTCCTATCCAATTCTCTATAGAAAACATGCTTAGATAATGTATTATCAGTAATATTTCTAAATAATAATCTAAAATTAATTTATTTTTTTTTGTATGTTAATTGAATGCAAATATAATTTACTGCTGAATACTCATTTTATATCTTATGTAAGATGTGAGATTTTTATTCCTTGTGTGCAATATAAGATTTTATTGCATATAAATAACTTTATTGCATTATTTATTTTTTATTGCTTTTCAGATATTCTAAAGTTGCAAAAACTGATGATTCTGTTGAGCATACCCTTGAGCTTGGTTATATGAAAATGTCTAATCTCTTGCCAAATCAAGCTTACAAAGTTAGCTTTATACATGCATTAACTATATTTTAGAAATAATTTTAAATTATGCATATTTTAATAACCATTTAAATAATAAATTGATGTTAAAAATAGTAATTTAATTTGAATTTTTTTATGTTAATGATAACTAATTATTCTGCAGTGACTTGTTAACAGTTGATTTTAGTAATTTCATATTTAATTTTCATTTTTAAAAAAATTTATTTTAAATAGTCAATGTCAATTGTAAATAAATTAGAAAATATTTTTAAACTGAGTAAAATGTGATATTTCTATTGTATACCTTGTTTAACTCTCCTTTAAATACAACTTAAAATTTGTTTTATTCTTTTTTAACTTGATCAGTGTTGACTCATTTTTCTTTTCTTATTTTTCTGGACACTGAATTATAGTGAGAAATTATTTAAAAAAAAAACTAAAAACAGTTTTTATTATTAATTCTAATTGAATTTGTACTTTTTTTATTTTTTATTTAATGAAATGACAGATTGTAAAAGTATACTCAAGAATTAGAAAGCATACTTTTTAAAGAATAACTTTCATCTAATAGCTCACTCAATAAATATGTAATTTTCAAGTTAATATTTTTACCAATTTTATTAAAATTTTATGGTATCCAATTTTTAAAAAGTATTAAAACATTTATAAAAAATAATCTAATTTATAGCAAATCAATTTTAATGGAAGCACAGATATAAATATAAACAGATGAATACATTGAAATTGTTTTAGCTATTTTTTATTTCATTTTGTTATTTTAAATTAATTGAGATATATTTACTTTTTTTAAATTACTTAAAAATTTTCTTACTTTTTATTTTTTATATAGGTTGTATTACAACCTACAGAATTGCAGACTAAAATACCTCTAGATAGACAGTGTCTTTTGAGAATTTATTGTCGTGAAAAAGCTCCAGTTGGTGGAATATCAATTAAAGAACATTTAGAAGTGAATGTTGTCCCCATTACTATAGGTCTTACAGAAGCTTTTTATAAAGCCATGCTCAAGTTCTTTTTCCCTGGTCGGGATACAGGTAAAAAATTATAATAATTTGGAAAAATATATGTAATAGAGAAAAACCAAAAATTAACTCTTATGAGCCAATATTTGAACTTGAATATTTAGAAACACTGATTTATGATTTTTAAGTAGTTAATTGTTTTCTATATGTGACTGCATCAAATAGATTTTATTCATTTAGTTGAACTGAGCAATTTTAGTTAGTTATTCAAATTAATTATTTACTGTTATTTTTTTTATTTGAACCATGATTCAGTATTAAATTCTTTTGATAGAATTTAATAATGCAACAGTTAAATAAAGTAACTGTTTAATTTATATTTAAAAATTTCATAACTTTTTACTAGTATTTGATAAAGTTATAATTTATTGCAAAATATCAAAAATGACAAAATAAAATTTAGAGACTTTAAAAGTTTATAGTTAATAATCTTAAAGAATGTGACCCTCAAAATATTTTAGCTGGCACAAAGAAAATCTGTATTATTTTCATTGTCAGATTGTCTAATTTCTAATTTTATTTTCATAATTTGCCACTTATTATTCATTTGGCATGTTCATCTAGCATTCAGTAATTGTATGCTTATTTTCATTGATGCTTTGTAATTATTGCAAATTGATTTTTAGTAATCATTGGTTTTCATAGTCTACTACGGTGTTTATTTCATATAATTTTCTTTATTAAAAATACTTTTAGGATTACACAGAATGTTTATAAAAGTGAATTCTAACTAATTTTATAACAATTGAGTAATTTTGGAACAAATTCAATAAGTATAATGATCTGTGATATTTACATAAAAGTATTTCTATATTTAGTATAATTAATTTTAAATTAATTTCCCTCATATTCAACATTAATTTTGTTTGCGTGATAAATGTAAATTGTCACATAGTGTGGTAGTCATAAAAAATTTGTTTTGACTTAAACTTATTTTACATGAAAAGGAATGTTTCTCTTACAAAAAACTTTATTATGTATTTTCGTAAAAAGTATTAAAACTATAAACTATCTTTATTTGTTGTTTTATACTTTTGCTGTATAGTAAATGAATGCTACTCTTTTCTCTTAAAAAATTTATTTTATTTTGTCTTTTATCTTAACTAAATTCAGTGGCATAACAGCTTATATGTGATACAGTGCCTATATTGTCCATACCTGTTTTCATCACTGAGGGCCCTGGGTCATGAAGTGTATGTCCCAGTTACATGCTCAATCTAACAAGAAATTCCCAGTTTTTAATTCCAGAATACCTGATACTCAGTTTTATTGACACACTGAAGTGATGAGAAAGGCTAAGTCGACCTTAACAAGTCCAAGAACTATTGTCTTTTATAACTCCCATCAAAAAATTAAAGTATATTCTGTCAGATAATAAAATTACTTACCATGATATGTTAGATAAATTTAAAATTTAATTACTTAAACTTTTCAATTAAAGTAAAAAAGTATTACAAAAATATTCATTTCAGAATCAAGTATATTTTTATTTCTGTGTTTCATTGTTTTGATAACATAGATATCCTTCCTTATCTTCTCCTTTGATAATATGCTTAACTGCAGTGATAAATTTTACTTCCAAGAACTTAATAATTCATTTATGAATTGTTACAGAAAAGGGAGATGACCATTCAGAAGATGAAGAAACTGGCAGTACGACTAATAAGAAGCCTTTCCGACAGAAAAGGTCTGCTACTTTTTATGGAGAAAGGGATGATATTGAAAAAATGAAGGTAGGTTTGCTTATCACAATATATCTTGATGTGTCTCACCATATTGAATGTATTGAATTTTTTCTAATGTTAGGAAAATATTTCTTCCATGTATAACAAAGACCAATTAAAGAAGTTATTATAAATTCTCTTACATAAACTACACTAATATTTTAAATATTTTTATCTTAAGAATATTCATAAAAATGTCCCATAATATGTTTATTCATTTGATTTATATCAAAGTAATATATGAAGTAAATCCCTTGGGACTTAATAATTTGTAATTTTTAAATGTATTTTTGATCGAAAAATCCAAATATTCAAAAGAAATGCTGTGCGGAAATATGGTTTTACATCTCTTGAAAATTATTCCCTTGAACTTGAAAATTTTAACTATTAAAAGGATGTTTTGCATCATATTAAGATATGATGCAAAACATCAGTATTTTTTACTAAATTGTACATTCATGTCTGATATCATTTAAAAATATTAAATCTTAGTCATTTCATCTAAAAGAATTGCTTTAAATTTAGGAAAGAGCTGATAAAAATCATACTTTTTTCTCCATCAAAATTCCTGAAGTTCCTTTACGAGTTAGTTATAAGGGTAAAAAAGAGAAAAACTTTGAAGATGTACATGAATTAAGTTTAGTGTTGTCAACAATTGAATATCATAACAAGACTTGGACGTGGCTTGATTTACTCATGGCATTAAAAAATGATGCAAAGAAAATCCTTTTGTCTCAGGTAATTATTATATTTAAGCTTATTTTATGTGTCTATTTATTGATATATCTTATTAATAAAAAATAATAACATAAATCTAGGTAAAACAATTACTTAATTGTATAGTTATGTTAACAAAATAAATCAAATCATTTGATATTTCTTTAATTAATTATCTAATTGAAAGGAATTACTTGTTAATGCATAAAAACAGTGTGCATTTTTTGTGTACTAAATGCTGAATAATATGGAATTAAATTCAAAGTTGATTTTAATAAAAGGAAATAGAGAAAATAATCATTAAGCATTTTAATAAACTAGTTTATCATAATTATATGTTGTGAAATCATTGACCAATAAAAAATGTATCTTGAATCTAAATAAAACAGTAAGGGAGTAAATAGTTTTTCAATATCTATTGGATATCTTCATTTGAATATTTTTGCTTATTTAATTTTAACACAAAAACCTATCTTTTTTATTATGCCTGCCATTTTATGAGTACAAAATTCATTAACATTTTAGTTATTTGTATTTACCAGAATTTTTGGCGTGTTCATAGATTTATATAAAATTTTTGTATGCAGGAAAATGAAACAAGAGTATTATCATTATTGTTTAATATAGAAAATCAAGCTATGGATAAGTTAGCACCATATACTCAGATGAATTTTTTTAGCATTTAAAACAAAAATTTTCCGAACTTATTCTTTGATTTTATCATATACATAAAATCAAAATGTTGAAATCATCTTATAGAATTAATTGTAACTTTCTTTTATGATGAATACACATTTATTCCATTTGTTACATATTAATCAAATATATTTATTTTTTTACAAATATTGTAAATCTGTAAATGATATGTCTACAGTTGAATCAAATAAGTTATTAAGAAACTGAAAATAATTTATTATTAAAATGTTGATATCATAATATAACATTTGATATAAAAAGGAATTTTTAGTATTATCAAATGAATATTAATTGTGTAACAGCATCTGTGCATAACAGTGTATAATTCCATAATACTTATGTATTATGGTAAATCTTAAATTCACATTGACTCAATAGAGCACTGAAATAAAATGTAAAGGGGGAGAATAAAATTTAAATAAATAAACATTCTTATAAGTAATCATTACTTCTTCTCAATAGTATTTCACCTATAAAATTCAGAGAAGCATATTTTTCCTTTGTTTGCTTAAATTCAGCCCTTCATATTATAAAAGTAACTATACTCATAATTTTTCTTGAGCTTTTAGGAAAATATATTTTACTAAAAATTTAGGACTTATTTTTTATTTCATCAAAAAAATATTTTTAAAATATAAAATAAAAATATTTATTTTACTAATGTTTAAAGAAAGTGATGCTAATTTATTTAAATTCTACTTTCTAATAATTATTTTTAAAAAAAATCTTCAAGTTTTACTGTCCTGTAAAAATTCTAATTCATTTAAAAGAATGACTTGCAATTCTTATTTGAATTTCTTTTGAAATTCTTTTAACTTAATCTATGAATAGTCTTTAAAAAAAAAAGAAATTTGTTGCAAATTCAAATTGTATAGAAAAAATATACATTTTCATTAGAATGTCATTTTTTTAATGAATGTGAGAACATATGTATAAGTACAATAATAATCAATGTAAATTAATAATATCTTGAAATATTTAAATTACAATATTTGCTGCTATTTAACAGTGTCATAGTATAATATGAACTCAATTTTATTTAAATGCATCAGTTTATTAGTGAAAATTTATTCTGAAATATTGTTATAATAAGAATCAGAATGTATACATTTAGTCGCTTTATATAATGTAATATATTTTGAACAATAATTTTAAAATCTTATATATATATATATATATATATATATATATATATATATATATATATATATATATATAGCCATGTAATTTATATTTTTTGCATCACTATAAAAGTGATATTTATAAATAAAAAAAAAAAATATATATATATATATATATATATATATATATATATATATAAAGAATGTATACATCTAGTCGCTTTATATATAATATATTTTGAACAATAATTTTAAAATCTTATATATATATATATATATATATAGCCATGTAATTTATATTTTTTGCATCACTATAAAAGTGATATTTATAAATAAAAGTGTTGTAATATTTAGTATTAGAATTACTAGAGTACCATTTAATACTAAAATGATGTAATGACTTTACATTTTATAGCCAAATTTTTATATCTACAGTTTTCATCTAAAATTTAGAGGTAATATTTGAATATAACACTAACTATACAATCAGCATAATCAAACTATTAATTAAATTATTAGACATAAATAAAATCTTTAGAAATTTCAGTTTTTATTCAGTATAGCCACATTATGCCATTTTCATAACATTCATGTGAAATTGATTTGAATGATTAAATTAAATTACATTTTTTATAATTTCGCTTATTACTTTTATAAAGCATAATGAATCAGCATTAACTAAGCAAATAATGGGAATATTGATTCGCTTTTCAATATTTATATAAATTTTAGTTAATTTAAACAAGTTAAGTTTTGTGAACATGTATTTTTTATCTCATCATAAAGGCTGGCCACTAATTGTTCCTAAATGTGCAAAGTTTTAATAGAAAAGAAGTAATTTCATTGAAATTCATTAAGTCTTCTATTGTAAACAGTCATTCTAGATATTCATTAGCCAAGGTAGTAGCTAAATGGTTAGCAATGTAACAACACTCAGTATAATTAGCCTTTGTGTGTTAGAAAATGATAATTGAGTGATAAATAAATAGAACGAAACCAATTTTTCTTAACAGATTTTAATTTTATAATATATTCATCCAGTAGAAATATGTTTAAAATTTACTCTATTAATAAAGAAATATAGTAGCTTTATACAAGCAAAATAACTTCATTATACAATTGAAATTTCTGTTAATTCATAGAGTGTAAGAAAAATCTATGTATAATCATAAACAGTTATTTCTGTTCAGCTTTTGACTCTTATTAAAAATTTTCCTTAAAGGAAAATCAGAAATTTGTGCTCATTTTTTTTTTTTCAATATAAATATTTGTAAAAATGTTATTCCTTAAGTGACAAATCTTACCATAACATAAGATTTATGTTGAATATTTTGTGATTTATATATTGGGTGCCAGATTGAAAACTAAAGGCAATCTAAGTTATTCTTATGGTCTTTGATTCTGTTTTGAAATATGTATTTAAATTGTGTTTTGATGTTCAACTGTTGGGAATTGTACTTTAATTACTGATAAAAATATTTGTTTCTCTGAAAATCTTCATACTTTTTTGTACTTGATTACAAATATTATTGAGAACATCTTGTCATTTTTATACTATATATGCCATGACTCTAACAACAATTAAAATATTTATGTATTAGTTAATTAAATATTATAAGTTTTCCATAGTGATAAAGGTTTGTCTGAGCGTTAACTAATAAGAAGAAAATCTATTTGTTCTTAAATTTTATATTCATCCTGTATTCCCTGAAAAATCAACGTAAATAATAATAATTCTAGTATGAATCAGATTTTATGACTGTCCCAAATGTATGAAAACAATAATATGAAGTGTTAAAAGAAAGAATAATTAATTAATTTTAAAATATAAATTGTGTTTCTCTCTAGGCTATAAAACAGAAACTTTTGAAATCTCGGAATACTCAAGAGACTGACAACCAACCTCAAGAAGATGAAAAAGCTATGATATTACTTGGACCTCAACATCTTGTAAGTTATATATAATTTCAAAAATTTTAAATATTAATGTAAATATGAAACTATCAATAAAATTTAATACTACTTTTCTTGTTATCTCAGTTTTAATTCTTACCTTCTTGTTATTAAGGTTAACAACATATCACCCCAATTATAAATTCTGTATGGGATGTTATCAAACTACATTTAAGATCAACAGTCTTTTATTTATAATTAAATAATATCTAGTAACTGAATAATTTTATATATTTTCATTTTATGTCTGTTATTAGTGATGAATGTAAACTTAAATTTTAAACATTCCATGAATTTTTTAATTTTTTTAGTTTTATTAAAATAATGTACCTTTATTCAGATCATGTAGAAATTTAAAGAATTAGCTGCATTTATTATTTTAAACTTCTTGTATAAGCTGCCATCTTATCAGTATATAACAGTATATAATACTATATCTCAATTTATAAAGCAAATATTTGTGTGTGTGTGTGTCTCTCTCTCTCTCTCTCTCTCTCTCTCTCTCTCTATATATATATATATATATATATATATATATATATACATGTGTACGTTTAACTCTTTTCACATTTAGTGTAGTTTTTTTTTTTTTTTTTTTTTTCCATTTGTTATTCCTGTTTTGTATTTTCCTGCTATGATCTTTTATTCAAATTTTATACCATGCATTTTTATTGAAAGTTGAAATATAATTGGGTATTAAAATTTAGAATAATAAATGCTATTATATGATAAATATCATTGTTACTTTTTTACAGATTACCAGTTTTTATATTTAATACTTTTATTAATAACTATATAATTTTATTAAATACTTATTATAAAGCATTTTCAAAAATAATTTGCCTTTAAAAAAAATGAATCCTTTCATTTATTGTTTCTGATATATATGATTTTAAAATTTCCATATTCATAAAGAGAACAAACGTCTCGATTATAATATAGATTTAATTTTGCCTGTATGAAATATAATCGCTTAAAAACTGATGGATTTAATATTTGTGTTTCATTTAGTTATGTAGAATTGATAATGAAAGGAATTTGCTTATTAATTTATCTTATGAACCAAAAATATTTTCTCTAAAAAAATATGTAGCATCCTTTATTTTATGAATTTATAAATTCAATCCTTGAAAGTAAACTCAATCTTTGGAACATATAAAATTCTTGTGTCTTCTAAATTTATTTTAATATAAGTTTTAAACTACATTTTTGTTTGGAGCATTTAAAAATATATCAAAAAAACCTATAATAGAAATTTAACTTAATAAATGTCAATAATAAACATAACATTAAAGAAATACAAATTAAAATATCAAAATGTTTTTCAAATTTGTTCAATATATGGCTTTTTTTTAATTTTATTTTGATAGTATTATGAAGGTAAAATTTTTGATCATATGAGTTCTTTGTGTGCATCAAATTGTTTATAAGATATAGCCTACAAATTACCATTTTTATATTATAAATATAAAATAGTGTAAAAATATATCAATCAAGAAAATAATTTTTTGAGCAAGCTTGATTTGCAGCAAAATGTATAATAATTAAAATAAATAAATACATCTCTGCATATGGCAGTAAATTATATACAAATTTACGTATAAAAATTGCCAGTCTAATATTTCATGATTATTTACGATTTTATATATATACATATATATATATATATATATATATATATATACGATATTATTTTGAAATGTTTTTGTTAAGAAAGACATTTTTAATGAAACTTCAAAATTGAAAGTATAAAATAAATTACTTCATTGTTATTTATCAAAAAATATCAAGGCATTTTACTGAAACTGCTTATTACTTTTTGCTTGTTTTAAATAAGCATCTTTGTATTTACAACAATGTTATACTCAAACAAAATATTTCAAATAACTGTTAAAATGAGAAAAATTAAACATAGTTTTTGTTGTTATAGTTGTTCAGTTAAATACTGATCAGTAATGTATATGCTTGATATATATATATATATATATATATATATATATATATATATATATATATATATATATATATAAACTTTATAAATAAAATATATTTTTGCAACTAAATTTGATTACATATTGTGTAAGGGAAGGCTAAAAATAAATTAATTGGAAATTCTTTAAAAATGTATGATTATAAAATTCTACTAATTTGAATACTGTACTCTATTTACAATGCTTTATATGATTATATGTTTTAGTTACTAAATGTTTTATTCCACCTAAAATTTAACTTAAAACATAAGTGGTCATGAATCAATTATACAAACTATATTTTTGTATATAATTTTATTCACTCTATCGAATTAAAATTTTATCATGTATATGAACTTATTAAAATAAAAATGCATTCATTTAAATTGACACAGGCATTGTATTATTAGGAATAAAAATTAAAGGGAATATCTAAACTCTGCATTTCAACTATTGAACACAGTTAAATTAAGAGTTAATTAATCATATTTGAATTAATCTCTAAAATACATCATAATTGCTTATAAAAAATTATAATTGTTTTGTTAATTACTTATACCAATATAAATTTTTTGTAGTAGTTAATTTGAGAAACACAAATTTGTATGTGAGAAAAAATTTTAAAAACTTTATGAAAAAAGATGACTTTTAAAAATACCATTTTATATTTTTCTAGCAAACTAATTTATATTTTATAGCAGTCAGAATTTTACCTGAAAGATATCAGTGCATGCTATTTGTTAATTTTAGCTTGAGATATTACACACACACACTTATCAGTTTTTGTATCATAAACTATGCAATATATAAGCAAATTTAAAAAAAAAAAAATTCTACCTAAATCTCTTTTAAGTAAAAGAAGTCTATAGGCTACCTTTATTAATGTAATTTACATTATTAAATACAGTTGTAAACCATTAAAATGAAATTTTGTTAAAGAAAATCAAATTTCTTTCTTAATGCAGTTTTTTTATTTTTATTTATTTATTTTATTTATTTTTCTCTAAAAGTGAAATTAAAGAAGAAAACTTTCTTTTCATAAATAAATATTTTAAAAAGCATAAAAAATGTTATTTATCCTGAAAGTTTGTATCTAAACTTACATATTTGAAAATCAATTAATTGTCCCTTAATAATTTTTAATTATTAACCTAGAACTTCTGTATCTGTTCTTCGTATACCTCTTAAAAATATCACAATTAGAATTTAAAAATTCTCAACTACATCTGCAGCATAAAAATTAGGTATATAATTGTTTGTAAATAATAATTCCTCCCTCTCTCTCCCTCTCTCTCTCTTTGTGTGTGCACGCATGTGCATGCGTGCGAGTGAGTGAAATTTATTATTTGGTTTCAATAAAATTTAAAATATTTTTAACATTTAATATATCATTTGCAATATATGTAATATTTTTATTAACTTTATAAAATGTTCTAATTTGATTTTTTTTTTATAGACAGGTGGTGATAGAACTTTAAAAAAAGGTTTATTGAGCAGGATTAGGAAAGACCATCATTAAAAAGCTTTGCTTTCATGACTAGATTTCTTTGTACATTAATTTTAAAAACAAAAATAATTGTTGTTACACTTATGACAAATTTTTGTGCTTAAGTTTTCGTTTTTCTTGAACTTTTATTTTCAATATTTATTCTTGCATCTCATACATTTGAGGTCTTGATCAGTGATGTAATTTTCTGTGATATTTTTAAGTATTTAATGTTGGAAAGTTTGGAAAATAATCAAATTTTTGTACTGAAATTAAATCTATGATTTTGTAATTTAATCTAATGTAAATACATTCAATTAATATTTAAACCACAAAAATTATAATCATATTGTGATACATACTTTGTGCCAATCTACTTTAAGCAAATTATTAATTTTCCACTTGCTAAATGTTTCTCTTTCTATTAATACCAATTTTAAATGAAATTCTTTTTTCATCATAGAATTAATATAAATAAAGTTTTAACTCACACAAATTGTGCAAAACATTAATAAATACTTGATTATGAACTTATAATTATTTAATTTAACTATTTAGCTTGGTCTATTTAATATTTTTATAATAGCATTAAATAAAATTAGCGTATTTCAATCAGTTTACTGATTTAGATTATTGATTGTCTTAATTCAGAATTTTATTGTCGCTGCAAAATAAGTTTTTATTTTCATGTCATTCTTTTCAAATTATAAATCAAAATTTATATTTTAGAACTGAAAAATTATTTGCTTTTCCTATTAACATTGACTAGAGAAATTTTATTATTATCATTTAAAGTTGTTGAAAACATCAATGTTGTTGATAAATAAAAGGAATGCTATTACAATTAAAAGCCAAACAATGCAATTGTTTTTGGTTTATATTAGTTGTGTTTCTGTCAAATTCTATTCCTGAAAAATAATTCTAAATGTATTTTTTGTGTTTCTTTTCTCAGAATCATACTTTCATTCTAATTTTTTATTTCACACTGTTAATATTTTTATTTCAATTTTATTTGTTTAGCATGTTTCTTTAATAATTTTCAAAAAAAATTAATGATCAATTTCAAATATTTTATTTGCAATTAAATTTTCTGAAAATTCTTTCTTTTTCTAAATATGAGCTTTTTTTGTAGTTCTTTTATATATATTGAGTACATATTTTAAATGTCATACCTAAAATACTTTTTCATTTATTTCACTTATGCTCATTTTTAGCTTTCCTTATGATTAAAATGCTACTAAAAATATTTTAATATTTTTATACACATAAAAATATTAAAATATTTTTATGTGTTTTAAATATTTATAGAAAATATTCTTTTGTGCACTTTATAATTTTATCTGATATTGCAATATTTAAATTTAATTGAATCAAGAAAAATGTAATGAAAGTTGTTTTATATTGAAATAAGTGTTAACCTTATACAAAAAATTTTGTCGCAAACTTCTAATCTTATACTTGTGGTTATTTTTTAAATGAAAAAATGCTTATTTGTTTATTGTATGTTCATAAATGTAAGAAATATATTTGTAAATCATAAAGTAATTTGTAAATTTTATTCATATCAATATATTTTGATGACTACTGTATATAAAAAGTAATATAATCAATAATAATTTTGTATGCAATGTAATAAAGCTTACTTAAGAATTTGTAAAAATGTATTTATTGTTATAATATTTTTCTCTCTTTAAATACATTTTGTGTTTTTATTTTTATTTTATAGAGTACATGTAACATATGTATTTAGCTTTTGAAATTAATATTATTTAAATAATAAATTTAAAACCTTATTCAAATCTAAAATTATTTGTTATTGATACAATACATCGATAGATTTTGTATTATAAAATTAATGGATGTTTTATCATCACCATAATGTTAATAAAATCATTCAAACGCCTCATTGAGTTTCTGTATAGTGGAATCTCATTAAGAAAATATCTTCCTGGGGCTTGAAAGACTACTATACTTTTCAACAATTGTGAATAGGTGAATGCCTTTTTTCTTTGGTGAAAGGACAGCTCATGTAGAAGCTACGAACTCCCTCTCTGTATTATACGACTCAGGCCTAAAGTTAGTGTCCTAACAAACCTTCAAGTACGATTGGCAAAACTGTTAGAATATCTTGTTTTACCCTATAACTCAGGCAATGCTTAGTAGAACTTTTCATTACCTGAGATTTAAAATGAGTTTCAAAAATATCTGAGATAGTCCTGTTTATAGCAGAAAATGTAGCAGAGTAAATATTAATTGAAGGAGCAGAAAGGACTCTTAGAGATAAAGTATGTCACTTGAGATGGAAATGGCACATGATGTTGTTTATGAATGTTGTCATAGCACTTACTCGAGTGAGTACTTTAGGCACTCTTGATACTAAAGAATTACACCTCAACTCCATAAAGAGCCTTGCTAATTTATAAAAAAAAGAAGGATCCAAATTCAAAATGACTTATCTGACAGATATGGCTGGGATATTTTGAGTTTGGAGCATAGCATTAAATGCTGTTAACATAACTACCATCATTCGAATTTAATTTGAAAAAAAAGGAAGATGAAACCTTTGAGAAATTAATATCTTGTAACATTTGCCGAAATTCGTACTGTCTCAATTTTTGAAAAATAAAATTATCTTGAATTAACTATGAAAATTTACTTAAAACATTCATCATAAAATTCTGAAAATTTAGAATTATTCATTCAATTTTTCAAAGAATGAGAAAATCACAGTTTCTAAATTATTAGAAAAATATTAAATCGTGTTAATTATAAGTCTATCAACAATTTAATACATTTTATGTCAAATTTGGCATTAATGTTTTATTAAATTTCCAAATTAATAAAAAGTATCACAATTTTGGAACATATTTATTAAAATAAATGTTTTGCCCTAAAATATGATTAGTTATTTTATTTCAGTTATGAAGCAATTGTAACCTTAACTATCAAAATTTACTTAAAAATACAAATATTATAAGACTTTACGGCGAATACACCCTCATTTGCTACTAGCTTTATGAATTTAATATTGTTGCCACAAAAATTTGATAGACAATTTTTAAATTTCCCTTTGTCAATTCAAATGTTTCTTATTAGATCTTTCTGAGATCTGATGAGTCACCACACATTCAAGCAAGTAAATTTCTGGTTTTGAAGAGAAGGAATATATAAAGTTTGCAGATTATTCTTCAGAGAAATTTCTGATCATATAGGGCAAAATCAAGAAAAGATCTGAGTTTGTAATCTGGATGCACACGAGAATAAGGAACGATTGAACAAACTTCGTTTTATTACTGTACTTGATGTTAATCATATTGTGAGCATGGTATTCATGGAACATTCAACCACGCACATCACGAATCATGGTATAATATATTCAATCATAAACGCGCATTATTCGACATTTTCTCGTATTGTTTGTCATGGCTTGCAGTAGAATGTAATGTCCGCAAGGCGTCCAGTGCTTTGTTTATACTTGTGTCAAAACCGCAGGGGTTTGCACCGCCTGTGGTGCTATGAGCATTGGAATGGAACAACATTGTCTTAACTGACAAATTCCACTTTTGCCTGCAACAACACGATGGTTAGATTCGAGCTTAGTGACACCGTAATGAGAGACTTCTGAACTATTAATAGCTCAGATGTCTCTTGTGTCCTGTAACAGGTATCATAGTTTGTGATATCACCTCAGCATATTTCTCTAGCACTCATTACTGGTAAAGTAAAAAATTATTTCTGAGATGATGGAGAGAGAGAGTCCATTGTTCTTCCATACCTTCGTTGTCATCAATCATATTCCAATTGCGACTAGATGTGGCCCACAGATTTCAAGTTTTTTACCTATAAGATTGAATTGCTTACTTGCGCCTCCGGATTTTGAAAATTTTTTGTGTTGAAGTTGAATTAATTACCAAACAAAAATTTAAATGGATAAGTCTTTTTCAAACCTATTCAAAAGAAAGAAAAACTTAGTGGTGCAAAATTTTACCAAAATATTTATTTTGCTTCTTGGATTATGAATGGATAAAAAGTCCGATTTTTGGTTTGAGGAAGTTAGCCGCTAATCAAAAGTAAGTCATACAAAGAATCTAATTTATGAAAATAATATTGACTTTCAAGTTCAATTAGCTGCTGATAACGGAGTAAGCAAGTTTACTATATTATTTTTATCGTGTATTTCTAACCGCGTTGTTTATGGCTGTGGAAATAGTTCTGATAGAGATTCTGGAAAATCTTTTTACACGATTTCAAAAAATAATAATTAAAAAATTTCTCAAATCGAACAAATTACTCGTAAACGTAACGATTTGCGGGTATCTCGATTAAGCCGGATAGACATAATAGAAAATAAATTATGGTATCCAAGAGTATGCAACCTTCATCTCTTATTTCAAGTAAACAAAATATTAAGATTTTGTATAACAATGAGAGCCGTGTAAATACGCTTTATTACAAATTTATTATTTATATTTTTTCTTGGCCGTATGGATTTAATTTATCGATATATATATATATATATATATATATATATATATATATATATATATATATTTTATCGACATCTTAAATTTAACAGTTTTATATTTTTAAATGAGATTCAAATAGAATTTTTCAATAAATATTTCCTGTGAGTAAAATAGCAAAATTATTTTAATAATATCCAAATAGCAAAAATATTTTAAAAGAGTAAATATATGTGGAAGATGTTTATTTAGAGAAGCGAGTATAAGTGATATTTTTAATTAACTATAATAAAAAAAAACTTGAGTTAATATAACTAGCTTAAAATTCTTTAAATGCATTAATGATAAATGCATTTAAAGAATTTTAAGCTAGTTTTATTAACTCAAAATATATTTAAAAAAGATTTATTTTTTAAATAATATTTTTTAAAAAAAATATTATTTAAAAAATAAGCATTGCAAAAAATGGAAATGCTTATTCTTACATGTTTTAAATGCATATTTTAATAATCAGTGCTTAAATTTATCAAATGATTCAGTAGAAAGTTAGTTATGAAAAAAGTTTAAGTACTTATTATTTTATAATATTGAAGGAATTATTTTTTCAAATATAACCTATAAAATGGAATTTTCTATTTTATTTTTTAAGTTAGAATAAAATATCTGCAATATGTATCGTACAAAAGTTAATATTTACATAAATTTAGAATTGTTCAGTATAGAAACAATTCTAAGTTTCTGAAGTTTAAAATAATGGAAACAAATTCTCGATTGCTCCATCAGTGATATATTTGCATTTTGTAATCGATTTGTAAGATTTTCAAGAGAAACAAAGCAACTAATGAAATATATAATTGTGGGATTTTAAAAATTAGTAGACTTATCTGACAATATGCAATACCACGTGTTGAATATACTAAATAATCTACTATACGTCCATAGCCACGATTTTTGGCCTTTTACTTTCACCATCAATGGTCTATAGCAAATGGATCTTTTGCAGCACATAACACCATTTTATTTTTATAATTTTCAAGACCTTGTGCTGGTAAACAAGACATACACGAGACACACTTGGCAGCCATGATTTATACCTTTGAATGTGCACAAAAAACCTAGCAACGGTTGATAGGTTGATCGTGAAGTCAGTGAATACTCCCAATACTCGTTTAAGAAAACTACTAATAAAAACCAACAAAGTTCAAATTTAGAAATATGTAAAATTAGCAAAATTTTAGTATATCCGTAAAATTTTGATTCTGTAAGACTTCATATCCATGAGATTTATTTTGAAAGGCATTTCTGAGGACTTACCTTTGATAAGCTTTGCAGAAAAAATTTCCCTGAATGGTCTTAATGTAAAAAGTATTCGAAGATTTACCAAGAAACATTTTCCTGAACTGAAACTGCCTCAGTAAGTGCATATGGACATAAATTGTCTGCAGAGATTATTATTATCATTTCAGTAATAAAAATCTACGAGTTCATTGATAATCTAAGACAGTTTCCAAAATATTTTAAATATACACATTCTCTTCAAAAATGTCAAATTTCTACTCCAGTATGTTGTCAAGGTAATGTATCGCATGTTGAACAATTGTGTCATATATGATTATCATTATATATGTTGTAGTTGTAAAGTCTCATATCCAGCCGGCTTTATTAAATGCTTATTATATTAAAAGAAAAGAAGTTTTTTAAATTTAAATGCTAGAATCACCTGTCACTGAAGCTCGGTGTTAATGGGTTGGTTGGTTTGTGGCCGGCAGTTTTGGAGCTTTTTGCTAATGTTGTTTATAGATCACATTGAGAAGGAGAGAAGACATACAAATGGTTGATAGATTGGTATCATATTCTTGGGTTGATCTTTACTGTTGATTGTTCATGGCTGTATCTGAGACAAAATTTCTGGATCTAAGTTAGATATAAGTTAGTTATATTTTCATTTATATATTTTCACACACAGCAGGCAGGTTTCATACGATTACAACATAATTTCTCTTCGATAAGCGGAGAGAAAGGTTCTCCAATGGTAGATAAGCACAAGATGACGTTTTTATGACATATTATCATTAAGTCAAAATCTGAAAGTTTTTTCATAAATCCACATAAAGCTCGAGTATTCACCTTTGGATTTATGGATAGTTCAAATATCCAAGAAAATGATAACGCTCCGATACCCAAGGATTTACGGAGATCGTTTCTCGGGTCATTATTTAAAGGGCAGGATAATAAAATATGATCGATTGTTTTTCGACTCCCCACACTGACAGCAGTGGCGTAGTGAGCAAAATCGGCGCCCGGGTACGATACCTTCTTTGACGTCCCATTGAAAAAAATAGTAATACAATATAAATATGGGAATAAAATGTATTAAGTAACAAGAGATAAATAATGTTACAAATTTATAAATAATTATTGTATATGTCTTAAAATATCTCAGAGAGATCGGAAATACTGACATTTTGAGCAAAAATTGCGATATTTACACGTGTCATACGTTAAATGCGGGTTTTCTAATGATTTGGTGACTTGGAGATGTTTTGGCGAGAAAACTTGGCGAGTTGGTGACATTGTTGGCAACTTGGCGAGAGTTTTGGCGACTTGGCAAGAAATGGATACTTCTCGAAACATCTATCACCTAAGCTCTAGGACCAATATTTAGCGAGATAGCCTAGAAGCTTCCAGAATCTTGGCGAAATTAGTAGATTTCCCCGCCAAGTCAGGTATAAATACCACAGCCTGACATAGTTAGTAAGGTTTTGTACACACAGTCAGTTTTGTGAAGACGATTAGTCGTGACTGCTAGTTTAGAGAAGCTGTTCTCTGCCTGAGGTATTTGAGACCTGTGATTGGAAGCTGTAACTTATCGTATCTGACGAAATGTATCGGTATAATTGTGATTATTACAGCTGGTATTTCTAGTGGAATTTTTGCAAATAAAAGTCTTGTGTTCATCAAGTAGTTGCTTTCTTCAACTCTCAATCCACACGAACCCCGAAGTTCGGTACAACTGGTGTCAGAAACGGGGTTGAAGAGTTGATGCAGCGTGTCACAAGAAAAATGGATATGGATTTAATGAAAAGTCTTCTCGAAAAATTAACGGAGCAGATGGCTGAGATGAAAGCTGGACAAGAAGAGATTAAAACCGAGATGACGAAAGAGATAAAATCTGGGCAGGAGGAGCTTAAAAAAGAACTCAAGAAGGACATTATAAGTGTTAAAGAAGAATTCTCCAACATCATTCAAGAGAAGATGAATGCAGTGGAAGCTAAGGTAACTTCAGTTGAAACTAAGGTTTTCGAAATCGAAGAAAACGTTGAAAAAGCATTAGACAATATGAATAAGGAGATTGAAAGCTTGAAGAAACAGATGTCAAACAGACATGAGGAACCCAATGTGGCAGTTATGCCTTCCCTGGCCACGGTTAAACTCTCAACATTCGATGGAAAATCATCATGGCAGGTATACAAGACCCAGTTTATGATGGTAGCGGAAGCTAATGGATGGAATCCCCGGGCCCAAGCTTTTCACCTGGCGGCTTCTTTAAGAGGATACGCGGCCGATATCCTCGAGACGCTTCCGGAAGAGCAAAGGCACGATTTCCAAGCCCTGTGCGCTTGAGCGCTTGAGCTGCGGTTTGGAGAAAAGTACAATAAGGAATATAGCAGATTACAGTTAAAATCCCGCTGTCAGAAAGCGGGTGAAAGTCTGCAAGAATTGGCTGCCGATATTCAGCGACTTTCCCATTTAGCATTTTCGGACTGCCCAGCTGAGACACGTCAAGATCTGGCTCTCCATCACTTCATTGATAGTGTGCGGGATCCGGAGATACAGAAAGCACTTAGACTCGCCGATGTCAAAGATATCGGATCTGCTCTAGTCTACGCACTTAAGATAGAGGCTGCCCAGCAGGCCACGCGTAAAGACCGTCACTCAATCAGAGTCGTCTCTGCTACTGATACAGACTATGATCTGAAGAAAAGAAATTGAAGATCTGCGGCGAAAATTCCGTAGTTTAGAACTGAGTAAAGGTGGCAGAAACACGAAAATTCAGTGTTGGACTTGCGGTGCAGTCGGACACGTCCGTAGAGACTGCCCGAAACCAAAAGATGGTGGAAATATCACAGCAGGGAAATTAATATGTGAGAATCTCGCGGGGCGGAAATGTCCAGAGAGTCGGAAGCCCCACTTTAAATTGTTTCACATTTCTTCTGTAAGTGGCGGAGACAACGGACTTTTCGTAATGGGACACGTCAACGAGGTTCCCTGCAGAATGATAATCGATACTGGAGCCAACGTAACCTTCATTAGGACAGATCTGGCTCGCAAACTTGGGGAAAAACTCATCTGGGCGCCGCCCTGCATTACCCTCCAAACTGTGACTGGTGATACGATTAAAGTGCATGGAAAAGTCAATCTAAACATTGCATTTGGTAATGCCGTGTACCATCATATGGCATATGTTGCTGATATAAATGACGAATTTATTCTCGGATTAGATTTCCTCAAAGAAAACCATTTCAAGTTAGATTTTAAAAATAATGAGCTACACTCGTGTTCTGAAGACATAGCGATTTTTAAGACGAAATATTCAGATATTAAAACAGTCCATCATATAACTGTAAAGAGTGAAACAACATTACCACCAAGAACTGAGATGATAGTTTCCGGAGCTCTTTCAGAAGATAATAATTTTCACTATGGATTGATTGAATATCCAGATTCTGACAATAGCGTTAAAGGAGTACTAGTGGCTTCTTCACTCGTCGACCTTTCACGGAATGCAATCCCGGTAAGAGTTGCTAATCTAAGCGATAAGGCAAAACTAATAAAAGAAGGAGAAGTGCTGGCGACTTGTACTCCAGTGACCGACCTGTATTAACAGAAATTGTCTCGCCACACTATCTGAGCCTCCTGACACTCTAATTAATGAACCCCTTCAGAATGCCGAGTTAGATGATAAACAGAGGAATGCTGCAAGAAATCTATTATTAGAATTCGGAGATCTCTTTTCCAAGAAATCAGATGATGTTGGGCGAACCAAAATAATGCAGCACCGAATAGATACAGGAAATCATCCACCCATTAAACAACATCCGAGAAGACTACCATTCGCTAAGCAGGAAGAGGCTGATAATCTTCTGATGTAAATGCAACAGAATGACATTATTGAGCCATCAGAGAGACCTTGGGCTTCACCTATTGTTTTGTTTCGGAAGAAAGATGGTTCCACCCGATTCTGCGTTGACTATCGTCGATTAAACAACATCTCTAAATAAAGATAGTTACCCTCTTTCTAGGATTGACGATACACTTGATGCTTTATCCGGAAATCAATGGTTTTCGACTTTGGATCTCAAGAGTGGTTACTGGCAAGTAAAGATACATCCTGAGGATCGTGAAAAGACTGCGTTCACCACAGGACAAGGATTTTGGCAGTTCAAGGTTATGCCATTTGGGCTTTGTAATGCACCTGCAACGTTTGAACGCCTGATGGAGACAGTATTACGAGGACTTTCCTACGAAGCCTGCTTGGTATATTTGGATGATATCATCATTGTAGGGCGCACATTCGAAGACCATCTAAGAAACATCCGAAAGGTGCTGGAAAAATTAAAATTGGCCAACCTGAAGCTGAATCCTTGCAAATGTAATTTATTTCGACGTGAAGTAAGCTATCTGGGACACATTATCTCTGCTGAAAGTGTAAGAACAGATCCTGAAAAGATATCTGCAGTTAAAGACTGGAGTCGTCCAGAAGATGTCCACTAATTAAGAAGTTTTTTTGGACTATGCACGTATTACAGGAAATTTGTTAAGGGTTTTTCAAGTATTGCCAGACCCTTCACAAGTTGACAGAAGTTAAACAGAGATTTCTGTGGACAGATGAATGTGAGAAAGCTTTTAAACAACTGAAGGATGCGTTGACATCTTCGCCCGTTCTTGCATATCCCTAGCCCGGAAAATTATTCATTTTAGACGCAGATGCCAGAAACGAAAATATAGGAGCTGTTTTTGTCGCAGGAGATCGATGATAAAGAATATGTCATTGCTTATTGGAGCAAATGTTTGTCGAAATCGGAGCGAAATTATTGTACAACCAGGAAGGAATTGCTAGCAATCATTAAAGCCATAGAACATTTCCACCATTATCTCTATGGAAGAAAGTTCTTGCTTCGGACAGATCACGCATCCTTAACCTGGCTTTTAAATTTTAAAAATCCAGAAGGACAGGTAGCCAGATGGATTCAACGAATCAAGGAGTTTGACTTTGAAATACGTCATCGCAAAGGCACTCTTCATGGAAATGCTGACGCTTTATCAAAGAGACCATGTAATGGAAGCTGCCGATATTGTTCTAGAGTAGAGAAGAATTATCAATTAGTAAATCCTTCGGTACGCTAAGATGCTGTTTCTCCGCCATCGAAACCAGACCCATGGAGTGATGAAGGACTTAGAGAAGCCCAAAAAGAAGACCCCGATATACATCCAATTTTTGAGTTAAAAGAATCTTCCAGGATGAGACCAAGATGGCAGGACATCTCCACCTATAGTCCTGCTACTAAACAATATTGGGCTCTTTGGGACTCACTCCATATTAGAAATGGCGCGTTATACAGGAAATGGGAGTCCGATGATGGACGTAATTTCAAATGGCAGCTTGTTCTTCCAAAATCAAGAATTTCAGATGTTTTGAAAGAATTGCACAGTAGCTCAACTGGAGGCCACTTCGGAGTAATGAAGACTCTACAGAAAGTTCGAGAACGCTTCTATTGGAGCAAAACTAAACAAGATGTAGAGAAAGGGTGTCAATCTTGTGATGACTGTGCGGCACGTAAGGGACCAAAGAAACGTAGCCGAGGAAGGCTGCAGCGGTATAATGTAGGAGCACCTTTTGAGCGGATAGCATTGGACATTTTGGGTCCTTTACCACGATCTTCAAACGGCAACATATACATCCTACTTGTCATGGACTACTTTACTAAGTGGCCTGAAGCATTTTCAATCCCTGATTAAGAAGCGACTACAGTAGCCGAGGTTCTAGTGCAGCAATGGGTTTCCAGATTTGGCACACCCTTGCAAATTCATTCAGATCAAGGGACAAATTTCACCTCTGCTGTGTTTAAAGGAATATGTCAAATTTTCGGAATAGACAAGACGCAGACCACGCCATTACACCCGCAATCGGACGGCATGGTAGAGAGGTTTAACTGAACCATCTAAAATAATCTTTCACTTATGGTTTCCAGAAATCAGCAAGATTGAAATTTGAAGCTACCGCTGTTTCTGCTTGCATATCGCAGTGTTGTCCATGAGACTACCGGATACACCCCATCACAAATGCTCTTCGGTCGCGAACTTCGTCTCCCTTGTGATCTTCAGTTTGGTCGTCCACCGGATACATCTTCATCACCAGAGGAATACCTTCGAGACCTTTATGCACGTCTTGAAGATGTGCATAACTTTGCTCGAGACCGAATCAATCTGACGACCGAAAGAATAAAGACGAGGTATGATACAAGAGCGACAGGACATGAATTTCAGGAAGGTGATAAAGTTTGGTTGTGGAACCCAATTCGACGTAAAGGACTTTCTCCAAAGTTGCAAGCCAATTGGGAAGGTCCCTACACAGTCCTAAAAAGACTGAATGACGTCGTGGTTCGTATAAGGAAATCATATTCTTCAAAACCAAAGGTAGTACATTATGATAGATTAGCTCCTTATCGTAATGTAAAGTAAAAATTAATATACCATAGTATCTTTGTAAATAGTATAGATAATTTTAATATTTTTTTTGTATTTGTATTTTTAATTGTTTGTGTATGTAATGTGTTCTGTATCCTCTTGAAATGTAAATTCTTTTATATTACATTTGGCCTCCTATCAGGGGATTGTACTGCCCGGGACGTGCAGTCCTTGAGAGGGGGGCAATGTTACAAACTTATAAATAATTATTGTATATGTCTTAAAATATCTCAGAGAGATCAGAAATACTCACATTTTGAGCAAAAATTGCGGTATTTAGACGTGTTATACGTTAAAAGCGGGTTTTCTAACGATTTCGATTGGCGATGTTTTGGCGAGAAAACTTGGCAAGTTGGTGACATTGTTGGCAACTTGGAGAGAGTTTTGGCGACTTGGCGAGAAATGGATACTTCTCGAAACATCTATCACCTAAGCTCTAGGACCAATATTTAGCGAGATAGCCTAGAAGCTTCCAGAATCTTGGCGAAATTAGTAGATTTCCCCGCCAAGTCAGGTATAAATACCGCAGCCTGACATAGTTAGTAAGGTTTTGTACACACAGTCAGTTTTGTGAAGACGATTAGTCATGAATGCTAGTTTAGAGAAGCTGTTCTCTGCCTGAGGTATTTGAGACCTGTGATTGGAAGCTGTAACTTATCGTATCTGACGAATTGTATCTGTATAATTGTGATTATTACAGCTGGTATTTCTAGTGGAATTTTTGCGAATAAAAGTCTTGTGTTCATCGAGTAGTTGCTTTCTTCAGCTCTCAATCCACACGAATCCCGAAGTTCGGTACAATAATAATATAATGATACATAATACATTGTAATAAATGGAGTATAATTGTAATAAAGAATACAATATAAATATTGTACCTTCTATAAAATAATCGAAAATATATTAATTTAAAGTCTAAAACAAAGCTTTAAATTTAAGCAAAATTCAATTCCAATTTACAAAAAACACTTATTATATATTGGATTCAGTAAAGTGTCATTAGAATAATAGGACTTATGTGTTTTAGAATTAATTATAAAAAGATATTTTTAATTTTATATACTAATACAAATATTTTAAAAAACAAATTTTTTTTAAACATGAAATAATTCGTTACGTATCATAGAAATAAGCAGATGTGTAATTATTTGCAATCTAATATATACTGCACTATTCACATTTTTCTTGCCTTTGCTGAAGCGAATTGATCAATTATGTTATCAAAGTTGATCATTTCAAATTGTTCTTTTTTCTATACTTAAGATTGTTAAATCTTCTATACTTTGCAATTGATGCAGAAAGAGTTAAAAATATTTGAATGAAACTCTTCTTCTCTCTATCTTCACCGTATGAGGTAAAGCATGCTGGAAGTTCTAATGGAGTTTTAGGTTTAATTCTCTAATGCTGATTAACATCATTCAGTCCCACATTTCTTTATAGACTTCTGTTCCATGGAAATCTGTATCTACCCCAAACTTTTACATTTGTTAAACACGGTGACTTAGCGCTCCCAAGGCAGAGGCTCGATTCTCAAGCTAGGTCAATTCAACCTTCCATCCTTTCAGAGGATCGATTAACTGAAGACCAATCATCCTTGGGAGCTAAACACCGGGGATTTCGCTTTGGGCTGACTACCAAACCGGGACATATGGTTCGTACCCCAGGTACCTCGGTAAAGAAAACGGATATGGGCACTGTAGGCCTTGATCCGTATATTACAATTTTGAAGTCGGGATATTTTTTTATTTATTTATCAATTAACTTTTAAGAAAATTGATTCTAATAATTTAACATTTCCACAACGATATCTTAAAAATTTTAAATGTATTTTTTCTAACTTGTTAACCAAATGAAGCAATTAAACATTTTTACTCCCTATTAAATTGTGCATTATCTTAGTTATGAAAGACTCTACAAATTGGTGTTCATTCAGGGTTGAACACATGCTATAACATATCCGAACAAATTTTCAAAAATTCTATAATATTACTAATTTCACAAACTTTGGCTATTTATTGCAAAATAATAATTGGGTAAGACATTACACCCCAAATTTAGGATCAACTCACCTGATTTTTCACAATGATATTTTTTTAAACATTTCATTTACCACTGATTAAACTGAAAATTTTATTTCATTTTTTTTATTTCAGAAAAATTCCAGAGAAAAACTGCAACTTTATGGGAAATTTTGCATTTAAAATAGCTTTTTAAATTATATCATTCAGACCATTAATGTAAACCAAAAATTTTTTTAATGTAAAAAATTTAAATCATAAAACGTGATATTGATAATTTATAATATTTCATTTTTATACCATAAAACCAATTTTGATTCTAAAATTAGAAGATCTTTGTTAATAAGTTTTCATCTGATTTCAACTTAAATAACAAAATCCTGCCAAAGCATTATCAATGCAAATTTCAGATAAGCAACTAAACGCTAATATAGACAACAAAAATATTTTGCAAATTTTTTAAATCAAAAATCAAAACACACAAATTGAAGTAAAATTATGCATATTTAATATAATCAGAATTTTTCAACCAAAAATATATATTATGTCTTAAAAATTATATTTTTCTCCAAATTGATGCACTCTATATTGTTCTTTCAAGTTTTTCGTTGATTTGAATTATTATCAAGAATTACAAGTGGTGAGATAAAAATATATTTTAACTGTTAAACACCTAATTTTATTTAGAAACATTTTCTCAATCAGCTATCGTAGTAGTAAAAATTTTCTTCGTATTCTTAAGGCATTTAATATAATTGTTTTTTAAGTTATTAAAATATATTTTATTATTAAAATAAATGCTAATTTTTATTGAAATAAAAATTTATTTCTATTAAGAATAATTTTGGAAGTGTTGTTCATGCAATGTCATAAAGTTTTTTTCTTTCAATAAATTTATATCGCATAAAGCGATCTTATTTTTAAAATTTTACAATGTAGAATGAGATATATGTACGATTTATTTGTAAATTTCTGGAAGGAATTTATCAAGTCAAAAGATTTGATATAAATTGAACTCTCTAATTAATTAAGAAATATATTCTGTATATTTAAGCATACAAAAAAATTTAAAAGGAAAAAGACATTTACAAAAAGAAAAATGTTTACAGATTTTTATCTTCTATGAATTGAAAATAGAAATTTTCAATTTAAGGTACTAATGTAAAGCCGAAAAATTACGACTCAAATAAAAATTATTTCCCCAAACAAAAACATTAAATAAATTACTTTTAAATTAATAGTTTTAACTAATAAGTAAGTTAATATTTAATTTCCAAAACTCTGCAAGCATATGTTAATAAATATTTATACCAACTAAAATATGAAATAAATATTGGAATCGAAAGAATACATAGTATTTTAAATGTCTAAACTCCAGATTTTCAAAAGTTTACATTTTTGTTTCCAATAAAGCTGTGTTTGGGAACAAACGAAATACTATAACCGTGTGAACAATAAAAAGGAAAGAAAGTTTGTGTTTTCCTTGAATTTGGAGGTAATTAATTCTGGATCCCCTCCATTTCGATTCCAGGAAGACAATTCCTTACGCGGCATACTGTATTATGAAAAAATTTCTCCCTTTCTTTGAAGGTCAGCCTGGTGCCGAACACCATGGAGGGAGGTTCCTTCCTCCCTGTCGGACAAAATATTTTGGACAAAGGAGACCGCTAATAAGAAACACGTTTCAGCAGGATTTTCTCAAGAGTATAAAGGGACACTAGGCTAAAAGGCTACAATACAGCTTGAGATAAAAATATAAGAATTTTTTAAATTTTATTTTGGGACAATGGATAATATAATTTCCCAAAGTGCCAATAACAACTGAATTTAATCTTTCTATATCGCTTCTTGATAACTTAAATAAATTTGATGTTTCTGATGGTATTAGAACATTTAAATGCTTATAAGTTTTCATTAATATATACGAAATTTTCTTTTTTTGCGAATAATTTTTTATTACGTTATTATAGTCAAAATAAAATAAATTTTTTTCACATTTTTCATAATAAAAGGAAATTAAAAATATTAGTGAAATACAGCTTGTTCAATAAAAGGGTTTAATCTCTTATAAGAAATTAAAAATAACACGTCAAATAATATTTCAAAACACTGAAATTTCGACAAAAAATTTTTAAATTTTTGAATAATTATAACACCCAGAAGGGGTCAGAGGAAATAATATTCATTGAACTCTTTTTATTTTTATTTTGAGAAAAGCAAATTTATTGGTTTTGTTAGTTATTATGACTTTTTTTAGCAATATAACTTGACTTAGATAACCTGTACAACAATTAGGACTCATAAAGGGCGCTGAGAAACTTGGCGTTTTCACAAAATTAAATAGGCATTTTTCATGAGCTTACTCTTCTGTAATCTCCCTATGTTAATAGATCCAAAAGTAATATAACATTAATACACATAATTTGGCAAATATCTTTATACTAAAATAAAAACATCTCATATGCATTAAAATGAAATTAAAATGAAACTGACCAATCTAATATTCCAGAAATTTCATAAAAAAAAATAAATAAATAAAAATTAAGATATTTTCGTTATTTACAAGATTTGTTGTACAAAACAATACTATCACAAACTTTGAGCAAAGTATGAAACTTAAAAAGGAAAGGATTAAAAGAATAAAAACCGATAATCTAATTGATTAAGAAATAAAAATCAATAGCAGGGTTAAATAAATATACTTTTTAAAGGGAACTAAGTTATGCAAAATCATTGAAATATAAAAGTTTCGTCTATGGCAAGCTCCTGCAGTCTTCCTCATATATTTTTAATCCACAACTTCTTATTTCCAAATTTGATTCTTTCCTTAAGATTTTTTTTCATTTTTCCGCGGACATGACACAATAATTATAAAATGCAAAGTTTATTTCACCGAATAAAATAAATATTATAATAAAACTAATGTTGAAATTTTCTGAAAATTTTTGTTTATCTTTGAAATGATTTAGCGCCCCTTTGCGCCCGGGGCATGATAGCCCCCCGTCACTACGCCTCTGACTAACAGCGGTCTGTGGGAGACATGTGGAATTTGTATAAAACAGATTTTGTAGGGTAAGTTTGTGTACGGACCCTTGATAGCAATATATCTTCTAACCGAGAAGTAAGTGTTTTTTGCTTATGGGTATCAAATGTGAGAAATTGGAAGCATATTTGCTATTTTCCCTCTTATTTAAACCTTTAAGCTGGAATGCTTTTTTTATTTGATGTCCTTCGGGAGAAATGGATTTCAGACAATAAGGGCTGGAAATTGCGGATTTTGCTAGAGAATCAACTATTTCATTTCCCTGGATTCTCGAATGTCCCGGGATCTAAATTAATTGTATCTCTTGACAAGTTTCCACTGTTAATAATATTTTTTCTTTTATTTGTTGAATGATAACAAGAGATGTTTGATTGCAAGTAGATAGAGATTTGAGACATGAATATGAATCTGTGAATATTATATATCTTTTTGCCTGTACACAATTTTTAGATACAGCAGTAAGCAAAGCCATCGCCTCTGCGGTAAAAATTGAGTTTAGAGAGTTTATTTTACCTGATATCGATATATTAGATTTAGAATTGAAAATTGCAGTTCCTAGGTTTGAACCTTGTTTTGAAGCGTCAGAGAAAATTTTAATATAGTCTTGCCAAATAGAATTATAATATTCATTAAAACTTTACAAATAATATCTTTGGGTATATTTTTCGACTGGAAAGGCAAGCCCGAGTATTTGATTGTTACGTTTACTGGATTTTCTTCAATTCTGTTTAGAGGAGTTAAAATTAGGATTTTTAATAGTTGGTTTACTTGAATTCCTTGAGAAGAAAACCAGTCTTTTGCCTTGATAGCCAATGGTTGGCCACTATTCATGTGATTGAATGATATTTTATTCCACCAAATAGCACAAGGAGATAGTTTCCATTTGCAAATGTTTCGTGCGTAAAATCTCAAGGATAGCATCTCATGCCTAGTTGATAAAGAAAGAGCTCCGGCTTATTGAAGAAGAACTGGGATGGGTGTCCATTTAGGAAGCCCTGTAGCAATTCTCATTGCGGTGTGATATGGAGTCTCTAGGATATTTCGGTCTGATTTACTAGCAGTGACGAATACATGACATCCATAATCCAAACCACTGAAAATATAAGACTGGGCTATCTTTATTAGGTGAAATGTTCGTGCACCCCACCTATTGCTTGCAATTGCTTTCAGTGCATTTAGCTTCTTTAGAGTGACTTTTCTCTTTTGGATGAAATGGTGCCGGAAAGTCAAGTTATGTGAAAAGTATATACCCAAGATTCGCACATGCTGGTTTCATTGGATAGGTTGCTGATTGATAAATTAAATTTAGGCTGTTTCCTCCTAGTCGAAAAGTTAATAACTGAATATTTTTGAGGATCTACCATGAGCTTCCATTGTTGGCACCACTCCTGTAGTTTGATAACAACATTTGTCAGTTTGGCTTCTAATTTTTCTAGGTTTGTAGATTTATACAGTAATATTATGTCGTCTGTATAAATATAACACTCAATGCCATCGGGAATTATTTTATAAATATCTGTCATAAATATGGTAAAAAGGAAAGGAGATAATACACTTCCTTGAGGGACCCCCTTATGGGAAGGCATTTGGTCTGATACCTTATCCCTCCATTTAACTTGGAAGCTTCGATTTCTGATGAAATTATCAATCCATAGTGCTGCATTACCTTTAATATTTGCATTTAATAGCTTCAGAATTAGGCCATCCTGCCATATTGAATCATAAGTTTTCGCGATATCTACAGTAACACACACAATAAATTTTTTGGAGGATCGAGCAGATATAATTGAATGATGGATGATAGATAATATGCTGTCGCATCCTCTATTTGGCAAAAATCCGTGGTGATTTACGTTGAGGAACGGGGATGAATATATATAGTTGGTGAGCCGCTTTATAATCATGCGCTCAACAGTTTTACAAAGAACGCTAGTAAGTCGGTGTTAATATATGTCAGTTAAAACTTTTCTTAGCAATGACTATGCAGCAAAAACTATTGCAACTGAACTATCTATATCACGCAAAAAATGGAAAGTTTAATATACCAAACAGTCCAGACTAGTGTAAAGTCAACATTTTTCAAGAAGAAAGCAAAATATTTGAAGAAAAATTAATTGTTCTATCTAATAAGCAAGATGAAATGTTCTGAAAAGTTATGGTGACTATTCAAAAATTAGCAGAACGCCGCAGATTGCTTCATATGAATTATCCTCTTCACCCCGTCGGGAAACTAGTCGTAATAAAGCAAATACACAAAAAATCGAATCTTTACATATAAGGTGAAAGTACATCATTCCGTTACAGTGAAGCATGCTGGTGTAAGAACATCACTCCATTTTTGACAAAATTGAAACTTTTTATAGAGAAAGTGAAATTTGTTTACCAAGAAGTGGTAAAATGGAAGAAATAATCGGAACACTTCGTTAAACATCAGTTCTCCAATTTAAGCTACAGTATTTTTATAACTTACTCACTGCAATTTAATTTTTGATATCATTGATTGATTTAATTGTAATTATAAGTTAATTATGAATTTATATAAAATGTATTTGTGTATTTAAAAAAAAAAAAAAACACACTTTTAAGAATGGAGTGCACTAAGCTGCTAACATGTATTTTTCACTGTGTTAATAGAAAAACATGTACTAATGAAACACAAATATAAGATATGTATTTAACAATGAGCGTAAATTGCCACTGAATTATCCTTATGTATTCTTTCGGCAACATTACAGATATTTCTTCTAGTGTTAAAGTCTCTAGTTCAAATTTAGCAAACAGTTTGGTCCTTACATATTAGCGCACCGTCATAAATCTGGGCTCATAAGTTTGAAAAATTTAGCCCAAATGAAGAAATTAATTCTTTTAGCAATTATACAAGGATTCTACAACAGTATTTTTAATCCTGCAAAGTTTCATGAATTTCCAAGTCCTAGATATTGTAAAATCATACCCACTTACTCATGCTGGATTTTATCAACCATTGTAGAAAAATAGTACGATTATTTTGAATATATAGATTTGCAATTGCATAAATTTAGATTATTTTAATAATTTTTGTGTACATAAGAATATGATTACTTTTATTTTTCAAAACACTTTTAATTAATAGAGGTAGTCACATATTAATTAATTCCAAAGTCACATATTAATTATATATGTCTTTAAGTCACATATTAATTAATTCCAAAAGAAAAAAATATATCCTTGGATATTTGAATTAATATTTCACTTTTCCTATCAAAGCAATTACTTGACGTGCACAAAAAAATTAGTTTCAGACTTTTTCAAATATTTGTGGTTTTCATCTTTTTAAAATTACTTATCAAACTTTACACAAACGAAACACGATATTAAACATTCAGTAAAATTCATTAAACTTTTTCAGCTTTTACGAAAAACGCGTAAATCATGAGATTTAAAGTGTTTACTACCTTTGACCACACACACACAGCTACTTAAGCCATTTAATTGTAAGGAATGTATGGAAATTACATGAAAACGTTATCCACAAAGCCAAAACATTCAATTTGTTGAAGGACTATATTCTAATTATCAGTACACATTATATCACTCTTTTCTAAACTTATGATTTTTTTATCGAGTGTAGGAAAAGAGAAAATTCAGGTAAATAAGAATCTAAAGTTAGTTTCTTTAGAAATATGTGTTATATCATTAGCAGGATCTCTTCTGAATTACAGGCAAAATTTTCGAACTTATTTGAAAATCATGGGATGACACAGTTTTAAATTTATCATCTGTCTTTTCTTGAGTGAACTTGTGAATTTCACACCAAATCCAAAGAGGCACATTAACATTTTTCAATTATATTACGAGTGTTTGCTGAGAAGTCTGAAATTGTCAAACGAGGCTTTTTAGAGCAGATAATGAAGATGATTGATGAAGTTGAAGGAAAAAAACATTTTACATGAACGGATAATTGCAGCAACTTTTCTTAGCAATGGAAATAAATCGCTCCCAGCCAATAAAGGTCAAGAACCAATTCGCGCACTACTGTACTTCTAACTTGGTTACGTCACTCACTGTATGACTTATGATAATGAAAGAAAAGTTTTCCTATTGAAGAAGTCGTCAGATAGGTGTGTATTCCTGGTCTGGTCAAGAAAAATGTAATAAATGAGGAAAAATACAGCTATTATGATTGAAATATCAAAATGATTTTTTTCATTTCCTATCAATCGTTTCTTTCCAAACCAATCGATTCATTTTAATAGCTGAAAAATTTAGGGGCTGATTCCGCACTCTTATTTGACACCAATGTTTCCAAACAGAAACTAATTAAAAATAATTATTTAAAATCTATTATTTGTACGTTGAGATTAAGAAATCTAGCTATTTTGGGTATCAATAATTGACATTGAGAAATGTATTAGAATTTGCAAAAGAAAAATTTTAATTCCTGAAAACTTTTTTCTTTGAATTCCAACTTAAAAAGGATCAGAACATTGACACAGTTTCTTTTATTTAATTGAAAAAGAACGAAGCACCAATTTAGAGTTCGTCTTTGGAGGTAAAAATCCACATTAATACACTAGTAAATGTTAAATAGTGGCATTGGTTGTTTAAATCAAGCTTAATCCGAAAGATACTCTTATAGGGTGCTGAATGTAATCAAAAAGGATTTACAGTTTCTCCATTAATAAAACTGATAAATAATGGAATATTTTTCAGCTCTATAAATTAATGCATTAAATTGCATGTCTGTGAATAATTTAATTTCATTCAAATGGATTTAATATATATATAATCTAAACAAAAAATGGGACATTTCTTATTACACTTAATGCTAAAAAATTAACATTTTTATATAGAATATATGTGACTTCCTTCCTGAACAATTTTACTGATTTTAGTTTAGGTTTTACCTTTAAGATTTAACATATAATAACAAAATCAGTATGTTATTGAAATTTTTAAGAGAATATTAATTTCATGCTACAGGTATCACATGCCAACAATTTGATAGTAACTAAGAAATCAAAACAAGAACTCTAAATCAAGGCCTAATTACTTATTTTTAAAAATCAGACATTTTGTACTAACATTATAATATATAAACTATTATTATACATCATGTTTAAAAAAATAGTTGTATACAATGTTGTTTACATCAATGAATAGAATTCCTTTTATCAGATCAATATTGCTTAACGTTTTATTTTAATCAAAATATCCGACGGCTATACAATATTTCTTGCACATATTTAGTTATTCAATAAAAAATTATTATACATCAAATTATTATAAACTCAACTTTCTTAATTTTAATGGGCATCAACTATGATAAGAAACAAAAACTTTATAAGGGAAATTTTCTATTTAAATTTTAGCTTCAAAAGTATGGTAATTTTAATTCATAATTCAACGGAAAACTATAAATTAAAGTTGAAAGTGATAAATAAGGATTAGGTGTTCCCAGCATACAGCTATCACTTTAAACTTACCTGATTCAGTAATTTTTTAATATCTCTATGACTTGCTATCCATAAAAATATTTTTTAAAACATTAAAATTCTTACTATATAAATAACGATTTCGCATTAATTTAAAGTTATTCAATTGAACAGAATATAGAAATTCAAATGTTTATAAAAATATTTTATAAAATCTTAATACAAATAAATTTTAAAGTAAATGAAAATCTGATTTTATTCAATTTTTCGTTAATACAAATATTATCACATTCATGAAGATTTAAATTTGTAATTAAATATGTTTATCAATGTACAATTGCTTAAATTTTTTAAAAATGATTATTTGCCATTTGTAATGTGTAAATGATATTTAACAGAAACTAAGTTTTTGTTCCTAAAGTGACAAACAATATTTCTATTAAAATATATTATATAAAATATTAATTACAAAACTTGTTTGAAAATAAGAATTAAATTTTCATTTATTTCATTAGACTAAAAATAATTGATTTACAATAAAAGGAAAATTGATGAGCACTGCAAATTTAACATGTTTGCTTTGAAAATTACAGAATATTAATTTTTGAAGGCAAATTAAGAATCAGCGTGTGGTGTAGTGGAAATCTCAGTATTCAATCACGTTTGTGTGCGATAATATGTATTCTACATTTGTTCTCTATTACATCCTGTATTCTGAATTGGATTTATCTGCTGGCATTAGTATTAGGTTAAGTGTATAAAAGCATGCAATTGTTGGTAAACCTTCAGGTCAGCAGCACTAGACCAGGTCTATGAGTGTGTACACCTTCAAAAAGTCCAGCCCATAAGTGGATTCTCCATCAGATCTTTTCCAGAGAGACCATGGCATTGAAGAATATGTTCAGGACAGACCTGTTCATTTAAACACTTGGAACAAATTTTGAATTTCTTCGTACCCTCGATGAATTTCAAATCACTAAAATGGCCAATAGCTGTTTGTTTTTGTCTATTAAGACCAGTAGCCAGGGAAGCACCAGGACATGCACAGCAGTACCATTAATTCTCAAGAGGGACAACCCAAGTGGTTTTTATTCTCATGTTTAATCTCTGAATGAATTTCCTGAAAGGTGAGAGGTGCCGAGGGCGCACAGCCACACCAGCTTTGGCCAGTGTCCACAATCTCACTAGTAGCATGTGGTAGAAGCTGGTTATGAAAGTATGTGATTTCAAATTTATATATATATTAAAATTTCCATTATACTTGTTACAAAAATTAGTGTGCTTCTTGAAAAGAAAAAATTATTGCTTTGGCATGGTATTATAACTATCACCTCTTCCTCACAAGTTGAACAACAAATGTAAAAAATCTGATCTCATATAGTAAAAGTGCTTTTTTTTAGCGGGAAAGAAAGGAATAACATTGTAATATGTAATTAAATAATTTATAAATAAGAATTAACTTTGTTTTAATAATATTGCCTTTTGATGCCTGTTCATCTAGACATTTGTTTATTAAAAAATAAATTTTGTTTTAATAAGAAAGTATGTGATTTAATTTAAAAATATAGCTTTGATTTATATAAATAGCATAATATTTTCCTTTAACAAATTTTAAAGTTAAGAAACAATTTTTAATACATTTAAGCCTTTTTTATTGAAAAAATTTATTATTTGAATTATAGGAAAAGTTATTAGTATACATGTGTCTTTCATAAATATATATTGTTTGCTCAAATAACTTGTGATTATTGAGAGAGATTGAAGAAAATTATGAAAATTGAGTATTTGATTAAATTCCATGTGTTTTAATGGAGAATTGTAAATTAAATTAAAAGTTTAATAATTACATAATGTGGTTGATAAATAATATATTAACCATAGTAAAATTGTGATTTCAATAAAACTTATAGTAGTGAGTAAAATGTATTGCTAAAACTTAAATATAAACTTTACTGAGAACTTAATAAAAAAAGAAATAATTTTGAAATTTCTGAATTTTAACTTCTTAGCATTAGAGAACTTTTGCTTCATATCAAAAATTCTTTTCACTATATAAGAATGCACATATATGATTTAAATCATTTTTTAATCAAAACCAATAAAATCATTACATAAAATTTTATTTTAAGACATCAATAATATTACATTTATAAGTAATAACAGTAAATATTTCTAATATAGAAATGTTTTTAGTAAATAATAATTTTCATAGAAAGAAATTATGCATTTGACAGATGTATGATACAAAAGTTATGAACAATCAACAATTATAGTTTTAAATTATATAGAAATCACAGCATTAAAGTTTGCATATAATCTTTGAATTCTTTCAGTGTATCAATACTCTTATAAAGCATTGTGGTTAACTGGTTAACTTTTTTCACTAATTCCATCTTAAAAGAGAAAAAAAAAAATATGATTTAATAAGAAAACAATAGTAAAATGAAAGCAAATAGAAAATATAAAACACCAAAAATTAATATGAATAGCATTAAGGTTGTATTCTGAAAGGAAAGGGCTAAAAAAAATGGGAATCAAATTATATAGCAAATCTTCACTTGTACATTATCACATCAATAATAATAAATATATCTTTTTATGTTAAAAAGAAGTGTTAATAATGTATAGTTAATTCTGGGCATATGTTTTTATTCTTTAGTTTCTCCAATTTAGTACAGGAGAAATAAAAAGGAATAGGAGAAAATGTGTTTTCATGGTTATTGATTAATATATTAAATCTTTATATAATATATAATTAAATTTAAAATGCTTTAAAAAATTCAATACCTATAAAATTTGTAAAATTGGAAACATAATTTACAAATTACATTGCTGGTAATAAATAACAATAATAAAAATAATACCTTATAGTAATAATACAAAATTTATAAATTATGTATTAAACTTATTCTACTTTTTTGAAAAAGTAAAAAAGTAAATGTAAAACCATTTTTAATATATGATGCTGCAGCATGAAATAATAAAAAAAATTGAAAAATACATTATATATTTCAATTCATTTTTAGCATTTTAAAGCACCCTTTAAAATAAAATACAAAAATAAACTTTTATATTTATTGGTAAAAAATATTCAATTCTATTTTGTATAACTAGAATTATAAATATAATATTCTTGAGATTAATGTAAAAGTGAAAAAATATTCAATTTATAAATTTGTATTAGAAAAGAAATACATAAATAAATATTAACCAAATTATAACCGAAATCATTAGAGTACAATGGCTGAAGGATATAAATATCATTCATGTGATAAAATTATTCTTATTTATTTTAGGAATCACATGATGCACATAAAACGAAAAAATTAGAAATATTAATTTAATAATGCAACTTTAACTAAGACATTATAAATATATACAAGGGTTACTCTGAAATTTTTGAGATATGCACAGAGGAGAATTTACAAAATAAAAATAAGTTTAATTTTGAAATACAAAGTATTTTAACACAAAAGACGATTTTTTACTGACTTACTTCAACTTGTTTAGCGTAGAATAAATTTTAATCAGAAGAGAAAATGGAGTTGACGTGAGAACATTTTCGCGCTATGATTTTCTACGATTTTAAAGCAGGATTAAATCAAGAAGAATGCGTTCAACGGTTGCACTTAGCATTTGGTGATGAATCTCCATCTCGTGCTACTGTATTCAGATGGTTTAGAGAATTTAGAAGAGGTCGCAATTTTCTTCAGGATGAAGAACACACAGGAAGGTCGCCGTCGGCAGTAATCCCGGATAATGTCTCTGCCATACGAAAAATGTTAATGGATGATAATCGCTGTACCTATCAGATGATACAGAAGGAACTTTACATTGGATCTGCAGTCATACACAAAATCATTCATGAAGAATTACATAGGAAAAAAGTAGTTTGCTGTTGGGTTCCCCATAATCTAACTGAGCACCAAAAAGAGGAGCGTGTAAGAATCAGTAAAGAAACTCTTAAATTGCTAAATGATGATGGTCACCGCATCATTTCTAAAATTGTAACAGGTGATGAAACGTACATACCGTTTTTCGACGTTCCAACACATCAAGAAAGCAAAGTATGGGTCTTTGGAAGTGATCCCACGCCGACCATGGTGAAAATACAACGACAATGGTGAAAAAAGTGATATATGCCGTTTTCTTCAGAAGTACGGGATTGGTCAAAGCCATCAAGTTGTAGACAGAAAACAGTAACAGCAAACTGGTATACCACTAAATGTCTTCTAAAAATTCTACAAGAACTGAATGTTAGGGGACTAATGCTTCACAATGACAATGCATCTTCACATACAGCCGGATTAACAGTTTAGTTTCTTAAACAAAAACAAATTAAAGTGATCGAACATCCGTCGTATTCACCAGACAAAGCTATGTGCGACTTTTGGTTATTCTTTAATCTAAAAAAGAACTTACGTGAACATCGTTTTCATTCAGAAGAAGAGACTGATGTGGCTATAAATGCATTTTTTTCATCTATTCCAAGAAATGAATGGCTTGAGGCACTTAATCTGTGAAAAATTCGTCTACAAAAGTGCATTGAAGCTGGAGGAGACTACTTTGAACAAATCTAAAATTCTGTAAGTATAACTTTAAAAACCTAGTTGTATCTCAAAAATTTCAAAGTGACCCTCGTATACACTATTAATTTAGAACAGTATTAACTAAGTATAGAGATTTTAAATATATGATGTATTCAATTAATTAGATTTTTCTTTTCTCACATTTAACTTCATTTAAGACAGGAAGCCATTTAAATTATAAATAAATACTTTTTGTTTAAATTAATTTAAATTTTTATTTATTAATTGTATCTTGATAGAGCACAATATTAATGAGATAAGCAAAGAGTACGATTAAAACATAAATTATTTAATTTATCTCAAATTATTTATCTTAATCCAATTTGAATTATAATGCTAAGAGCTGATTATTATGATTCATTAATAATGGAATTAAATAGCGAATTACAAAAAATTAAATAAATTAAGGACAATCAAAATATTAGTTAAATAAAAAAATCAGTACAAAATTTTAAAAAAATTATAAAAGTTTTAGTAAGAGAATTTAAAACTGTCTTGCATTAAACAATGTATAGTGAAAACTCTCAAATCTCTTTCTCAGGTTTCCCTCAACAATTCTTGTTTCTGGTTTTAAATGAAGATTCAATATTAAAATTTTTTATCATTTATGTTAAAGATTCAGTTGATGTAAGAAAATAAAAACTCATTTTTAGTTGTACATAACTAAGTAATGATAGTTGTTATAATGCTGGTGCTAACTTTTGTCAATATCTTTTAATTGTTAACACTAGTTTAACCATTTATATATATAAAATTATAACTATACAAATATTTAATAAAAATTCCTTTTAAAAAAATAAAAACTTACATTGGCTGATTCTCTGTTTTGAGGATCTTTAATGTTCATAAAATTCATAATATCATCATCCAAATCTTTCATAATCATTTTAGCCATGTCAAAAAAATTAATCACATTTCTAAAATAAAATATATAGGTATTGTTATATAACTGTATATATATATATATATATAATAAAAGTTTGTTTCTACAAAAAATGTAAGGAAGGATAAAGTAATCATTAAAATTGAAAGTTTTATAAAATAGAAAAGTAGCTGTTAAATATTAAAACTATTTTTTACAATCACATTGCTCTCTATATGCTCTCTCTTTATAAATAAAGTAGCATTAGCATAAGTTAATTTATTTGCATTATATAAAAAAATTTGGAAAATAAAATTTAAAACTTAAAATGATTTTGATTTTATTGTGGAAAAATCAGTTAAAGTAACCACTTAGTTTTGCTCATGGATGACTAACTTATCTTCATACAAGTCAGATAAATTTTTTTATCCTTTTCCAGCTCGTTTTAACTGCAACATCATTCAAAGCATATACTCACAAAAGGACTGCATCTAAAAAGTCAATTTCATAAAGCAATTTCAATTTATGATCACTACTTCTAAAAGTATCTTTCAATATTTTCATTTGAAGCTATTGATAGCACTTAAATGCATGCAAGGTTGGAAGTTAGATAAGGTGGTAAAAATACCACAGATTATTTCAATATAAATCCATGATGAACAATACTACCCACTAATTAGTTCAAAGTATACTGACATAAATTTTACTCAGATTTATAAGTGTCTTTACATTATTTTGATATTTTATGTAGCAGTTAGTTATCCATAATTTAAAGAGATTCTCTAAAAATAATGTCAATTTAAGTTTCTCAACTGAAAAATGAAATAAATAATCAGATAAAAATAAATGCAAGTGAAAAATGCATGAAAGTGAGATCATAAAAAAAGAAAAGATTTTTCAACAATTTAGTTTTTAAATGGGAATTAAAATTCTAGTTCCTTCTATAAGACCCTGTTAGGGATCAAGAAATAGTTGCTAAAATTGTGAGTGTTCAAATATTAGAGGTTTGTAAAAATGAACATCTACTATATATATATATATATATATATATATATATATATATATATATATATATATATATATATATATATATATATATATATATATATAATTGTATGGTAAATATTATAGGTTACTGGCAAAGCATTAAATTGATAACTGGTATGAAATTATATGGTAATATATAATTAATATAAAATGAAATCGATACTGGCAAAGTATGAATATCTGACATTCTATAGAATGTCAAATGAGAAACCTGCAACTCTGCCATATTTATTGAAGATGCATAAAATGCATCTTCAATAAATATGGCAGAGCTAACATGAAAACTAATCAGATCATGCAATATATATATAGTCAACAAAAGATTAAATTAACTTGAGGAAGACATGTCTTTTTGAGGAGTGATGCACTGGAAAGTAAAAAAATGTCAAAAAATTCATACCAACAGTAGTTATCTTAGTGAAGATGATGAAATGGATATTTACATAGAAAGGTTTCTACCAATTCAGAACTTGTAAAGGAATTTTAAAACTATTAGCAATATCATAATTCATTTCATGCAGCAAGAAAATTTGCTTAAAATTAGAAATATTCCTCTCTTTTCAGTTGCAATTGCTCAGTCTTGTGGAAACAATTAAGGATTCGTCAAATGTATGAGTAAAATAATGGCTCAAAATATGAAAAACCTTGGCATAATATATATATGAAATGAGATTCAAAACGTCATTCAAGTCCACTATGTTGCAACTCAAGTAGGGTAATTAGAAACGCATAAATTTTGTTATTACAGCTTTAATTTTATTTAACAATATAATTGTTTTAATCATTTAATTTTAATAACATTTGTATTTCTGAGGAATGAATGTCATTTAGCCATGTCATATTATTTATATCACATTATCATCCTCATATCATATTGTTAATTATACAACACTTCAATATTAGGATATTTTTCATACTTTACCTAAAAAGCATTTGATATCCTATAGAATGATGGGCAAAGTATACATTTGTTATATTTCATACTTTTCCTAAAAAAGTTAAGCCTTCTGTAAAATGCCAAACTTCAAACTTTCGTGGAAACATATATATTGAAATGTCTTTACTTAAATGGCTCAGAATTCAACTTATGAATTCACTTTTGACAATGAAGATAATACCCATTTTGCTCAATGCCATAACAAATTGATGTTATTTTCTTTTAGTCAGCAAACAAATTGGAAATAAAAACACTTTTTAAGTTTTAATTTTTTTCAAAGTGTAAAAGACAAACTAAATAATGGTTCTTCCCCCAGTTTTAATGATTAGAAAAAGTATCAAGTAGATATAAATTTCATTACATAATACAGTTGCTTTCTAGAAATATCTTGTATATTCTGCTCTAGCAGTAATTTGATAATATTTTTTTATTCAAAATTATATTTCACATAGCTATTGTTGTTTGTCGTTTATGATATTCACAAATATTTAATAAAAAATATATAAAGCCTCAATTTTCATTTGGAACAAGCAAACAAATCTAAAGGAAATTTCCATCATTGAAGATATCAAAATAAATTTTAGAAGTTGACTAGATCTCATTCACTCTGCAATCTGTGCAAAAAATAAAAAGTTAATACATATGCTTTTTGGAAATAGCACTAATCAATAAAAGAACATATTTCAATACACTGATCAGTACTGAAATTGAAATATTAAAGAGAGAACTTATAAATGTGAATTTTTTTTTTTAAATAAACATGCTAATCTAATACAAATGTGATTCAAAATAAGACATTCAAATTCAATATGGAATATGATTGGAAATATGTGCTTGTATATACTTTAATTTGATGATAATAAAGCATAAACCACATTATTCAAAATGTTGCCCCACATAGCAAGCACTTGGCCACATAAATAATCAAGATTATTACTGAGACATTCTTTAGCAACTGTCAACAAATTATGTCTTAATATGCACTGAATGATAGAGAAGTCAAGAGATATGGCAAGTCATAACAGAATGAAAATTCATGATGTGTAATATGTGTCTTACTATTGTCTTGTTAGAAAAAGCTTCCTTTAACACTTAAGAATGAATGCCATATAAACAATAAGTCCAATTGCCAATATGCCACAAATATAAACTAAAGGGATTTGCAAACCTTGTATAATTTTGCTCTACTTCTTTATTTCAGAAGAAGACATAATTAGTATCTGATATTTTTCTCTCAAATTTTCTGAATCCTTTCTTGTGAAAAGCAAGTTTGTTCTGCTGACTGGTGACTAGAACTAATGCTAAATCACAGGTAGAAAATTCTCTTTTGAAGCCATTTTGATCATACCACATCTTTCCTTTAAGTTGAGTTTGTTTCATATCCTCTTTAGCTATTTCTTGTCATCTTTTCATAAGTCTGATTAATAATGAGACATATTCTACAACAATATGAGAATTGTTGAAAATATATCAGTTAGCTACAGCTCCAGAATATTCTGGAAACATGCACAAAAAGGTCACGATATATTTTTCAACTTTTTGATATGGGTAAAAGACCAAAAGCATCAATGTTTATTTTTGAGAATATCTTGGAAATTAAAGGCACTAAAAGTAATGGAGCTTTCTTTTTATCATTTCCTTTTCATGTATGTTAACCAGAATCACAACTTTTCTCTATTTTCTAGTAGTATTTTATAAAATCGAAAATACCTTGCTAAAGGGTCCTTGACTTTCTAGAGGTTTAAATGTTCAAATGTTCTTGTATTTTTTCATTATTGAGATTTTAGTTTATCAGAAACAAATATAAGTAACATTTCCTGTTCAGTTTTATCTATTTTTTTCTTTATTAAAATACACTTTAGAGAAGCTCTAACCTAAATACTTGTTTTTCCCAGTTTCATCATTCTGTGTATTAGAAAATAATTTCATATTGTCTTGCTGCAGCTCAAAGTCAGTTTGAATAAAAGAAATTATGAGAACTTTGATATTCATTTCTGGCAACAAAGGAATCTTCCTCTAAATTCTCCATTTTCTTTATCAAATAGTTTTTTGCTACCAAAGGTTTGACAATTTCCAGTTGTTTCTCTTTTAGTTTTTCATTTGTCTTTTTATAGCATTGATTTCATGTAGAATATCTTCTTTTTTGTTTTCTAATTTTTTGATTACATACTATACACTTTCCTAACAAAAATCTTTCTAAATCAAGTCCATACCTAATAACACAAACTTTAGTTACCTTTCATCTTTGTTGATACTACAGCCTGTTGCTGGTCAAGACTATCTCTCCAAGTATTTCCCACTTAGTTCCACCCAGAGCAATGAATCTCTATTAACTCACTCTTATCGCTATTATATCCCTTTTCACTCCATCCAGTTACCTAGTTGGGAATCTTTCTTTTCTTTGTTTTCCTTCAATGTTAGAGAAGGTGATTTTTTTGTGGGAAAGGTGTCTTCATATCAAAATGTGACGAAGCCACTAGATGCAAAGTGCCTTGACAACTTTTAAAAATGTCAAGTTCACCATACTTTTAGCATATTATGTGGTTATAAGCTATTCTCCAAATGTCATCTTGTTTTATTGGTCCAAAAAAAAAAAAAGGTCTTTCTCTGATCTGTTCAGAGCTCAGTATTCATCCCATACAAGATTACAGGTCTTATCAAGGTTTTATACGAGTTTATAATTGTTTTAATGGTGGTTTCAATATTAGTTTGTTTTTAAGGCCATAGGAAAAACTCCTATTAGTCACTGTTATCCTGATTTTAATTTTAATCTTTATGCTATTGCAGCATTAGATCATTGTGTTGAAGCATTCAAACTGCTTGACATTCTTGAGTACATATTTATCTTCAGAGGATCTTTATTTACATTTCTATTAACAGCAATCAAGCATTTAGTTTCATCTTCAATGATGATTAGACTCATCTTACTTGCTGCATTCTAAAGTGAGATAAAATATCAACAACAGCTTGCTTAGTTCGCTCGATAAATCCATGTCATCAGTTAATGCAAGCAGTTGGACTGTTCTTTGTAGGATGGGTCTGCTAGTTCTGAATTTCAGAGTATTTTTTTCTTAAGCCAAGTTAAAGGGGAGGCACAAGAGTGCATCACTTTGCTGCAAACTGTTCTCAATATAGAAAAGGTTCTGAGAGATGTAGTTTTAATTACTACATGTTCAAAATCATACTATATCATACATGTTCATCTTTATCTAATGGCAAACATATTGGAGAAAGATCCAAAGGTTGTTGAACCCACACCTTTTTTCCATTAACATATCTGATTTTATATATTTGTGATAGACAACATCAACGCTTACCAGAGTTCCTTAGTATCATAATCATTATTCCATTTACAGTTCCTAATGTTGTATAAAGATGCAAGGATTTATTGTCAGATATTTCACTAGGCCTATTTCTAATGACTGATGATTCTCGAAGGTCTTACAGTTTAGAACATTGCAGATGCAAGTGTTGACAAGATCCCACAGGAGGCATTGCTCCCTTTCCTCTTTTCAAAATTGCCTTTCCTAAATCAAAAATTAAGATTTCAGTTTTGTGTTTAAAATTTAGAAAAGTTATCCCCAATTTTACCTTTTTTTTTCTATAGGAAAACTTTGTTCAAGAAGCTAAGTTTTCTTTCTGCTCGTCAGGAACAATTTTTTTCTGAATTTTTTGAAAATCATCTTTGTAGAAATTTAACTTTTTTGATGAATCTTTAAGCGAAGCAATTTCTAAACAATCATCCAAAAAATTATATCAAATCATTGAACATACTTAACATGTTTACTGATTTGTGACTACTAATAACTATTTTTAATAGGTTTAAAGTAATAATTACTATGCTGGTTACCTATTCCCAAAATAATTTTCCGATTCATAACTAAAATCAGTTCAAAAAGATTCCGGTTTCTTATGATCCATACATTTTTGACAAAAAATTTCAGGGCTTAGTTTGAACCACTTTAATGATATACATTTGAAATGGTCAAAACCTCAAGCCTAATTTTTAGACTCACTAGCTATAAGTTGAGTTATATAAGAGAAAAAGTCCAAACAAATGAGAGGTATAATCCTCAGGGTCAAATCTGCCGCTCAAACAGCAATAGATTTAAAGTAACCTCAATTTTCTTTTTATGAAACTTTAACATAAAATGAAGTTCTGTTTTGCTTGTTGACAATGCATTAGATTGATGAACAGCAGATTCAGTTTTTCCAGTTCATACTCTTTCTCCCCTTCTTTGTTCTTTTAATTCTTCTCTCTGTTTTTGTTCTTTTCAAACTTCTAAGTCTTCTTCCATTCTGCAATTATAGTCTTTAAACGTTCTTTTGAAAATTCTTTCTCAAAATTTGGACTCTGTAACTACTTTTTCTAACTCAATAATTTTCATATGGAATTACTTCAATTCCTAGCTCTGACACAAGTATTAGTAAATCCTCTTTCTTATTTTTGGCAAGGAATTCAAGATTCAGAGATAAAATTAAAAAGAACAGTCAGCTTTTAAAATTTGCATAGTTACGATCACAAAATTTAAAAGTAACACAGTATTCAAAAAAGAAACTTATGAAATTTCCAATGAGATTCAATAGTAAACACTTCAGTGAAATATTTTCAATTACGTAAGTTATATTTTTACTACATGAATTTTTTAAATAAAAATTATTACGAATCCAAATACTTTCCTTTATTGAATATCCTGTAAAGTAAATTAAAATCAAAAATAGTTTAATTGAAACAATAAAAAAATTTTAAAAACAGTTTTGATTTCAAAATATAAATTTAGAAATTTTAATCATTACAGCATAACATTTAAATAACCATTAACTCAAACAGTTTTGATTGTTCATACATATACTTGGCAATTATATAAGATTTAAAATTTCAAAATAACTTTCATTTAAGAAAATGAACTAAGAAACATTTTATAAATCCAAAAGTATTTAATACTTTATGTAATTCAAATAAATTTTGCTATGATGCAAAATATAAGTGAATAGCATTTAATTTAAAATAAAATGTTGAATCATAAAACTTGATCAAATCATTTAATCAGAGAATTATTTAATAATAAATGAATTAATGTGATAATGTTATATTAAATAAGTTTTGAAATTACATGAAATATCCTTATTTTAAAAACACACATTGTTGGAAACATAAAATTCTATATTTTTACAAAGGAAATAATTTTATTCAATATTCTTAGCATAAAACTTAAGTATATAACAACACTTAAATTAAAAAATATATCTTTATACCATGAAATGAATGGAGATATTAATTTAAATGGTACTTAAATCTGAACAATGATACTTTAGCTTCCTAACACACACTAACATGTGTGTGTGTGTGTGTGGCATGTTATAAATTTAATTATTATGGGCAGCAATGTTTGAAATATTTTACACAATACAGGTTTCATTAATTAAAAACAGTTATGATGCTTATAAACTATATAATTACAATACATAAGTTACATTAATTTTAAAGAGCAATGATGCTCAAATATTTTAACTATAATACAGGTTGTACTAATTATAAAGGGCAATGTGTGTGTGTAATGCTAAAAAATTTAATTACGACTGATTAAAATTCAATTTTAAACATAATAAAATTTTTATATCAACCATTTCCTCATATTTTTGCACAAATAGCAAAAATATATTATCGCCTGGAAGACAAATCACTGAGATATACCATACTTGTGAATCTATCCTGGCAATTTTTTAACCTTATTACATCCCTCCATAGTGCATAGTGAAATTCTAAATTTTTGAAGCAAATTTTTATTTAACATCAACACATATGAATGTGACGCTAAAAAAATACAAAAAAATCATCACTATATTACATTTATTATTTTCCAACTTCTGCTACTCAAAATTTCATCATCCTTCCTTCTCAAAACAATCAACATATTACAAATAAATAAAAAAAATATTTAAAGCATAAATGGAATATTTACATTCCTTCGAGATAGATAGTGCCATTCTCACAAATTCAGGATGTCAGAATACTACTTACTTGTTTCCTAAGTTTTTACAAGAGGTAATTCCTATGTCTACAAATCTATAAATTTACATAAAATAAATTTTTCTTTATACCTCCAAAAACTAATTTTTTTCCTTCTATTTCCAATCGAATTGGTAAGTATTTATCAAATTGGCAAATTTTATTTAATTGAAGTTTAAATCCGAAATAACATCATATTCATATATTTATAGAAATCATCGGCCTATTGTCAAATATATTATAGTACAGTTAAACCCACGAAACTTAACCCGATTTTAAAATTCTCTGGTGATACATAAATATTATGATAGCTCATGTTTTAATACCATTAAGACTTTGCTACAAATTATTCATCAGATACATGATTATGAATTTCATCATTTGCTTGTTTCAATTACATCTTTAATTCTACAAGTATATACAACTTTTTTCTTTACACACACACGCACACACAGATATATATATATATATATATATATATATATATATATATATATATATAAACTTAAGTAAACAACTAAAATCATCTTACTTATGATAATCTATGTGAATTTTCAAGCAATTACTTTGATCAACAGTTCTTAAAGCATGCTTCAGTTTACTAACTTTATCAGAAATTTCTTTTAAGTGTTCAATAACCAAATTTATTTTTTCCAGTCTTTTTCCTGAAAATAGAATTATATTTCAGAAAAAAATAATCAATTTTGGATCAGAGAAACAGATATTAAAAATCATACTTAGTTCAGAAGTTGATGTTTCATAGACAACACCATTAAATAGTTTCTTTTTAAAAGTTTCATTTTCCTCCTATAATTTAAAACAGAATTTAAATAAACATTCATAAAATAAAATAAAAAATACAAAAAGTAAATAAAATTAATGTGTAATTAGGAACCTATATTTATCAGAAAAAAATATTTTCTCAATTTTATACTTATAAAAAGCATATTGAATTTCTGCAGTATATAGATAACATTTTTATAAGGTTTTATTAAAATTAATATTTTTAAAATTTATTTAGATCTTACACATTTTATATTATGCACATATAAATAAATGATGATATAATGGAATAATAAACTGTACAAATATTTTAACAAATTCTACCTACATTCAAACATCTAGTAATTCTGAACCATTGCCGAATGATGGTTTGAAATGACACATAAAAAAGACAGATATTAAGTGTTATGAATTTATGACAGTATTAAAAAGAAATTTTTATTGCTTAACAGGCTAACATTTTAACTGTCCCTGTTATGAGTTAACTGTCACCAGTACTAGCAAAATGTTTAAAAAAATTGTGTATCTTTACAAAGATGTAGTAAACGAGAGGAATATTTGAGAAGTTATCTTCAATAGTAAACAAAGAATTTTCCGTTAGCTAATAATAAAAATAATCACATACCTTTCTAAAAAATTTAAAGCTATTAGTATTATGTACATACATACATAATTTTTAAACTAAAAGTTAACTCGCCACATAAAACAGTTAACCATCTAAAATAAAATAAATTAGAAAATTTTCTTCATCTATCCCAGAATGCTCTCACTTAATATGCGCAGTTATTTTAATATGTTAAGAAATTTTACACAAATAACTATTTACACAAATAAATATTAGAAATATTTACACAAATATCTATTTACAGAAATAGTAACTATTAAATACAAGAGTTAAGTTGCCTATAATGAGTAAGAAAATCAATACTTTGCACTAGAATAGTTAAAAATAATAGGTTAAAATTAATTTCTAAGCAGTTTCTTTCTTTGAAATTTGGTGATGCACTGGTAATGCTCTCCGCTCCCAAAACAAAGGTCCAATGTTCAATTCACAAGCTGGGCAAGATCCACTCAGTGTTTCATCCCTTCATGAGTTAATAAAACTGAAAACAAAGGGTGCTTGGAAACTAAACATTGGGAGTTTAATATTAGGCTGATCTCTTAACAAGGACATATGTTTCAATCTCTATATTGACTATATCAACAAATCGGCTCTTATATTGACAATCATTCCACTGGGTTTAGTTTCTTCCTTTTAACATACTTAAAATAAATATGTGTGAAGTTTTATTAACCAGAAAAAACAGCATAAAAAAACAACAATCTAAAATAAATATTGTATGTTTGTTAAAGGACTCATGAAACAGCCTAGTAAAGTTTAAATAAAATATTATAAATTTTTAACTGTCTTCTTATCAGCAATATCTAATTTAAGCACGCAGAGTCATAAAATGTTTCACTTTTCTTCAAATTGTAAAATAATTTCCAGAACATAAAAAAAAAAAATTAAGAAATTTTTCTTACTGTTTTTTATATAAAAAAAATGCATTAGAATTATAATTAAATTCTAAAATTTATAACTCATTTTTCTTAAATGCATTTTAACTAAAAAAAATTTCTACCAAATTATAAATTATTCAATTTTAGCGCATCTGTTTATAACATTTTTAATAACTGTTTTACATTTTTAATGATGAACTAAACAATTTTTTTTTTTTCCAAAATCATAACTATGAACCATAATTTTGATTTTTTTTAAGTCAGTAAATACAAATATTTACATATTTAATGTCTTAAAAAAATCAAAATTATGGTTCATAGTTATATTAATATATACATATTTGAAAGAATTGCCATTTTTTAAAACAAAATAATCAATAAAAGATTCTAATAAAGAATTAATTTTATTTCATTATAAAATTATAAAAACTGTGAAATAAATTTACAAAATAATAATCTATAGCTACAAATAACTCAGTTATAACTTAACATAAATTATTATTATTTATTTTAAGTTATATTATATAATTATAATAATTTTTATTTTTGTTAGTTAGTATTAATTTTAGTCATAAAACTACACAGATAATTAATCTCAGCACTGCAGATTTATGAATTATATATCACATTTATAATTAAGGGATTCCCTGGAAAAACTGTAAATATGATATAGTTAGTAGACAGTTTTGATGTTTGGGATAAAATGAAGAACAAAGTTAGCAGGAAAAGTATTCCCCTAATTAGAAACTTCTCTTTTAAATCCTAAAAATCAACTATTTAATTCCCCCTATGCCTAAAAAATTTATGAAAGAAATTTTTGAGAATCATTCACAAAATTGCTATCACTGAACACTTTTCCTTTTCAAATGTAAAATCCACAGCATTTGAAACAGGAATTAAGAAAACCTAAAAGCCACTTTTCAAAATTATGGATATAAAATAATCAATAATTATAAAAATTTTGATATTAAAATAGAATACTTTAAATTAAAATTAAATAAAATAATTAAAAGAAAGAATTAGAGCTGATTATTTATAATTTAATCTTACCTAGTAGTATCTTTCAGCTCATTAAGTAAATAAAACATTTTATATGTTTTGATAAGTTTTCTGACAGTTCAACAGCAATTTTATTCTCATATTTAATAATAGAATATATTTTATTCTCATAATTTAAGAGAAAAAATTATATACCTGCCATTTGTCCTTCTGCTCATTAAGTGAATGAAACATTTTATTTATGGTTGAAAAGTTTTCTGATAAATCAACATACTAGGAAGAGAAAGAAATAGAACACAATTAGTTATAAAGTGCAAAAAATTTGGATAATTTTACAATAATTTGAGAATTGATAGTTAAATAACCAAATAAAATGGCTTATACTTAAATTATATCACTAAAATAACTATGTAAAATAAATAAGTAATTAATTCCCAACTAACATATTTTTGTCTTAGGTGGATTTGATTTGTTTCTATAGAATCACATTTTGCACTTAAGTGATAATTTCACCATACCTACTGCTGGAAATAGATGGAAAACAACCATATTATATATATATATATATATATATAATATTGAGATGGAAATTTATTCCATAAAGCTATTGAATTGAATGATAGAATGTGAAACTATTCAGTTGTCAGCCTGCCTTGTCTTAGAATAAAAATCGGATTTAAAATGAATCAAATAACATGCTGAGATCATTTCTTTCACTATCATAATAAAGAAAAGGAAAAATATATATTCTAAAATATAATAATTTTAAAAATTATAAGATAAATAATAAATATAAAAGTAAAATATATGCAACTTAAAATTCCATTATAAAATAAGTGAAAACTTCTCTGTGATTCATTGGTTAATTTTTAATAGCTCTGATTTATAATTAGAAGTTAATATTTTTACATTTTGAAATGAAAATTAGATTAGATAAAAGGGGTTCCTTTTTGCAATCACATTATCTTCACAAGTAGAATTAAATGCTACAGATTTCTATGAAAATATACCAATTCTATAATATTCTGTAATACTCAAAGTTTTAGTTATATTTCTCTAAAATATTGTTTCATACAGGACCTTTTATTGATAAATTCACTCATAAAGTGAATATATATGAAGATAAATTTTTGATTAAAATTAAATAGAAAAAATGTCTATTTTAAAGTAAATCATTTTGAACTATTTTTGATATTTTTTAATGTAAGCATATTAATTAATATAAGATTTTATTAAGCATATTAATTAATATAAGACAACAAACATCAAAAATTTAAGTACCACAATTTTTTAAACCAATATATTAATAATGTAATATCTCATATTAGTTTACTTTAATAAGAAAGTAATATTGAGAATGAGAACAAATTAAAAAGAAAAAAAAAAAAAAAAGAATTGAATGCATTGCTTGTTAAGCATTCTTTCATTTATATGATTCAGCTTACACAAAGAACTTATACTGATATAGACTCAATTTTTTCAATTCATCCAGCAAATTCTGATTTTCAGAATTTTACTTATTTGAAAATATTTGATAAACACTTACATTTATTGGTACTTATCAATTATAATTATTCTATGTTGGTGATTGAATTTTTCACATAACTTTAACATAATACAGAAAATTTAATTCATAAAAATGAAAATTTTAGTTTATTTGATTTAATCAAATATAATAAAACTATTGTGAGATTATAACTTATGAAGTTTAATTCAAATATTATTAATATATGAAATAGAATGGCATTAACTTCAAGCAGGAATAACTCAGATTCATTTTCAATAACTAAGACTGATTTAAAATTATATAATGTTATTTTCTCCAAAATTGTTTCAAGTTTTTAAGAAACTGCTTAATTCTGTATATTTCATTGTTTTATTACAATCCGGGTTCACTTCATATTGGAAAAAAATTTTTTCAGCATAAAATTATTGTAGTCCGTAATTTTTACAAAAACTTTACTCAGCATATAAAATTAATAGCGCATGCAAAATTATCTTTAAACTTACCATAGGATCAAATCTTACTGAACAACAATTTTCATCATCAAAAAGTCGCGAAATAGCCGTCGACCTTGATAAATTACTTGAGTTAATTGAATCACCTTCACTGCAACAACTGCCGCTTGATGACACTACGCCTGAATCTATAACTTTACGGCATGATGAATTACTCACATTGTTGGAAGAATTTGTGTTTTCAGAAATACAATTCTTAGAAGCATAAATTGGATTAATATCGTTTAACTGATTAAATGCATTTAAAATATTTTGATCGGAAGAGCTAATAAAAGCATGAAATCCATTCTGTCTCGCCATGCTTTATTTGAAAGCAATTTATTTTGGAGTTTAACACCCAGAAGTTTTTACAGAGACAATAATATTTTTGCCAACTGCTACAGAATTTTCTCAACATCAACAAATTTCCCGCTTTTTGAGGTGAGACCGTAATACTCAGTTTACCCCAATTTTTTCATCAGGCTTACTCTAAAAGAAATTATCGGAATTTTTTAAAATGAGCATCACCATATTTTTGCTTAAATTAGAATTGATGCTTATATATTTTACTTCATTTTTTTGTGTATATAATACTATACAATAAAAAATCTAAGATTCTATAGTTCATTCATTAACGATTCAAGAAAAATAAATGCTGAATGTGAAGAAAATAGCGCAAATAAATACTTATTTAGGAAGCAGCAATAAAACAACAAAACATAAAATTTGTTTTGTTTTGGTGCTTCGATTTGGATGCTTTAGAAGACTGTTTAGGAATATTTTTTTTGTAAAATAAAATGACAGATTTCATACATTCTTCTATTAATTGGCAAGTTCCTACATTTTTAATTGTGACTGGTGCTAGCCGTGGTCTTGGTCAGACAATAGCTATCGAATTTAGTAAAAAACTATGTGAAGGCAGCAGTGCCTTGTTATTTGCTCGAGACAAAGCTAAACTGATGTTAACTCAAGATGCTATATTAAGCACGAGTTCGGTGAAACCACAGATAGTTGCTATGGACCTGGCTCTACCAGATAGCCCGAGTTATGAGCATTTATTAACCAAGTGTGCTCAGAAAAGTTATCGTCAAGTTATTTTAGTTCATAACGCAGGCACGCTCGGTGATGTATCAAAATTGGTTATAAACTGCACGTCTTCCTCTGAGATTAAAGATTATTTTGATCTTAATCTTCATTCTGTCATGTTCCTGACTTCTGCCTTTCTCAAAGTTTTTGAAAATGCGGAACGAAAGTTGATAATTAATATTTCTTCTTTAGCTGCCATTCAGCCTTTCAAGGGATGGAATTTGTATTGCACTGGTGAGAATTATTCCCTCCATTTATCCATTGGTAACAGATTGAAAATAATTATGTTAGGATTCCATTATGTTTTTGTAATGTTATCCTTTAATGTATAACACTCCTGAATGATTAAAATCCAATGAAACAAAATCTTTTTTTCCACTATTATTCATATAATATGAAAAACCATTAATTTAGTCACTGAATTATTTTACTTGAGAAGTAAAATAAAAAATTTACTAGAATTAATTTTCTTAATGAACTGAATTATATTAATTTTTAACTATGCGCAAATTTTAATGGCAAAGTCATTATAAGAAGTTTACAGACCATTTACCAATTTTCCTTTCAGGGAAATGTCTATAATAACAAAATTGTACATATTACCAAGGCTGTTGTTTTGACGCATTGGGTAATTTAGCTTTATTTCAGTTTGACATGACACCAACCAACTTTGAGCAAATAGCATGTATCTATATGCTTTCTCTTAAAATAATAACAGAATTACATTGATACTTAAGAATATTCTAGTAACTTAAGTATGTTCAATTTAAGTATAAGAAATCATTATCACCTCTAGTCCTTTTCCAAATTAAGAATTTCTGTAACCTTTATTACTCAATATCTTTTGTTTATGATAGCAAAAATTATACTTTTCAAACAGCAAATATGTTTTAGTTGAATTTGTTAATAATTTCTTTTCAATAATAAAAACAATTGAGGAAAATGTCAGTTTTCTTAAATCTTTCATAATCATTGTAATTTTTAAAATTAGTGAGTGTTTTATTCAGTATTATATACCATTCTATGTTGGTTATTTTTTATTATTTTCAAAACTTATTTTGTAAAAATCCATTTATTGGATAAAATTATGAAAAGTACATCATTTAAGTTTTATGGAACCTGCAAAGCCTTGCTGTGTCTGTATCCAATTTTGCTTCTAGATATATAATTATTTCATAGTTGTTTCTCTTATTCTGTAAGTTGAAATCCACCTCTTAGTGCAATTTGTCTATTTTTGGACCTTGTGCCTCAAAACCAAACTAACCTTGAAATCCACCTCTCATTATAACAAGAAAAATATTTCAATTACTGTAAAAGCTGTTTCTTATTTTAGCATTTTATTGATACAAGTTTGTAATTCGTTATTATTGAATATTAGTGTTAAATATATTCGCATTTAATGTGGAAGATATTTTAAATACTGTTTAATTTTTTTACTGTCTGAACTATAAGTTTGATTTATCACAATAATGAAAATAATTCTATTAAACATTCTTGTGAAAATAAGTAATTCAACTAACATAAATTTGATATATTTGTGGTTTTAATACATTTGTATTACTCATTGTAATATTTTAAAAAATGTAATCAATTTTGTTAAAATAAGTATTTGAATGATTGAACACAAAACATTCATCTACTTTATCTCTCTTTACAAAAAAAAATTGGGGGGGGGGACTAGAAAAAAGTAGGTAGGCCAAAGTTTAGGTGTATGGACTATGCAGAGAGAATTTTACTAATTGCAGATCAGTTGCAATAAACACATCTGAATGGAAGGAAGTTTTTGAGAAAGCCATGGCTCATTAGAGGCTGTCATGTCAATAGAAGTTTAGATATGTGGGTTATACTGTGTATGCAGTTTGATTAGGGTTTAAATACTCTTTAAAGTAAATGTCATTAATTAAATTCAAGTATTTATTACCTTCTTTTAAAGTTGTAGGCAAAATAAATGTAGTAATTGGAAACTGAGTTTTATAGTTTGAATTTTTAAGTTAAAATTTTAATTGAAGAAATGTACTTATAATTGATTTGTACTTACTTGAATTTACTTATAATTGATCATAATTATAAAATATTGATTTTAAAATAATATAATATTTTTTGAAGTATTAAAATGATATAAATACTTGTTTGAACATTTAAGTTCATATTCATTCAGATAGACTTTAATGTCCAACCTGCAGAAGTTCATGTTGATGTTATTTCAGTGAGTGATTAGGTAAAGACTATTAATACATAAAATAAAAAATTTGAATTTAGATGCAAGGACCAAGTAGAAAACCCCTCGTTTAGTCTGGTAAAACTGAGTATTATGGCCTCAGCTTTGTGAAATTGGTGAAATTTATTTTTACAAAACAGAGCAGACAGGGGCTTAGGAAATTGATTGGTAACCCAGAATGGATGCCAATTGGCATAAGAAATGGGGTTTCTCCCTGATTTCAAATTGCTATGCCTAATTGTATTCAAGAAAACAATCATAATAAAAAATGATTACAGATTCTTTTAAAAAATATTTCAGAATTAAAATTAAAATGAAATAAAGTAGTAAAATTAATTACATTTAATAACATCAAGTTAAAAGTAAATAAAATAATGAATTTCAGTAATTTAAGACAAAATGTTACAAATCATTATTACATAAAAGTAGACAAATCTAGAATAATTAAAAAAAATAGATTTTACAATTTTATTTATTATTGGAAATTTAAATACTTAACATACAGTTCTAGGAATTCTATGCTTACAGCAAATAATTAAAATTATTCTTACCTTCATTTTTCTTCCTGCACTCTACATGCACTGCAAAACCAAAATTGAATATAAAAATCAGAGTTTAATTTCTGATGCCATATCCATAGTAAAATACAAATATAATATAAAAGACAGTATTGTAGCCATTTAGCCTACTACCTCCAGGGGCATTATTTCATGTAAAGGACATTACATTAACAACATGTTATGTTTGCTCCAGTCCACCGCACATTAATGAATATGAAACATGCTATTATTTTATTTATGCAACTACTTCTACTGATGTTTTGCTTCATTACATTGAATATTTTTTTTAATTATATGTTATTGTTCAATTAATTAAAAGTGCATTTTGAAAACTGATTTTAATCACATCATTCATTTAGTTGTATCATTCTATTGTTAATCTTCTTTTCAGCAAAGCATTTAATTTTAAGATGTATGTTATTACCCATTTAATTAAATACTGAGTTATTAAAACAAATGTTATTTGATTTATTGATTTTGCTTAATTTCTTAGTTCTTGACATCAGCCTGTGAGCATAACATGATTTTCTTAAGATGGTTATTCTAAAATTTATTTTATTGATATAGCTTGTCTTAATCCCTGTATACATAATATATTAGCTTTGGTGAGATTAGGAACATTTGGAAAGATAATAAAGTTTAAGATTTGAGCTTCATCTTATGAGTCAGTGTGGGTGCCAAATGCCAATCAGAGTGGATTTGTTTAGTGATTCACATATTTTAACAGGCATTATTTATTTGATTTCTTTGATTTAAGTTAACTAGATGTCATGTTATAATTTAGTAAAGAACATGTTGACATGGATGGTGAGCGAGCATCTTTGGAAATGTTCTGCCCTCCAGGAAGCCCGCACTTCTTCACATTTCAAGACGCTCACCACTCCTGGAGATACTTCATTTATTTATTGGACTGCAAGACTTATTATGCTTAAGAGAGCTTACATAAGGACGTAAAAACAAAATAATAATAATAATATTGTATAGATGTTTAATTCGTAATTTAAATGTTTGAAAGTTATTTTCAAAATAATTTTTTTTAATTTTAAGCTTGAGGGAAGTTGATTAAGTATTTTGTGTTTGTGTTAGTCTATTTAATTTGCTATTTTATTTAGTAAGGTATATATAATTTATTAAGTATGGTGTAAAAATATTTAAGATATGTTTCTTGTTGAATTGTATTATTTGATTAATTGAAACTAGAATAATGTTGTTATTTTAACATGGGTGCCAATGTCTAGTAAATTAGAAACTTGAATTTTGATACAAATGTATATTCATGTTATTGATTTAGATTTATAGTACTGTTTGTAATACCTGCTTGGTTTTGTTATATATTGTGCAGTTTTAAAGTGTTTGTATTCTATTGATTAATTACATGGAAATTGAGAAAATGATAATTATATTTTATTGATTGATTATGAATAGTATGTTTGTTTTATGAATGTGTAAATCTTATAAATTATGTGTAGTTAAGTTTATATCCTTTAATTTTGTAATTTTTTATTCTTCTTTATTGTCACTACAGCTCAAGGTTGGCCTTAGCATGTAACACAATGTTTCTCGAGGTAGCTCTGTCACTGAGTTCTTTATAAAGTAAATAAAATAAAATATTGGAAATAAAAAAAGCAGTGATGCTTAAAATTGAAGACTAAGCACAATTGTGATTTTGAAAACTAGGATTTTACTGTGACCTTTTATTGGTATATTGAGATTTGGTAGGTTTATTGTTTTTTGACATTTAGTATTTAAAAATCCTGTAATTGTGCCATTGGCAATTTTTGATTCCCACCAAAAGCATTAGGTATACTAAAATTTTACCTTTAGCTTCATTGCCTAATTTTTGACTTCTGCCCAGTAGCATTACATAGAATGTTTTCTAAGATGGGTGTCACTGCCTAATTAATTCGAAACAGTCTTCATGAAAACTGATATAATTTATATTATTGGTTTAACTATAAAGTCTTTTGCTAATATTTGCTTTTTATTGTTATATATGATATATGCTTAAAGTGTATGTGTTTGTTCAATTAATCAAAAATAATTTTTTAAAAATTGTACATTATATTGATTGAGCATGAATATCAATATTAACTTCTAGAGATATTTTATGTTTGTTTTGTGTTATATACTTTTATAAAATGTGCAAAATTAAGTTTCCAATATTTAGTCATAAAGTACTTTTGTGGTAAGCAAATAAAAAAAAAATACTCAAAATTGTAAAAATCATTGAATTCAGGTTTCATAGAAAACTGTTCATCACTTTGTGCAAAAATTGGAACTGTCACCAAATCTACACCAAGTATTAGGATTTTACCAACACAAAATATTATTGATTTTTTTCTAATATTAAATTTCTGCTATATATTTTAATCATGCAAATTTATATATTCTATATGCAAATAACTTTGAATTTTGAAATTTTCATATATGCAAAAAATTATACTTTTAATCTTGTTAAGTTTTTAATAATTACACTTTGAATTATGTTAAGTTTTAAATAGTGAGTTTGTTGTATTTCAAAATATTCTTTAAATATTTTTCGTTTTGTAATAGGCAAAGCAGCTAGGGAAATGTATTTTAGAGTCCTTGCTGAAGAAAGTCCTGGATCTGTTCTCATATTGAATTATGCTCCAGGACCATTACTCACAGACATGCTACCTCAAATTTTACAGCAAGCTTTGCCTGAAATAAGACAACAATTCCAAGGTAAACTGTTATTAACTTTTCTTGTATTCATTGATTGAAAATGTGACTTTTTTGTTCTTATGTACTTATTTTTATAGATGCCCAGGCACAGAATCAGCTCCTCACTTGTGACTATACAGTACAAAGACTTATAAGTATTTTAGAAAGATCAAGATTCAAATCTGGAGATCATGTTGATGTTTTTGATTTAAATTATTGAACTCTGTCTTTATTTAAAAAGTTTACATATTACCATTCCATATTTTTTAATAAATTTAAAATTGGTACATATCAGTTAGATTTATTCAAAATAATTTATTTAAAGATAAACACTATTTGAATTATATTTATACTGTGAAATTTGAAAGATTGTCCTGAATCTGAAAAAGAATAAATGCCTAGGCTGGAAATAAAGACATACTCATTCATAAAGATCACTTAGCAGTGTTTTAAAATACAATAAACTTAATATATGCATGTGTAAGTATTTGAAAATGTGTATTATAAATTATACAGAGTATAAACTTGTTTTAGGAGCAAATAAGAAAAAAAGGAATCAAAGTAAGAGCTAAGCTAAACTGAAGATAGGATAGGCTAGATTTGCAAACGTCCTTGAAAATTTTATTTGTACTTGTGTCATGGTTTATATGAAATTACTTTATTGAAGTATATAATTATAAATGTGATAAAGCTTTTTTTTTTTTTTCATTCTGAAATTATATCCAAAATTATGTTGCAACTGAAATATTAATTTAATAATTTCAGTTATTTCTAAACTGTAATTGAATTTTTATTTTATATTAGTGTTACGATTTTATAATGGATTTTATATAATTGAATATGCTTTAACGTTGTGCCAATACTATATTGTAAAATTTTTGTAATGTGCATTTTCATGCCAAAATTATATTTTTAATGTTAATCAAATGTAAATATTGTATTAAAACACTATCTGATTTATTTAAGCAGACATTTGGTCAAAATTGCATTAAATCTTAAAAATTTGTTTCATTTAATTTATGTGTTCCATGTTTAATTATTGTGTGAAATGTATAAAAATATGTGTTGTGTGTCTAAAACTATTTTCTTTTAAATATAATTGTTATAAATTATGTAAAATTGTATATTCCTGCATGCAAAATTACTTATTGTTTTATTTGTTACAAACTTTTTGGTGAATCCCAGGATACAGTATGTGTTTGGCCCAATATCTAATTTTTTGATGGCAAACTCTGTACAATTATTCTACCAAATCAAATTATGTCACTTCACGCAATATCTGGTTTTCAAAATCTCAATTGCACTCAATTTCAAGTTTTGTATATCATAACCTCATGCTATTTTTTATTTTAAATATCAAAATTTTCTTTTAATAATTGAACGAATATACATTGTATAACAATACTTGCAAATGTTAACAACAGCACTATAAATCTAAAACAATAACTTACATGCCCATTTTTATCAAAATTTAGTTTTTAATTAATCAGGCCGTGGTGTCTACCTTTGAAAAATAAACTGCAACACAGATACGCATGTATGAAGATCTGAACAATAAAGCTTATTCAGTAATGTAAATAACATCCATTTTATAAGAACTTGGTTTCTAATTTCAAAGATTAATTGAATGACACATAAAGTATTAACCTAATTATGTGTTGAGGAGTCATTATCACAAGTCGTTCAATAAACAGATTTTATGTCTTCTATGAATTTTAATGCTATATTTTTGGAAGGATTTCTTCATCTTATGTATTCCGTGAGGTACAAATCTGATTGACTTGACATGTAATTTGTATTCCAAAGAAATCTCTTGATTACCAACCAAGTGCCTTTAATTGTTTTTGTGTAAGGATCTTTGTGCAGATTGTTAAACTTCAAACTAGGATTTACTGTCAAGTGTACAAGTCCGTCGTATAAAATGCACTTTCCATCAAACAGGATTCAAAATAACATTCATGCAAAATTTATAGATCTTGTTTTTATTCTCAACAATATGAAAAACGACTTTAGTTCTCTTTTGATTCTTCTAAACAGCCACCTTCCATTCACAAACTTTTTTCTTGCCAAACTTGCTTTTATCAATTTGAATTTTGATACCCATTCTATACTATCATTTCATTTCCGTGTACACATTTCCAAAACTCCTTTCTGCAAAAGCTCATCTTACCAATCACAGTTTGCTTTACTAAATCCAAAACATTTATAATAAAATCACGATTATATCCTTTTACTACAAAATACAGTCCTTAATAAACATTCATTTTTAACTTACTATTCTCAAATGCATATTACGTGAAGAAAGTTGTATGAACTCTCATGCTTATTTGTTCATTCTCCCACCTTCTATGTAACATATCAAAGAACACTTATCATTTATTCTTTTTACTGGGAAAAACCATGTTATTGCCACACTTAAATTTTGTATTCTTACCAGCTTCAAATTTTTTTAAAAAATGCAAATTTAACTTCTCACCATTCACTACCAGTACACAAGTACTAAAATTCAGAAATTCACTTCTGCAAATAAAATTTCATTTTTAAAAATCACCTCTAAAATGTTTCAAAATAAATTTTTTGCGCAAGCACAAATTATATATATATAGATTATGCCAAAAAATTAGATGCCCACTTTGAAACACATCAATTGAAGGATTTTATTTTGGCCCACAAAAATCAGATTGGTGCATTTGGTTCCCATACTGACTCCTCTGGTTTAGCCAATTAATTTTTTTAATAAAAGTAAAATTTGACTTTAGTATAAATTGTACCAAGGTGGGATTCAAATAGTCAGTGTTTTGTTCTTTACATCAACAATTTGTAGGCTTTATGTATGCTTCAGATGTAAGTATTTCTATGAACTACTATAAATCATGAGTCTAATAAATGCACTCTCTTGGGCAGAAAGTTACAGTGGGACAGCAGAAAAAATAATCTGTAAACTATTTTCTTGTAGAATTAAAAGATCTTTTGTGAGATTAGACTAGTTATATTAAAATGCCAATAAAATAAAATATCTGACTGTAATTGTCAAAGTAAATGCAAATATAATTTTACAAAACAATACATCTTGAATGGAATTAAAAAAATTTATTATTTTTATTACCAAGTTTGTGTAATAATTTATGTATCATTATTTAGTTGATATTTGTGTTCAGGGTTTGACGATTTAAAATTCAAGACAGAAAATAGGCAACATTTGTTATAAATTTATGTACTTTATGGAAAAAAAATTCTTAGTCACATTTCATATAATTGTTCATATGCTTGTGATCTTAGAAATGGCTCACGTAATCAAAATTGTGAGGCCAACTGCCTGGTTGATAAAGTTGTTGACTATTGTTATTGAAAGATAGTGACATCAAATCCTGTTCCAACCGTAGATCTGTCATGTTCATTTATGGTGGCTGAAATATGTAAAGTATGTTGTGTTCACAATGTCCTTCATGTGAAATTATACTTCTGGGGTGGCAGGTCAAATCTAAGGATCATCTGCTTAATCCCTTGTTCTAAATTATTTAGATCCGGTCATAATATTTGGGGCAACAATGGTACACCCGATTGGTGCCCCACTCACTATAAAAGGGCGCTCAAACTAAATAAAACTTTACATTGCTATTATTTCATTTTGGAACATGATAAATCTTATCTCTTATTTAATATTTCAAAAACAAAGACTACAATTCAACTAAGCAATTTTGTGTTTTAACAAGTCATCAAAAATCACCTAGGCTACTTCTTCACCATTATTCTTTAGTCCTACCCTGATCGTATTACAGATTATATTTACTTCAGTAGGTATTTAGAAATTTCTTATTTATAATGTGTAAAAGAGAAATTTCTTTTTAATTTCCTTTTTCACAGCAGTGTAAGGTATTCATTCTTTCATTGCAATAAATTATTTTGATAAAGTCTTCCTTAAATCTATCTAAAACTAACTTTTTAGACTGTCCATTTATAAAAAAAATTATGTTCCTTGTAAATACAGAAATGATTTCTTTTGAATATGAAGTTGATATATACATTCCACTTTTATATTTACATTCAAATGAATAATTTTTAGAAAATATCTATGTAAAAAATTTTATTGTATTTTTTCTAAAAAATTATATATTTTAAATATTTTTGGAGTGTACAGAAAAAAAGGGAAAAAAATGAAAATCGTCATATATGCACAAATTAAAAATCAAAATATGCCAATAATTTTTAATACAAATATGTTTCAAATAAGAATTATTAATGAAAATTTGTGTGTGTGTGTTTTGCTAATAAAGTTCTTTTTGTTGCCAATGCTTAATTTTTCTTGTTTTATAATTTAATAAAATTATTGAGCTTTCAATTTTTAAAAATAATTTTATCCATTTGTTCATTTTAGTTTAAATTGTCTGTTTCCATATGACTTAAGTTTAGCTTTTATGATATTATGAGAAAAATATTGGTGTAAATTTAAAAACTATGAGAGTAAATATTTTGTAATAAAAAGTAGCTTAATAATTTACCATATTAAAACACAAAAATTGTTAAAGCTCTTATATCATTTGGATTGGTAGTTCGTTTTAATACATTCCTGAATTATGAATGTTTATACAACCTATCATAATAGGTCTGGATCTGGGAATTCCAAACTCAAAAGGAAAAATTAAACGTGAGTGGATTCAAAATTTATCAAATAAGAATGATCAGATATATTATACATTCACTGTGTAAATTATAAACATAATAAAAAAAGTTTGATTCATTCATGAAGCATAAAATAAATCACTGTTTTGTTGTATGTCTGCAGATATATTATTTTTTTAATTTCGTCCTTATGTTGGCTCTTTCGAGCATAATAAGTCTTGCAGTCCAATAAAGAAAAGAGTCTGCAGATAGTAATATTTAAATCTGCTCTTTAAATAATGCAGATATTCTTTAGGAGCAAAAGAAGGTAAAGATAATTGGCTCCTAAGCATTAAAGAGCTTCTTTGGTAGTTTAATAAGAATGTAACTTATCTGTGAAGAGAGAGTATTTCTTTAAATTAGAATTATATATCTGCTTTAAAAGCTTAGCTTAAAAAATTCGAAAATCTATCTCTAGTAAAGGCGCCTTTCTTGGTAATTTAACAAAGAATATAATCTTTTACTCAAATTGTGATTCTAAGCTATAAATACATGTTCTAACTTTTTAATAAAATGTTTTTTTATTGCCATAACACTATTTAGCCTCTATTTATCATTATCAAAGAATGTAATTCATGGAGACAAGTGATACTACAAAACAAAATCTTAAAAGTTAATAGAAAAATATATGAAATCATTCATAATATTTCAAAGTAATTCAAAACTTATTTAATTTTAAAGATAAAATTTTGTTAAAAAAAAAGTTTACTTTTAATTTTTATCTGAGTTTGAAAATCAAAATATAATTACATGATTTTTTATGTGTTGTGGTGAGTTAAAGTGGAAACAGCAAGTGTTCTCGCCCCTCACATGTGTTATATTGTGTCAGTTGATGAGAGAAATTTCTTTCCTTTTTTATATTCTGATTTTGCAAACTCTATGATGCATTTGTTGTAATTATTGGTTTAGTGACAAGTTCATTAATTTGTTATTGGTGTGAATCGCTTATTGTGTTAAATGTACACAACATTGCAAAAATGTATGTTATTAAGAATCGTTTTCAACAATGTCAAGCGAGAAAGAAAATCATTCCATTCTGCTTTTATGGTAGCTTGTAAACTTGACAGTATATTAAAATCAACATAGCAAGATATTGAAATCTTATTAGGAGGTCAATTCACTACATTTGAAAGACAATATCTTGAACTTTTTAAAAAGAGCTGAGAAAAAGCGAATTTCGGAAAGGAATATGAAATAGCACAAGAATATCATGTTTATTTCCGGGAATATAAAGTAAAAGGGAATAGATGAAACAATGTAAGCAATGACATCTATTGGTCATCAAATATACCAATGGTCGCTTCTCCTGTGATTTTATCCACAAAATGAAAACTACTCGAAATAGAATTAATAAAATTCGATCCAATAAATTAGTTGGATTTTTGGAATACATTTGTAAAATCCACAAAGATTTCAGAGACAAATTCCATTACTTCTATTCCCAGACAAATAGAAAATTTTTAAGTCACTGAAACCAACTGAGGAAGCTCTAAAGTACCAATTAGGGAAAACAGTGTTCCTATGAAAGTTTACATTCAACATTTCATTTTCATAAATTTATAGTTAGTCATGATCGACCAGATACAAATCAGTTTACCAACTTTGTATAAGCTACAAATGCAATCATATGCACTTGAGTCTCTTGAATTTACCAAGGATAACTTCGCTTTATTTTATTTCCATTGGCAAAATCTGTTCTTACAATCATTTAATAAAAAATTGGAGGAAGTAGAAGAACATGATCCCTGATTGTTCATGTAAAAGTGATTTGAATTTATTTATTGATTTCATTAAAACTGAATTTAAAATGACTATTTTGGTTCTGAAAATTAAGTATTAAAAAGAATAATAAATTTTAATTTGTTCCCCTTGCATGTGAATTATTGAGTACAAATAATAGTAACAATATATGTAATTTTTGTGATTAATCATCCCATTCTTCTGTGAAATTTAATAATGCACTTGATATGAATCATTGTTAGTCCAAAGAAAAATCATTAACAATGTATGTGTGGACATAGATGCCCCTCTAAAAATCGCCATGTTATTTTATGCCCATATTTACCTGTTTTAGCAAATGATAAATCTAATTGAAGTTGTGAAAACAAAACAAGTACTCTTAGTAGTTATATAAGTTTCAGGTGTTTTTTTCCAAACGCTAACTGTCAAAATTTTAATAGTTCCAAGATAAAAATTGTTAGAGCTGCTTACAATAGTTCTGTAAAATCTTATACATGAAGATTAAATGCTTTGAGAAAATATTAAGCAGTCTATTTGGAAGTTTTGAGATTCCAGAAGAAATGTAAATTAAAAGTTATCAGTCAGAAACAAAATCTGCTTTGAAATTAAAGTGTGCACGAACCATTATGATCTCAAATAATTATTATAAATTATTAAGGAAAAAATTTAAATTATGTGGGGGAGGAAATTAAATTGTTAACTGATCAAATTGCAATCTTAAGTCTGGAATTACAGCAGCTAATACTCAATTTTGTTGAACACATTGTGGATTCTATTCTGACTATGAATAACATTCTGAAAATTCAGTTCCTTTTATTATTTCATCGTTAATTGTAAAGGATGTATTAGTGAATTGAGGATTCATTATTTACCTCATGCAGTACTGAAAGAGAACAGGACCACAAATGTTACACCAGTATTTAATGGAAGTTCTCATTATTGAACAATTGTTTGTCCTCTGGGCCAAATTTAATTGCTTTGATTCCTTTAATTCTAAATCAATTACACAAAAATTATGATGTTATATCAGATACTGAAAAAGTTTTCTTTTACAAATCGCTACAAGAGAAAGATATTTTGTGGAGGAATATCAAAGATGTTTGGTATAACCTATAGCACTTATTTATTGACAGCTATTCTACAGTTTCATTTAAACAAGAATCCAGAAAACTTAAAGCACACGGCAGAAATTTTGAAAACAAAATTTTACACAGATAACTATTTAACAAATCTAAATTCTGAGATAGAATTAAGTTTCTTAATATCGAAAGTACTTATGGCTTCCGGTTCTTATAATCTAAAGTGTTAGAAATCTATACAGTGAATTTTTTAAGAATTCTCCAGCACAGAAGATTATGTTTCCATTTTAGGTCTTGTATGGCATACTAGTAAATAAGCTTTTGTGCAAAGTTGACAGGGGAAAAAAAGATGCAAGAATCAGTTATAAAAAGAATTTTAGCTGCGGCTAACCATTTTTTTTTTTTTTTTTGGCATAACTTAGGTTATACTACACCAGTAATCTTGATTTAAAAATTAATTCCACAAAAAAATTTAAATTTAAAGCTCTAATGTGGTAACCTGAATAATTCATTAAAAAATTTAAGCCTTAGTATCAAAATTTGCTTTTAGAAATAAGTATTCCAAGATGATTTGGCATTCAATTGGCTGATGAATCATTTAGTTAACGTTTCTTTTGTGACAGAATCAGAAGGAATATAATGCATATGTTTTTCAATCAATAATGTGTTCAGAATCACATTAGTTCATGCCAAATCTAGAGTAACTTCTTTATGAATATAACGATTCCCTGCCTTAAACTAATAACCTTTATATTAGTGCTCAACTGTAATCATCCATAATCAAGGATTTTAATCTAGATAATATTGATATTTATTGTTTAATTGATTCAACCGTTGCTTTATGCTGGATCCAAGTAATATAAATTGAAGTTTTTCCACACACAATTGTGTCTTAGAAATTCTTTCTTTGACCTCGCCTATAAAGTGGCACATTATTGGTGCTCTTCAATTCTGCCAATATGATCTCTAAATATTGTTGAAATAAAATTGGATTGTTCACTTGTGGAGTTTATCGAGCTGTTTACTTGGAACTAATCATATCTTTAAGACATTATATTGAGCATCGAGGATGACCTTAATCATATATTTAGATAATAGGAAGAATTTTACAATGACAGACAAGATTCTGCAACTTTTTGAATAAATAATCTGTTATAAAGCTAAAGAGTGTAAGATACAATGCTATTTTAATCCTCCGCCTAAACCAATAGATAGTGGGAGCATCTTATTCAAATTGTCAAACAAATAAGGAAAATATTGGGTTGTTCAGTATGAAGAATTGATATTACATGCTTCTAATGTTGAATTTTAGTTATCTGTATCTTACCTATGTGTTGGAAGACATCGATGAAAAACCATCTATAACTCCTGAACAATTATTGCATAAAATTACAATGTTGAACTACGAGACTTAGATATCATTGACAAAGTAAAACTGAGCAAACAAATTAAATACTGACAGTGATTAAGTGAAGCTTTAAAGTCCCATTTTTCAATCTCAATACTTAGGATAATTACAAAAGCTATCATTGATGAATCATATAGACAGACCACTTTGTATTAGATTGTTCTAGTGTGTAGAAGACCTTAATAGAAAGTGTTCCTTTTGGAACTTAACAAGAATATTAAAAGTAATTCTCAGTTGCAGTTTCAGAAGTGATAAGACTAGCCATCATTAAAACCATAATAAAAAACCTAATAGAGGTGATAAGCCGCTACCTAAACTAAGTAATAATGGTTGAAATGTGAAACCAACTGATAAATAATTGTAGAGATCTATTTTCTTAGTCTGCTAGGTTTCACTTTCTCATTTTACATATTTTTGTTGTTAATTAGTTGAGGCTTGTTATTATTTTACGCATATTTGCATTTCATTTACATTAGTAAATATTGCACGTTTTTGAATCTTTAACCTATCACAGTCTTTTTCCCCTTAAGTTTGTTCTTTATTCTGGTATGATGTGCATGTCATAATAAATGTTCTTGTACAGTGATTAGTTTCATTATTTTGCTTATCAGTAAGAATCGCTCATTTGATTAAGTTTACACAATATGGTAAACAAAATAAAATATTCAAATTAAGAAAAGAAATTTTACAAATCATAAAAATAAATTTGACATTTAATTAATTCGTTTAAGGCATATGTAGAAATCTGAAATTTGTGCAAACAAATGTATAAGTAAGGAATAAGAAACAGAAATAGTTAAATGACAATTATGAATTACACAAACTTACATTTTGGTTTTAAAAGTTTAATTCTTTTGTACATATATCATTTTAAAAATAGTGTGTGGATGGTATTTTTTTGTTCCAAACTTTTTTTTATCTAAACAATTGCTGACATTTAGCTCTGTTAATTTATATTTCTTTTTAAATTTCTGTAGAAAATTTTTTAGACAGAAACATGAAGACTTCATTGCTACCAATAAACAACATATTTTAAAATAGAATTTTTAATAGAAAAATACTGGCAAAAATTCATACAATAAGATAACAAGTACAAAATTGGTCAAGATTGAAAAATTTCATAAAATATTTGAACAATTACAAGTACGGATACAGGAATTAACAATATAGCATAATAATAAAGATATATATTTATAGGCATTCAAAAGATAAACTTTTAAAATATATTTGTATAAAATCTCTATTATATCAGCAAATTACAAAAGTATACTTTACACTTTAGTTGAGAGGTAAATATTTCAGGAACAAATTAAAGCTCGTAAATTTAAATTATTCTTTTAACAAAAAATTAAAGTAGATTTATATAAATGTGAGAGCAGCATATCTACTCAAATTTAATTCCTTGAGCAAGTGGAAGTTCTTTAGAGTAATTAATTGTACAAGTAGATCGCCTCATATATTGTTTCCAAGAATCACTACCAGATTCTCTGCCACCTCCAGTATGCTGATAATAAAAATATAGATTAATAAGAATACAATGAAATGCAAAAAAAACAAATGTAATCAAAACAATTTTTTCTAACATCAAATTATTTTTATTTTTTAAAAAATTAAATCACAAAATTCTATTACATTTGACTGTTTGGTTCATATTCTTTTATTCCAAATATTTTGTAATTAAAAAAAGAGCTTGTGAATTTTATGTTAACATAGTTTTCTGATGCATGTACTGCTACTAAAGGTTGTTTCACCAAATATTAATTAGAACATTCTGTGTACAACTGTTCACCTCTATGATTCGCCAAATATAAAGTATCAATTATTTCATTATCTGTACATGCATTTAATATGAAAAAAAAACAGTCATTTTCCTTGAAATGCTGTAATTTTTTTTTATTTCTAAAAAAGTATATAATAAAGATTATTCTGAAATTGTCCTACAGCTTCAAAAAGGCAGAAAAAAAAACATAAAAAAATTACAAGATGTAAAATTAATAAATTGTATATAAACTTTACTGAGCATAAAAATATTGCTTTTAGATATAATTTGAATTTTATATCATATGATTATGAAATAAATTATTTATTTCTCATAAAATCTGTTTTATACTGATACATAATCCTTGGGTTGAAATAATGTTTTCAAGATATATCAAAGAATTTCATAGTCGCAAAACAAAGATTTATTAATAATTCTTATTATCAAAAGAGTTCTTTTATATATATATATATATATATATATATAATACTTATAATTACCATTTCTGCTTGTACAGTTATTGCCTTAAAATTTATTAATATTGCTTACATGTAACATACATTTAAGTTTAAATTATTCTTTCACGTACGGTAAAAAAAAATTAATTTTCATTTTTGTAGAAACACTGTGAAGTCATTGTGAAGTTTATTTAAGCAGTGACTGCATTTATGACACATTCCTGTGACAATACTCCTGATACATGCTTAATGTTTCAAAGTAATTGTAGTAAATTATATATATATATTATTAGTTTATATTAAATATTATCAATCGAAATAGAAATTTTACTTTTTCTCCTCCAAATGCTCCTCCAATTTCAGCTCCACTAGTAGGAATGTTTACATTGACAATTCCACAATCAGACCCTTTGGGACCAAGCCACTGGAAAAGATAATTCAAGGTATTTAAAAAATACTCTTATACTTTAACACAATATATTATATATATAAATATATTAATTAAAAATTTTTTCCATAAACATTTCTGTATTGAATAATTTGAAAGCAAACTCAGAACAATAATCAAATCACTCTCTTCTTTTTAAGAAAAAAAAAAATAATAATAAAGCTCTAATTTTCGATAAAACATTAGTAATTTCTTTACTATTTATAAAATTTTCCACATCCAAGGAGAATAAAAAAAAAACTTTAATATCAATTAAGTTTTATTTTTATTCAACTTCAATGGAAAATTTTAAATTAAGTGCATGATAAATCATTTATATTTTTACTTATCTTTTTTATCAATTTATAATAACTTGCAATAAATTATTTGATTTTTATTGTAAAAACAAAATGTATTCTTCTGATTACAATTTGTGTTTTTTAAACTACTAACCATTAAAATTGCTACACCAAAAAATAATATATCATATATATGAAATTTACATATAGGAAGAGGCTGTAAGATGTGTAATATCAATTCTTTGCACATATGTGGTGTGCAAATGATTGACATTTAAACAATTTCATTTTAAATAAAATGAATGGCAGTAATGATAGGAAAGTTCAAACAGATTTCCAAGAATCAAATTTCATGAGTTTTCTAGGAGTCAAATAAAAAATTTCCACGAAGTATGGACATCCAAGTTACATTTTTATTTTATTTTGTTTAACCAATTGTTTTTAACCAAACATGCATATTATGTAAATGCAACATTTTTCAATTATATTTATAAATAATAGAATTAAATAATTGTAACATCAGGGAGAATATTTTTTTTAAGTTAGAATTATATTTAATGATTACTTCAAAAACCTTCAACAAATTTAGTTATAGCAGAAAATTTTTTATGCAAATAAATATTCTTAACATTACTGAATTATACATTGGATAAAATAATGATTAAATTTAGAGTTTCTAAACATCTTCATTAGAATCTTATCTATTAATTTTCTGAGTATTTCAAGATGTGTATAACAACCACTTGTCAAATAAATTTACTAATTCAAACAAAATAAATACAATTATTAGATAATGTTTTCAGGATGACTTTTTTCCCAATTATTTAATAAAAACAATTCTAAATTTTCCTGCTGTTTATTTTCAACTCTTTGAAAGCTATACAATAGCACATCCATATTCTATAAGACTTTTCTATTTCTTTAATTACTCAACAAATTTTTACATTTCTTGATTATTTATATATACAAAATACTGCTGTTAGAAAATTCTATCTTTTCAACTCTAAAGCTTTCAATTTCAATTCATTATTAATACTTCCCTAAAGTAACACATGTGCTTGATTTTGCAATTAATGTTAACTTATCAATTATTTTATCTTCCTCGGTATACTCTTTATAAATGAATTTGAAAAACCTACGTCATTTTCCTAACACTTCTTTTTGATTTTCAGGTCATCGATTTCTTCAAGAAGTGCTTTTCGCTTTCATTCAGTTAGCGGCTGCTTCTTTTGCTGTCTTAATTCATCTAAATATGGTTTATACCTTCAACTTATACCAGTAGCAAAATTAAATAGGTCCTTACTTATTATTATATTATTGACACCTATGTTTCTGACATGATTGTCAATGGTACGCTTAGACACAAGTGGTTGATAATTTAAATTTTTTATCATTACATTTTTGTTTATGGAAAACATTTGATCAACAGATGCTTAACAATGAGAGAGTTATAAAAAAAATTACTTTTTATAATTGACAATAACTTTTTTAGAGTAAGTTAAAATAAAAAGTATCTATTCTATCTTTAATTGGACCAAATTACTCATCAATAAAATCTTGAAATCTTACAATTGATTGTAATAATTTAAATTTTTCAACAACATTATAAAATTCTTTAAACATTCAATGAATTTTAAACAATATAAAAAATGGAAACAAATATAAAAAGAATAAATTAAAATCGTCAGCCTGATTGCACAACATGACAATCTTATTGGTGATTACTTCACTTCACACATAAATCTAAATATTACATCCAGTTCTGAGTGAATTGATAATCATGAAACTATTGTGGCTGAGCTTTATTTTAGCCAACGGTTATAAATACAATATCAATAGTGCCATCATCAAGTGGTAACATTAAAAACAAATATTAAATTTGGTTTTTGATAATTTTTATTGAAAATTTTAAAATATTAAAACAAAATATTATAATATTTTCTAAGAAAAAATAAATGCGTCAAAGTAAGAAAAAATTCCGGAAGTTTTAAGGAATTTCCAGGAGTAGTATGAACCCTGAATTTCATAGACACATATGACTTTAACATGACAGGAAGAAAATTTTTTGTGCTAGTCAAATGTTTAATTTTTTAAAACATTCATGTAACAGTACAGGCAGTATTAGTGATACTTACAACAGGTTCATATGAAGATATTGTACAGCAAATATTTCATACACAAATTGCATTTGAATGTCAAAGCATATTGAAAAATTCATTATATGAAAATAAGAAATGCATACCAGCATTTTTCTGATTTTAATAGAGGTTGAATTGTGTCTCTTAAATATGGCTCATCATTTTGCACTAATGACACTTGCATTAATCAATATCTTATGATTGTCTGCAGATTATGAAATTGTTGGGTTCAGGGCACCCATATGAAACAGAGCAAGATATCAGGATTCCACTATCATAACAGCTCAGAAATACAGGCAAGTTACTAGTATTGCTTTTATGAACCATTGTCACATTGCAAGTCCTGAGCCAAGAATTCGGCTAACCTTGACACTATATCTCATACAGATGTGCTTTTAAGATTATTTTCCTCAAGAAATATATATCCTCAAGTCAATTTAATTTGTCCCTCTGAAAACTTAATTTGAAAGTTATTTCTTAGTAGACAATTTTTCATTTTTATTAATTGAGATGCTGAAATGGATTATGGAACTATGATAGTTAAACAGAAAAAATGAACATTGACAGTAATCTAATAATATGAATGCACATAGAACTAAAATTTATAAAACAATTTATTTAAAATTTCATTGAAAAAATTATTTAAAATTTAATGTAAAACTGACTACTTTAAATTACTAAAAAGAATATAGAATTCAAATATTTTAAGGAATTAATATACATCATTATTTGAATGTATTTGATTATATATTATCAATCTACATCAATAACAGGAATTTAGATATTTTGGAGCAATCTTTATACAAGAGTGTAAAATTTAAATATAATATTTATAAAAAGAAAATCATTAAATTTCTGAGAAACCATGAAAACCATCTGAGTTTTCAGAAATGCTCTATAAATTGAAACAAAAATATTTTGTTTTAAAAATACTGTAACCAAATTAAAGCAGTGAAAAAGCCACATAAATAAAATTAAGCATAATTTACTTTATAAAATAAGAACCAAGGGAATTTTTTTTAAACTAAAAAAAACGTATAATACAAAAGTTAAAAATAAACATTTTTAGATAAGAAAATGTTATTTAAAATTACAAAACCTTGTATCGTACAATATGAAATAAAGCATGAAATAGAGAAAATATATCTACATAAAAATATGTTTCCATAGAAAAACAAAATTTAATGAAAAAAATTATGACTGCCAAGAATTGGATTGCATATACTTAAAAAAATAATAAAGAATTGCAAACCTTGAAAACATTCCCAAGATTCTGGGTAAAGATACTGCTGGAGAGACCTTGCTTTACTTCATTATTCCACTGAATTGCCTCATCAACACTGGATGTCTTCAGAATATATACAATAGGAGCAAAAGTTTCCCTGTGAACAACTTCAGCACTGTGAGAAAGACCAGTAATAATTGTTGGTTCTACAAAATTTCCAGCTCGATCTATAACCTATAAAATAAAACCCAAACTATTGAATTATATCAATAATTTATACAACTTTTTTAATATATATATGTATTAAAATATGCGTACTGGAACACAAAAACCATAATAATAGTTAACGTGATAATTTACCAATTCTACACAATACAATTTAAAACAAAAAACAAAAAAAAAAACTCTTTAGAATTTTTTATATATAATTTATATCTACCAATAACTATAGCAATTGACCTAGCAAGTATATAATTTGTTTTAAATGGATTCTCAAGTAGAACAAAAGTTTGCTTAACTGGTTTTACTACACTACTAGAGATTAATTTGTTTTAAATGGATTCCCATGTAGAACAAAAGTTTGTTTAACTGGTTTTTCTACACTACTAGAGATTACACATCAAAATACAAGGTTCATACTGATTTCCAAGAATGAAACTCCAGGAGTCAAATAAAAAATTTCAATAAGGTATACACACTCATGTTAAACAATTTTTTTTAATTTAAAAAATTGTTTTTAACCAAATATGCATATAATTATTTATATGCAACATTTTTCAATTATATTTGTAAATAGAAATAAATAATTGTAAAAATTAATGAGAATATTTTTTAAGTTAGAATTATATTTAATAATTACTTTAAAAACCTTCAATGGATTTATAGCTATAACAGAGACACTTTATTTAAATCATCAATACTCTTTACATTACAGGATTATGCGCTGTATAAAATAATTGGCAATTTTAGAATTTTCAATCATCTTCAATATATTTCTATCCATTAATTTTAGATAGGAATCTATTGAAGATTACTATCCAAAATTGCTGAGTATTTTAAGATGTGTATAACAGCCTCTTTTCAAATATTAATATATTTACTCAGAACAAATACAACTATTGTATAAAGTTTCTAGAACAACTTTGTTTACAAATATAAACTCTTGTAAGTATATAATGCATAATTATCATTGAACTATTTTATATTAGCGCTGACTTATGCATTTTATTTGCACAAATTGCAAGTTTCTACATTTATTTTTGAAATTTATTTTAATTTATATAAATTTTCCCTTTATTTTAATAATTTATAATGTTTATATGCTAATTTTTTTAAACTTTTAATATAAAATAATGGCAAAGACACAAAATTTGAAGAGTACATAAATATACACAAAGTTATCAGAATGGAAACACGGGTGAATAAAAATGACAGTTATGAAAGTACTTTGTAAATATTAAAATATAATAACTACCAGTATTTTATAAAAAAAATGTATGCATTCTTATAATGTAATACTTTTATTAAAGTTCTGAATTTTTTCAAAAAAATAAAAACTTTGAGCTCTCAGAATTTCAAAGCCAATTACAGGAGCCCATCTAGTAGCAGCAAGTATGATCAAAAATCTTGACAACATATACACAATATTGGCAATGCCAGATTAGCAAAGCAAAATAGTGTATGGAAAGAGAAGCTTACCAAAAGTGAGTCAAGGGTACTAAACTAAACTGAAGTGTCTGAAAAGCGAACTGCAGTAAAAGTGATTACAGAGTTCAATCAACATCTGAATTACTGAGTGTTGACATTTAAGAATCATAGCTAAAAGATAAAGAAAGAGTTGATCATAATTAAAAGGCACTTTCATAAACAGAACATTTATGATGCAGCAACAATTCCCAAGCCACTTGACACAGATGTTCATGACAAGTGTTAGCTACAATATTGTTATATTCACAAAACCTTTTCAATTAATAAATGGGGGAGGTAATATGTTCTAATGAATAGTTTTTCACACTTTTCCACACAAAATGGGTGCACATTTAGAAGTTTGTTAGTTAATCAACAGTTATTTTCTGCACAAACATCCTAAAAGAAATTCGAACCCATGAAATGAAGGTAAGAGCTATTATCACTCGACTAATAGCTCATGCATATTTGGAGGGCTTCTGTACAAGCATATGATGATGACTGTTTCTTTCTAAATGTCAAATGTGGAGGTAGATCTATTACTATGCAGGCAGTTGTGTTAAGATTTTCTGTTGCACTAATTTTAACCCTGAAAAGGATCACTCGAGAGAAGTATAGAGAAATTCTAGCTGACCCAGTCCATCTCATGATACAAACTTTGTTTCCTGCAGGTGATGGAATTTTCTAAGATAATGCACCTACCTATGCTGCTGGACTTATCGAATTATAATTTGATGATTCAAGGATGAAGTTAAATATCTAACTTCCTCAATATAAATGAACTGTTATGGTCGGTTTAAGAGTATTCAATATGGAATTGACGTCTCCTTCATCTGCATTTCTATTAGAAAAAATTTCACAATATGTAAATGAAGAATGATACAATATTCCTCTAAAACTATTCAGCATATATATGAATCGATTTCTAGACGAATCAAAGCTATATTGTACACCAAAAGCAGTCCTATATTATACTAATAAACCATTCTTTATAAATCAACAATATTTCCATTATTTTGATAATCACTAGTATGAATGTTTGCATTTATACATATACATATTAATTAGTACAAAAGTTTAAGTGATTAAAAAACATCATAAATCTACAGATTAGCTATTTTATTTTGTACAAAATTAAATATATTCATTCTTTCTTGCAAAATAAATTATACCATTTGGAGTTTATAAGGACTTATTTTATTTTATCAATACATTAACTATATACTTTTTCATTTCTTTATCAGCACAATTTCATTATTATTTTTCTATTTTTTTACTTTACAAACATCAGGTGAATGAATTTATTGTTTGCACTGAAATAATTCATTAATAATGCCTTATTTCATAAATACTAAAAAACCTGATATAAGAAATACATGAAAATTTTACTGACAAAGCAATCATAAAAATATAGAGTTTCGTTAATGATATTATAATATTTTATGTAGTATTAATCTAAATAGTGAAATAAAGAACTCTTGTATTTTCCACATGTCTATAAAAGTTCATAAGATTGACAGAAGTACTTTTTGGAAGATGTGCAAAAAAACAAAATATTTACATATAAGCATTTATAGATTAATTTATTAAAATATAATTACAAATTAAATTCATTGCATTCTAATGTCATTAAATCTATGTGATGAAATAAGATTATTTCATTTTTATAAAGTATCAAAATTATTTGTTTTTATTCTTCATTTGAGGGCACAGCAATCTAATTTAATTACACACAATATATTTTCATCATGATTTAAAGTTTAAATTTACAATTTAGATTAAGCAAAAATATATTCCAGACATATTACATCATATACAGAGAAATATAAATGTATATGAATGTATATGTAAATATAAAATTTGAAAACTCTGAAGATATTTTAATAATTCAAATATTTTTTAGTTTCTCTTTAGATAATTTACAAAATATGTGTCGCATTGTATGCAAACAAATGTATTTTGCTTAGCATAAGAAATTTCATCTTAAATTTTATTTTAAAATGGAAAAAATTTTCCGATACTTAAATAGTTCAGTTAATTGATTTGTTACTCTCTGGTAATATCTTGAAAAACCTGAATTAAATCAAGTAAGCCATTTTTAAAATATAAAAAAATATGAATGAATATTCATAAGAAAATAAACAGATTTCGTGCATAATTGTTTCCTGTCATTATAATATATGTTAACATATCATAGGACAACAGACTAACACTATTTATAAAATGGTAATTTAAAAATAGCTGTAAAAAGCATTTTAACATGCCAAAACTACTTTCAATTATTAAATTAGTTATATAAAGATTATTATGTTAGTTATATAAAGATACAAAGTCTTATTTCCAATATAAAAGATGTTTGTGTATGCTACATTGTTTCAATCTTTTGATTGTTTTAAAAGAAAAACAGTAAGAAAACAGATCAAAGGAATATTTTGATAATCACATACTTGGAAAATCTTTATTTCCACTATAAACTAATTTTAAGCTATTAATCCATTGGAGGTCATGTGGGCACAGGGTTATTCCATGGTTCAAAATCAACCAGTATGAGAAAACAATTTATCAATAATCAATCATTCTTTCAGTGTCCTCCTGCCTAGCAATTCCCTTGGAACTGGCACTGTTATCTTTCACTTTCACATTTCTTTGTTTGGAATGAATCATTTCTTGAAATTCATATGGAAAAGAAATGACTCTGTATTCAGTGCAACTAGTATTGTTTAAAAATTGCTTCTGTAAGGAGCTCAGTTTCATGTTACAAAGTCATTTTGAACATTTGCTTATTGTTTTATTTCTAAAGAATAGTGTACAAATGTAAATCAACAGAGCATGAAAGAGATGGAATATTTGGGAGCTTGATTATATGAAGTTGAGACTTCTGCAAAATATATTGATCAATCTAATAAGGATTAACCTCATGAAGAAATATGGAGTTATAATGATACAAGTAGTCAATATGAGCAGTGTGCAAAATATTTGATGGTTTTATTGCAGACTAGAATGTTAAAACAATAAGTACCAATAAATACCAATATATTCTAATGTTAAAAACGAAATCATCGTAATCAATATGCAAATGAAAGAAAATTCCTTAAATACCATAGGCATTATCACTTACAGAGTCACATATAAAGATAAGAACTAAGCAAATACTTTCTAAAACCACAGCCGAAAATTAATAAGCTCAATTTGAGTAAATCAGAAAATTCAATGTCTAACAAAAAGTCTAAAACCTGACAATGATCAATATTTCATCTCCAGAGGATCCAGGGATTATAAAATTACAATTTCTTGCACAAAATAACAGTAACATGGATTTTCAAAAATCATTTCGATTTTGTTTCTCAGAAGTCTATGTTGATTCAGAATCTTTAAAAAAGAATATTTGTTACTGTATATAATGTTATTCTACCTTTGTATTTTATGAATGTTTTATTTTTTTAAACATTAAAAAAAATTTCTTAAGAACAGAATTATAGTTTCAAAGTTAAAGAGAGTAATCATTGCTTTAAATGAAATATTTTTTTTCTAATTTATTACTCTAATTTTTTATTAAAACTGATTAGGTTGAACCAATCACCCCATGCAATTACCAATACTAGTGAAGAAACCTTTGGGCGGATCAATGAAAAAATTGCAACTTCTTTTAAAAAATACTTCGATCAAGCAATAATTAAATATGTAATTTTTTTACAAATTATATGTGTGTATATATATATATATATATATATATATATATATATATATATAAACAGAATTCTACTAATTTTTATAAAATAATTTTAAAAAATAACAATCTGAAAAAATATTTATAAATTAAAAGTTTATTTCGTACTTTTCCTCCACATTCAACTATTCCTCCTAATTTCTTCGCATCTTCAATTGTTTTTAAATAAAGCTCAACACCTTGTTTACTATGCATTGGACCATAAAGTGTACCAGCATCCAATGGATCTCCAATTCTAACTTTAGTATAGGCACTCTTCAAGCGATTTACAACTTCAGAATATACCTATACATAGCATTAAAAATAATTTCAATTAAAGAAGCATATATAACAATAATTTTATTAATTAAATACATTCCTGTAAAATTATTGAAAAAAGTTGGCTTATAAATACATGCTTTTACAAAAATGACAATAATATAAAAATTAAAGTAAAATTTAAATGCTCTCTTTTGCCCAAAAATACAGGTTTTATTTATCATAAATGAGATACATGTTATCAATCATAAAAATTACATTAACAATATATTTTAGGGGTAGAAATTGATTGTTTTAATGACAGATTTTAAAGGTTAAAAAACACGTTTAGTTAAATTATTAATTGGAAAATTTTTTTATTGTTAATATAAAATAGTTGAAGATTTACACTTACAAAAAGTAAATTATCAACAATAATATAATTAATAGAATAATGAATAAAATTTTTTAAATTATATTGTAATTATGTTGTAATAGTCAAGTATCCAGTCTGAATTTGGGAATGTTAATTTTCAATTACAAATATATTAATGATGTTCTATGTAAGCAGCTATATTTGTTCCTATGTAAATGTATAAATGATAGCCGGGTAAATGTTAAGGACAATTTTTTTTTACATTTGCTTATTCATACACCCAATAATTGGAATATTGGGGCACATACAGAAACTTAAAAAAATTTGGGTGAAAATTTGCATCAATGTTAACTACCACCATTTCATTCTTAAAAGAATGATATATATAGATCCTTATAGAATACCTATCAACATTTACATGTAAAAACTTTGCAATTTTTACATCAATATAGAAAGCATACATTACAATAAAACTTTTGTTTAGGATTAAATAATATTTCACTTTGTTACTAGTAAACAAACAGTAGTGATATCAAAGACATAAAATTGCTTACAAACTTAGACCCGTTTTCTAGGCCAAGAAAACATGCATATTCAATTTATTTAATAAACAAGATGTATAACAATGGAAAGTAAAACATAACAAGAATTGACATACCTATACATTAGGCAAATATATTTTTTTGGAAAAATTAATAAGGGTGTAATATTAAGAGAAACAAATAAAAAAATAAGTACAGCAAAAGCTAATTAAAAAGATAAAGTAAATATTCACAAGTGAAAACAGATTTTTTTTCATAAAACAAGTTGAAATATGCAGAAAACAGAACAGTTACCCTTTTTAATTCTTTTCATTATGAACAGCTGATTTATCCACTATGAAAGAACTTGTTGATAAGCTAGTTTTACTTCGCAGTATCAAGTTGTGTGTGTAGGGAAGGGGATTAAATTTGAATTGACTTCTTTTTAAAAATTTTAATTTAATAATATTTTTAAGCAAAATAAAACTTCAAAAATTATGACACATATGAATGTATATATTATTATTAAAATGATCGATTTATTTTAAAAGATTCCTTCATTAACCTGAATTGGATATCTAATGTAAGACTTTAAAAAGTTTAAGTATATGTACATGTGAGAAGTATTTCTATTATCAAAACCAATAATTATGCTAACAATCAGTTATAATGATAAGCAGAGCTCACAACTACTAAATATTTATTGCATTAAAAGAAAAATGATCTCTGTTGGTTTCAGTATATCTATAAAACATTTCATCAATAAAAATAATCTATAAATATAATAAAATTCATATTTACACACACACACACACACACACATATATATATGTATATATATATGCGTGTGTGTATGTATATATATACTTATATATATACATATACATACACACACACACACATATATATATAACTTGATAGACTAAAACTAATAGTATATCAATAGACATAAATAAAAAAATTATAGAGTTCATTAATGCAAAGATGATAAAATAGTTATGTTGTATAAATTAAGTTTAAACTTTGAAGACAGACAAAATAAAAATATTTTAGTTGAATTCATTGTTATTTCTCACAAAAATAAACTGTAGATCCACTTGGCCCACATAAAAATAATTTAGAGCAATAAAAAACATTTTATCCCAATCCTATACCTGTCTTTAGCATCACTATCATTTGTTGACAAGCAGCTTAATAAAGTGATGATGAATTATAAAAAAATTAATTAGCATCTATAGAACTGTCTTCAAGGAACTTTAAAACAAAGGGGCAATGCCTGAGGTTTCTCTGGTGATATATAGAGCAACAAGCTGAATCCTTAACTGCAATAAGATGTAAATGCAAATAGTCATGTTCAGTTAACAAAAAAAAGCAACTTCAATATATCGAGGCAAGATACTCCACCTCTTACTTACACAGCTGATTCTCTATACAAGGAGAATTTTTTTTTAATTTACTGTAACTGATTCTTTTGATGCTACACAGAGGCAGAAGAGAGCCAGATTGTGATATGAGAGATCTCTCCCACTTCAGTATCAGCCTAGTCTTTTTCAAAAATGCCCAAATGACTGGGAATACACATGAAGGTAATGCTTTTTCCAGACTTTTTAAGTTCAATTAACTTCATTCTATAGGAATGAAATGGTGCATTTTCGTTATATCCTGGATTCATAAGTTATAAAATATTAGTCTGAGAACTAATAAGGACTGCAATATTGTATTTAGAACAATTTTCCAGTTTATTGCTCCCAAATGATACTGCTACTATCCCACAATCAAAACTGTCACATTACTTCCCAACAGATTAACTGATACTTGAATGGATTCTAGCGGCAGCATTTTTAATAGCATCTTCTGCTGAGCCATATGTGTACAAGTGGAGGCATTTGTTAAAAGGATATATGCAATGTATAAATAACAAGAGCAGCACTTAAGTCATCCTGTGAAAAATATTGTTTACCAATATTCCAAACAAAGTTCAGGTAGCTCTCCAACAGTACTTGGCCCATAAAAAGGTTCAATTCCAGTGGAAATATTTGAAAATGTCATCAGCCCTAATAATTCTCTTGTCATTTTTAAACAATTGTTATATGCTCTAATTAATAGGTATGCATATAAAATCAATATTGATTACATTTTGATCCAATGACTTATTAATTTGATTTTAATACAGCAGCACCAGATTAGGAAAATATCAAAGTTGCTATTGCGTTAGCAGTACAAAAATCATTACACTTTTAGAAGAGCGAAATACCAATAAGGCAAAATAAAAGAGTGAACTTAATGAAAATAATGCAAATATTTTAAATGAAAGGTAGATATGAGGATGAATTATATATAGACTAGTTTAAAATAGGAATTTGAAAACATTGGATAAAAGACCTAGTTTGTACTAGGATAACAAATTATCATAGATAGAACAAGAATCATTCTAACAAAGGGTAACAGGTAAAATCAACCTTATTTAAGTCGATATCATTTTTTTTAAATCAATAGATAATATCCTTCCTTTGTCAAAATTCTTCATTCACATAAATCTTATGATCAATCAAATAAAAGAAATTGGAGAGGAACTTTGGCATTTTTAGATTTATTTGACAACACTGAAACCTGTTTCAATTTCACTGCATGGTCATAATACCTTACAATTCAACAAGGAAATATAAACTACAGTTGAACCATATTAGTTGACTGTTGTATAATTTTCTTCAGTAGAAAATCAAATGTTATCTTTAAGTCATAGGACCTACCATCCTATATTTTGCCACTTATCACTTACTGTTCTGGAACTTCAGTGGGAATATGTAAACAGGTTACTGATACTTTAGAAGAATATCCAAATCAAGCCCTTTAACATCATAGGAACTGTTACCAAAACTTTAATTGATGCGCTTTGAAGTCTATCCAACAAATGAGCATTAATTTAGTTATAATTGAGAGGGCACTAAAAGTATGGGAAAATATCACAAGATTGTTCTTTCCTGTGGAATAATCCTTTGCCATCATCTACAAGAAGCATTTAAACTCAAATTGGTTTCCTTCATAAAATTTTTTAGATGAAAGAACAAATAAGATTGAACTGAGAGATGAAAATCTCATCAAGTTATAAAGAAAAAAAAAACACATGGGCAGAATAAACCCATTAAATTAATTATTTAAAAGAGAAATAAATGCCTTAATTCTAAAAGTTGTAGACTTGGAGACTACATGAATTGTATCTAGAAGATGAGAGGCTGCACATATTTACAGATGGCTCCATGTTGACAGACTGTATCAATGCTGGTGTCTTTTGTAGACTCTTATTTTACACTTTTATTGGAAGGTACAAAACAGCTTTTTATGTGGAGATTTCAGCTATTCAAATCGCTCTATCAGAGCTCCAGTGGCAGTTTGAAAAGTTGTCAAAGGCCGTGTAGTTTCTGATGGGTATTATTGAAAGATCTTTATCAGACTTAAGGATCAAAACAAATATAATTTCATTCCAAAGTATTAGAAATTAATTATCAGTCAAGATCCTAATAAAAATTAAAATTTGGTAGTGAGACTGGATTTAAATGCTGAAACATGAGATAATTTGACTCAAGACTAGTATTATAGCCTGCTGTAACACTTTCAATTTAAACATTGAAAGTTCACTGTTGAAAGGCAACTTGCCTATGGTGAAAACGGATAGGTATTTGCTCAGCATGACTTTGTCCTTAAAAATGAAGGACTGCAAGGATTGGAACTTGAAACATTAGCAAAAATTTCATAGAGGATACTTGTGATACTCTTAAGAAGAATATACGGCAACTTTAGTTTTTAGTATCGGAAAAGAAAATTTCATTGGCTGTTTTCACTTTTTCTCCATAAATACTTATTGGATATTAAATATGTAACTCAGGATTACTTAGCGAGATCAGGATTCCTTCCATATTCGATGATGAATTCTGCAAGCTAATGCTTTTGTTCCCTTGAATCAATAAAATTCTGTATCATGGGATAATTTGAAAATAACCCCATAACTTTCTGCTTCTTACATATATTTTGATATTGATCATTTCACCAGGATTTATAATGCTTGTTTGATGCCTAGGAACTGATATTAAAAACTATCATAAGCTATTTTACACAATGCATTATAGGTAAGTAATACAGCTTTTAAGCGTATCTTTTTTTTTTTTTTTTTTGTGAACTGCCAATTTTGAAATCGTTAAAAGTATGCTGCCTTAAAATATATTATGTAATATGCAATACATTAGGATTGTTTAAACTATATAGTAAAATTATAAGCTATAAAGAACAAGTAATATTAAAACAAACTCTCTTTTAACAAGTCATTGAAAAAACTGTGGAGAGAAGAAAAGTTTGAAAAGGTAGTGGAAAAGTGAGGCCTGAGTGGGAAAGACTTGAAGAACATTAAAAAAATGGCTGATATGTAGCACACATTTGTCAAAAATCATAACTCATAATTAAATATCATAACTTGTACAAAATAATATACAGTTTTTACAAAATTATAATACATTCTAACAGTGTTTCCTGCTTACTAGTAAATCTAGCTTTTTAAAATAATTTGTAAAACTACTAAGAAAAAATTAATTTTAAACCTAAAGATTATATAAAAATTAATTCATAATAATTTGAAAGAATTACTTTTTCATGCACTATAAGTCTTCGAGTGGTTGTACACCTTTGTCCTGCTGTTCCAACACAAGCAAATACAGCAGACTGAATGACCATGTTCAAATCAGCATCATCAGCTACAATGATTGCATTATTTCCACCCAATTCAAGCAATGACTTTCCAAATCTTTTTTGCACCTCTACAGCAACTTGGAGCCCAACATTTGTGCTTCCAGTAAAAGAAATTAATGGAAGACGAACATCTTTTGCCATAGCAGAACCAATTTCTGCTCCTCCACAAACAAGAGAGCAAATAGCCCCAGGTAGTTTATTATTCTAAGATAAAAAAAAATATGAAAACATTATGATAATAGCTAGAATTTTTATAAACATATATTACTAATTTCTCTTAAAGGTCAATATCAAAAAAAAAAAATACATGAATCTTATATTTTCAAAAGCTATTTTTCATAATTAAAAAAAAAGTTATTTCTAAAATACATATTGTAAAAAATATTTGAATTGAAAATATGAAAAATTTAATCAGTGATGCATCATATTAAACAGCTTTCTCATTCAGTCTTTCCACATTTCAATTTCCTTTCAATATATGTATTAAATATTTTGTAGTAATTTTAGACTCAAATCTGTTTGATAAAATAAAATGTAATTTATAATTTTAAATAAATATTACTTTTATTTTGTAATGCTGAATTTTTTAGTTATAAAGATCACTTACATTTTTTAGTAATGAGTAATTTCCTTAAAACAGTTAAAATATTAAAAGGTTATGATAGTTAAAGTAAGTCCACATAAATGCTATTCTTTAATATCAAATACATTTTAATAAGTATTTTTTTTCAATTTCATCAAAAAATGTTTCAGAAGTAAATTACATAATTTCATAAAATAAAATAACGTTTATGTGTTAAAGAACAAAACAAAAATTAAAAGTGATTTATCAAGCAAGAAATATAATATTTTAAACTTACTTAATTAAAAAAATGTTTTACAGAGAAAATTTGAGTTTGCATTTATCATTAATAATCATCTTTTAGACAATTTTGGTAAATAAAGAGAGAATTATTAAAATTTTACTACGATAAATAAATCCCATTTACAACAATTGAAATTTAAAAAGATGATTTCTAATAACTTGAAATTCAACTCACATAAGCATAATACAACTCACTATAAAATAATCATGAAATAATATGTACAAAAAATAAGCAAAGCCTCACTGATCTAAAAAATGATCTAATCCCTATTTAAGAAAAATTTAGTTATTTTTGGAATTATCTTAATGATATAAACTCAATATGCAGGGACAGTAGACCAAACTATTAAAATATTTTGTATTTAAATAGTAAAAAATAGAATAATATTCCTCTAATTATTATCTTAGAAATAGGAGCAAGTACTTCTATTTCTTCTTTTTTCATCTCAGGCACTACAGCATGTTACAGGCCCAGACTGCCTGTAATAGTGTTTCTATATGGTCCTATCCATTGCGAGGCTCCACCAGTTTCCTTTATTTATCAGAATAAAGTCTTCTTCCCCCAAGTCAAGTAATTTAATTGGTGGTCCTCCTTATTTTCTACTAACATGAGATAACTAAAAGTGAGCTTTTTTTAATGGGTTTTCATTATCAGATCAGAATAAATGCCAAGCCATCAATCATACTATATTCCATTTTATGACTTTAACAATATCAGGTAAATAGTACTTTTGATAAATTTCAAAAATAAACAAGGATCTTTAGCCATTATTCTCATAGATTGCACCATTTTTTTTTTAATTTTTTAAGATTTTTATTCAAAGGTTAATAATTTATTTTCATGTAATTTTGTAATTGCCTGAAATTCACTTGTTCAAAATAGGATTGGTTGAGTTACTGTTTTATAGATGTTAATATTTGCTTTTAAACTCATAAATCAAGAATTTAGTTGGTTTTTAATGCCATGATAACATTTATTTGATATGGCAAACCTACTGTTTATCTCTATGACCAAATGATTATTAGTAGTAATAAAAGTAGCAAGATATTTGAATTGTGATACTGCTTCAAAGGTATAATTTTTCACTAATGGCAGTGGGATAAGTGTATTGTGTTAAGTTCCAATGAATTTTATCTTCCTTTATTTTAGGTACAATTTACCAACCTCACTTTCTAATAAATGGAAAACTTCTGCAACAAATTTTGTGGATTTACCAATAAAAGTGATATCATCAGCAAACACCAAGATTTGTAAAGTTTTCTGGAAGATGGTTTTTGCTGTGAGACCAGATACTCTGATAATCTTCTAAAGCCCAGTTCAAAAATAAATACGAAGGAGTGCTGTCTAGTCAAACTTCTATCCAGGCTTCAGAAAATTTATTGCCCAGTTTTATCTTGCATTTTACCTTCTTAAGTGTAGTCTTTGACAAGTTAATTAGTTTAACTGGTATATTGAATTTTTCTGTTGCTTCATACAGTTTCTGCAAAATAATACTGTTATACAGAGCTTTAAAATAAAAAAATTCTTCTTCAGTTTTTCATGTATTATGCTTTTGGATCTTAATTTGTAGGCATTGTTTTTCTAGTTGTAGCAAAACAGCAATCAAAATCAAACCAATCTTTCTTGTTCTAATTCCTTTTAGATAAGATTTCATTTGCAGTGTCACTTATTACGTGTTTGAGTATTTCCCATTCAATTTTATCTTTTTGTCCAGCACAGGATCTGCTTGTAACCTCTAAGTTTACTCTTCAAATTTTTATTTGCTCCTTGGTAACATCAAGCACCTAGCAAATTACTTCAATGCCTCAGGTCTGAAAGAATATGGTTGATCTGATTGCCTGTCTTTCCATTGAGTGATCTCCATGTGATTTTATGTATATTATACTGGAAAATTGTGCAACATATTAATAATTCATTTGCCACAGTAGAGACAGTAAAAATTTTCTATTCTCGCTTGTTATTTTATGTAAACTTAGTTCTCCAATATTAGGTCAAATCAAATTGTTGTTTCCAGTTCTTACCTTGAAATCTTCATGCAAAATTCCCATGTCACGTGGGTAATTTTCATAAGCATTTTCTAATGAATCATAAAAACTCTTTCTATTGGTGATTCATATTTCTTATCTGTGAGCACAAATTATGCTGATAGTAACCCTTTAAATGAGGTTTACTGATTCTTTCATTAACAGGCATGAATTCAATGACATTATTCTTTATTCTCTTGCTCACAATGAATACTGTACCAAACTTCAGCTGTTTCTATTGGCAGCTAAAATAAACATAGTGCTTCTTTTCAAATATGACAAGTTCAGCAAATTTTTTGTAATGCCAAGACATTGATATTATATTCATCGAAAATATCCACTAGATTCCTCAAAATGGCATGCTTGTCAACTCCATGTTCAACCATGATCCTGGAGGGCCTTGATGTAATCCCCAAGGGCACAGTGTGCTGCCTTATTAATCAAGAATAAAACTGCATTTTTGCAATATTTTGAGTGATATAAATTCAATACAAAAACAAATGCTTGTTAATAAAATAAAAATTTCATGCACCTTATAAATTTACTTTTGCATGATTATTTTAATAACTGCTACATTTGATAAGAATTAAAATGTTTTATAATAAAGTCTAGTATACTGTTTAACAAACAAAAAACTTTCTAAAACAATTAATGGTAGATATGGATGCTAAATTTCGAAAGAAATGAATTTAAAACAGTAACTAATCATTTATTATTATAATGCTGCATACTTTATCATATGGTTAAAAAAATATGAATATAAGAAAAAATAATATTATTTGCCTCTTTTGTGAAATATGTCGCAGATGCTGTTTATAAAATTAATATTTATAGAGATGATTTCTACAACAAAAGTAACCTTTGTAGATACTATTATACATTTAGCAGTTGCTATGTATGGTCTCCATAAAATATTTAAGGAAACCTTATTTTATTTATCTTTCAATATGATTTCAAACTTGTGCATGATTCAAAGAAAATAATTTCTTGAAGAAAAAAGATATTCATTGAATACAATTGCAATATATACAAATATTACACAATCACTATTTTTTATTATCTTGAGTACCATAACCACCCCGTGTGAAGTGTATTGTCATTAATAAATGATCTAGACTCTGACCTACAACATAGTCATGATCATTACAAATAAAAGAACGATATAATGATGCCACTACACTTCCACCATACGATACAAAGTAAAATTCAGTAATCAAGCATAATATTCACTTACAGAATTCTTTGTCTGATATTATGAGCTCCATGGGATAACAAACATGGATTAACATAATCTAATCCCAGTGATGTAACTAACCAAATTTCCAATCATATAAGCTAATGATTTATTAAACAAGAAATTACTTGTTTGGATACAAATGATGGCAGCACATGAAAAGTAAAAGTTATAAGAAATGCAAATAATGTTCCTCTTTATTCCATACATATCAATCTTCATGAGTTGTTGCACTCCTTCCACAGATATCAGCATCCCTTTGGTAAGGAGTAAAAAATTTTCAATATCATTTTTATCCCTGATATCACTCTTTAATATTGCTTAGAAATCCAACCACTTTATATCAAATCATTTTAATTCAAATTATATCATGCAGATAAATTTTTACTGTGTATATCATCAAAAATCAAAGCATTGCATTGTGATTAGCAATAAACATATTTTTCTTTTATTCATGATTGTTGGAAATACAGAATTGATAATTAACAGATGTGCACTGCCTTTTATACAGATAAGAGAAGGGTCTCCTGCCCTAAAAACCTTTTATACTTATGTATTCTTTTAGCATTTGCATAGTTAACAGTGCTGCAGTTATGTACAGATGAAAGATTATTAATAATTATCAAGCAATGTATATTATTGATACAGATTAATATAATTAAAATAAATTAATATAGTTGAATATTTTATCAACTGAATTTGTCATTGCTTGAAAATAAAGGAAAAGTCCATTTTGCTCTAAATATCTTTTAGAAATAAAAATTCAACATAGAATGGAAAATTTAAAATAAAAACAAACTTAATTAAAGCTTCCATTAATTAAAAAATATGATTCCAAAATGTTTTCCTAAGATCTTAAATTCTAAAGTACTGATGATGTTTATCCTATTATTAATGTTTTTTTTTTATTTTCAACTAAAATTTATTTTTAAGAATAGAAAATCTAAAATATGAACAATAGAAAAATAGAATTTAACTTTGTTAATTATTTAAAAATATATTTAAAGAAATCAAATGATAATTAAATTTCTTCTAAAAGTTTCTTTTGAAAAAAGTAGTTAATAATTTTAATTAAATAAGTAAAGGAAAGAAATGAATTTTAAAATATAAATGCAGACAGGTGACTTGTATGATGGCAAAAAAGCATTTTAAATCATATTACCTCTAAAACTGAAGAGATTATTTTTATAACAGCTACACTTGTAAGATTTGTAGTTGGAGCTCCTTTCCATAACATAGTATTACCACAAACCATGGCAATAGCATTATTCCAACCATAGACAGCCACAGGAAAATTAAAAGCAGATATAATACCAATAGCTCCAAGTGGATTCCATATTTCTAATAGTGCATGTCCTGGTCTCTCAGAAGGCAAAACCTTGCCTTCAATCATTCGTGACAAGCCAACAGCATAATCACAGATGTCAACATATTCTTGAACCTAAAATTATGTGATAAAATAAAGAATGTCAATAATACATTATATTAAATAAAAAAAAGGTATGACAAAGACTAAGAAATAAAAAAGTTAAACTGAAGATAGAAAAGAATCTTGAAGCATGAAGAAATGTAAACTACACTATGCAATTTGGAAGAATGTATTTATTGTCCCCCCCCCTTCAGTATGGTTAGGCAAAAACTATCCACTGTTTCTGACTTTTTTTAAGACTAGAGAAATGTCTAACAAATAATCAAATAAATATTAGTATGCACTGTTTTTATTAAAATGTTTTTCATCTCTGTACTATTCCCATAATTCTCCACATAGTTTTCTATCACAGTCATATAAAATTGAAGTATTTTGATACCAATTTTTTAAAAAGAATGTTGGAATTAAAGGATATAATAACTAAGGACAAAAAGTTATTTTTATACCATTTAATTATTTTTCAAAAGTACAAATAGCAAGTCTTGATTGCATCTCCAATGTCCAAGAAGCATGTTTCTATCATAACCTATTATGCATTTAATTTTAAAAACGTTCAGATCATTAGTTCTACCCTTTCATCTAGTATGGTTGTCAATATAAAAAAGCAATTTTTTTTAAAAAAAAATCCTTTTTTTCATTGCAACCTTTTTAACTTTTTTTTTCTTTCTGGAAAATCTTGGAGAATTTTCCCTGCTTTTAGTACTGTTTAACATAAATCAGTTTTCACCAAATGCAAATGGCACAAACAAGCACTGTATAACGGAAAAGTAAATCCATAGATAAATTTTATTTTTTCTCAAAAAGATTATATTCATATGTTTCCCCAAAAAACTTCTTCCCAGCTTTACATTTGTCTTTCTCACAATAAGATAAAAAGTCCTACAAATAAAAGTAAATGATTTGTATAACTCTGGAGTTTACAAAGTGTGCCATGATACCCTAGAGGGCTAAGCAAAGATATCTAGTGTGCTACAAAGCAGATTAGCCTAATATATTGCTAAGCAAAGAAAATTTCAAAGTCATTCACTAAAAGTTTGTCACCTCACCAACAGTTGTAGGATATTTGCTTAAAAATTTACATTTCTTGTATACTTTTTGCACTTACCATTAGTTGCAACTGTTTCACAATAACTAATAAATGTAAACTGGGGCATTGTTTATCCTATTTTTTTAAATTGCTTAAAATCTTGATTAATCAGACTAATATTCTAATCATCAACTGTCTCCCTAGTGTTTAATATGCATATCATATTTTAAAAAGCTTTATATCTTTTATAAAATTAAGTAGATTCTTTAAATTAAAAACTGATAATGCAAGCATGAATAAAAATTCTACATCAACATATGATGTGCACTTACAAAAATAAAGATATTGTGAATACAAATGATATTTTGATTTTTGGCTTCATTTTAACGTAAGTAAATGATAAGAGACAACAGCATGCAATCTGTTTAAAAATATTATCTGAGAGCAAGAATTAAAGAAGTACCTTTCAAACACATCTTACAATGATCAATAAACCAAGTGAATATTTTTGCTGAAAAATACAAAACATATTTGTAGATTTATGGCAACAAAATAAGCAACAGTGCCAAAATATGCATTATTGACAACATTCAAGGTAACATAAGAGTAGAAAAATGCAGAAAATGTTACATTATTGCAAAGAAATAAATTCTGTCAACTGAGGACATAATTAATAGGATGATAGGGTAAAAAAATGTTGTGAGCTTGTAGAAAATATTTGTAAAGTATCAGTCAAATACAGAATATTCCTCAGGATTACAATATTCAAATGATAGAAAGAATAAAATTAATTTTATCTACCAACTGGATAAGGTCACAAATGGCGATCAACATAAACATCTTATCAGCTATGCATATTTCAGCAATGGTTGTACTGTCATTGTAAACCTGTTTTATAAAAGCCTTATTGGAAGTGCATAGGATAAAGATTAGTTCAATACACTTGACATATTCATGGTAGAAAATTATTTGGATTAAACAAAATGCACTGATGTATGCATTGATGGTGACCAATCAATATTTGATCAAAGTGGAAAATTATAAGTGTGCTAATTCTACACAATGCCCCAGATTGTTTACAGACCCACATCTTTAATAGTGTAGTAATTTATCAAAAACACTGAGCCTTCCACTTAGTTTTGTCTTAAAATGTATAATAAATTAAGATATTTAAATTTATGCAAGGATCTGGGGACTGAACACATGCCCCTTATATTAGCAGACTGTTTTTTATATTGCACTTCACATGGCAACATACTATCTTAATGTTTATAATTCTGATAAGAAATTTATTATTTCTTGAAAAAAATTATCATGTAATGATCAACAGCTTTTTTGAGCTTAGATGTCTTTAAATTGGCACACTTAAAAAATATATTCAAAAAGAATAAAATATGTTGAATGTTTCCCTTCTAAGATATACTATTCATTTATTAAAGTTTGAAGAGAGGATTTTATATTTAAGAAAAAAAACAATCACAATTCTGAAGAAAAAATTTATAATGAAAATAAAGATTTTTTTTCATTGTTAAAGTACATATAGCCTGCAAAGGAGATAAGGAAGTACTTTGCAAATACTTTTCGCAAAGCACCTGTCACAACTGTAACTGGTTCATCATCTAAAATTAATTTCTGTACTTCCCAAAAAATTAAATATAGAAGTTTGCTTTGAATTTAAGATCCATGTTGAAGAACTCTAAATTAATTCACTTCAAAAGAAAAAATCTTGAGCTAACAACAAATACTTAAAGCAAAATTTACATGTTTAAATTTGAACTTTAGATATTTATAAAAAAAAAATAATAAATAAATAAAAATATAAAAAAAAAGAATTTTCCATTTAAAATGCAAAAGAGATTAGTGTTACCTCTTCCTTTGCAACTTACATATGTATAATGTTGTATTTTCAACAGTTGCTGTCATAAAGAGCAAATATTCAAATATAAATTTTGATAAAAAATGAGAATAGCTGCTTAAAACTATTTTGCAATTTGAACATTTGTGCAATAAACGCAAAGTTTATTCACTACACTAAAGCAAAAAGCATATACATCAGGAATAATTATAAGTTAGTTTTATTTCTCTACCTGACAAAATGCTTGAATGAATTTCAAGCCCAAAGTCAAAGTGGTATTGTTTTGTTCACTTGAGACACAGGTTCAAAATTTGATTCTCAGGCTGGGTACGCTGACTCAGCCTTTCATTCCTATAGTTGGTTGATAATCTGAATATCAAGCACACATGGGAGCTAAACAGTGGAGGTTTCATGTTAAACAGCTGATCATCTAACTGGGGTTTATTCTTTGCACCCCAGAACCCTTGGTCAAGTAAACAAATGAGCAACTGAAGATCTAGGCTCACACTAAGTTGTTGTACAGGTTAAGTGTTTTTTTTTTTTTTTTTTTTTTTTTTTTTTAAGTATGAATTTTAAATATGAATCAAAATAATTATTATATTTATACCTCTATGCCACTTTATACTTTATTTGAAGAATTCACAATTATTTTCTCTCATAAACCTTAATGAAATATAGGATGTATACAGAAGATGTATATAGAAACTTTTCATGAACTATGGGAGTGGACGCATTGATCGATTGAGAATACACATTCAAACCCATTTCTCCCTCAGGAGCAGAAAAGCCCAAGCTAAGAAAAATATATTCCAAATTGGAGAATAGTAGTTTGGATGATTCTTTAGCTACATAGGTCTGCAACGTGATAATTGGATGTCATATGCAATAAATATATTTCTCTGAAAATAAACTCTTATTTCTGAACATTAACACATATTAACAAAAATTTTTGAATAAAAAAATTCTAAGTTTAATATAATGATGGTAATATTTCAATACATCCTATTTTTATATGTTATTTCTGAATTGTATACCACTTTCTTTAATAAACTTCACATTTAAAAACTTATAAATATTATATAAGATTGGAATGACAATTAATTATGCCATCAACCCAAACAAAAACAGGACAGACTTAATATAAAAATTTAGACTTGATGCATTTAATGAAACTTTCTTGACTAACTCAAAACATTTAACCATGAGATAGAAATTCTTAAACACAAAAGTGAAGCTCAATTTTTATAAAAATTTTAACCACAGTGATCTACCCATATTGCTTAACAAGGCACGCCTCAGAGTTTTAATGTCATGGGTCTTTAAAAAAATGCTAAATATTAATTTTTTTAACATTGTGCATACTTTAAATGGCTTTCAATAACAAAACCTGGCTCTTATTTGCAAAATGTTTTCTCCAACTTAAGAGCAAATGACAATAACATTTATCAGTGGAAATGCAGCTTAATTGCTTGACACAACAAAAAGACGTTATTACTCATATACAGATGTAATTTGATATTAGAATGAATATACAAATCATATTTACGTAAAACTCTTATAATAAAAATATTCAAAAATTGTTTAACTTGTATTTTTAAAATACAATTGCATATTCAGCAGCCTAAGCTTAATTTTTTTAATTGATATATATATATATATATATATAAACACATTTACATTTACATAGAGAGAAAGAGAATATCATACATCTTCTTTCTATAAACAAATGTTATATTTTACCATAAATCTTATGCTGAGTACAATTTAGAAATAGAAATTGTTTCATCATGTGTCAGAAAGTAAAAAATATGTAAACATAATAAGTGCATTAACTCTTTGTCTTATAAAGACCAAAAATAATTATTGACATGATTTTGAAACTTTTATACAAAATTTGGCAAATCTCATTTTACTTAACACAAAGAAATAACTTAAAAAAATTTTAATCATCAAAAGAATCAGAGAAATAAATGATAAATTATGGAAATTTAACTTTTATAATAATTATTATTACTTAAAAATCTAAAAATAGTGGTAATATTATAACTTATAAAAATATAGCTTACTTCTCCTTCTCCTTCCGGCAAAATTTTTCCCATTTCTAAGGATACAAGTTTACCTAATTGAGATTTCTTTTGGCGGAGAGCATCTCCAATTTGACGAACTATTTCTCCTCTTTGAGGAGTAGGTATATCGGCCCATACTTTCCAGGCATTTTGTGTAGCGAAAACAGTATCTTCATAGTCTTTCAAGCTACCTTGTACCACACTGGCAATTGGTCGATTATTAGCAGGGCAGATTGATGTAACAGTCTATAAATATATCAAATGAAACATTTCACTATTATGAGAATACAAATGAATTATGAGAATACAAATGAAAATATTTTTTGAAACTTGAACATCAAATAAAACAAAAATCTTATTCATTAAAATTTTTAAAAAAAATTGTCTAAATTTAAATAATTTTATACAACAGCAACATGTTTTGTGTATTTTTGTTCATTTCCAAAACATTATGTAATATAGATTTTTAGACAATTCATCAAATATTGCTGATTAATTTTTGTCCTTTTATGCAGTCTTCTAAGATTTATGCAATACACGTATTAAAATTTAAATCTATATTTTGGGAAAAAAAAAACAATAGCCAAATTATTTAAATAATATTCATCAAGAACATACCTTTTCCAATATTTTAAGAGAATAATCTTCTAATATTAATGAAAATAAAATTATTTATTAAGGAATTTATAAATAATATAAGCTAGATGTTTATAGTTTCCATGAATGAATTACTTTAAGTAACAAAATGATTCTATAATCAAATACTTTAGTTTTTCTTTGTCATGTCATAATTTAAATATCTTAAATACTTATTCAATAATTTCTAAACACAGCACAGCTCAAAATTTAAATATTAATCTCATGTATTTAAAAAATATTCATTGGAATATAGCATGTTATTAACTAGAATAAATTTATCCTCCAAATGAGTGGTTTTTAGGTACTTTTCCATTATATCCCTACAAGTGATCATCAAAGCAACTGTAAGCAGTTTCTGTCAAAAATAAACCTCAATATTTTAAATAAGTTTTGTCAATGAAAAATAATTATTTAGTTTATAAAATTGAAATAAAATGTACTATTTTTAGTAGCTTTTAAAAATGTAAGCCTTTTTAAAATATACATGATGCAAATATTTATGAGAGTAATTGCAATTTTTTTCTTTCCCACTACAATGATTATCATATGGGGGTAATAAATGGAAATGTACCAGTTACCATTATAAGAAACAGCAGACACTTATGAATAATTAATATATCTCATTTAGAGGCTATCATTTAACTGAAATTCCTTTTAAACTTATATAGGGAATCCTTTTAATAAATGTACTTCTCTTAGTCCTCTGTAAATGTAGAAACTCTAATGCATAGTTGAGAATTGACAAAAAATGTTTGAATTGGTCCAATAAACTTGTTTTTCTAAAATAACAGTATTATATCATCAAGGCTATTGATATTTTTAATCATTAATTTGAGACAAAAATTATTCAGTATTAATATGATTTTTATCAAAACAAATAACAGTGTAAAGGAAGTTCTTTTGCTGGAATTATTTAGGAATGAGATTTCAGGAATCACGTATTATCATTCATTTATAAAATTGATACCTTAAGCAATATGAATGCATATTTTAATAATATAAAAATAAATTAAAAGACAAAATTCATTAACAATTTTTTTCAAATAATTCTATTTTAATTATCAAGGTATTTCAATAGACTAAAAAAAAAGTAGTTTAAAGATACTTTAAAAAGTAAAAGCCATTTATTTTTTTTAAAATATTATCTTCTACATGTTTAAATATGTATACCTAATGAAAAGTTTAAATTTAATAATTTTAAAAGAAAATATTATATATACTCCAAAATAGATTTATGCAAATAGTAATTATTTATAAACAAAGAATATATTTTAAAATAAAAATTATACAAATATATCATCACAACATTTTAAATTAGAGTAAACTATAAAAATGCATAAGTATATTATAAATATATAGATATAATTACAGAGATAATATTCTAAATGTTTACAATATTATAAATATTATATAAGTATACAATTCAAACCAAGATATTCAAATCATTATATTTAAATGCTATACAAATAGAAATTTATTTCAAACATTTATAACAGCATTAAAATATGGTACATATATATGAGAAAACCATAGTCACAAAACATACACTTTAATATTTATTTCAAGTCACATAACTTTTATAATACCTTAAGTCATTAAATAAATTAAAAAAATTCAAATATCCCAATATTTCATTGGCCTGATTTTCTAATTAATTATCAACATAATTCATAATAAAGTAACAAATCCAACTCCTTTGGAAAAGATTTTTCCTATAGTAGCAGAGTCATGTGTGTGACCATAATATAGGGGATAACTTTTAAATACCACTTCTATGGATGGAGTTTTTACTGTGAACAAAAACTAATCTCGGATGACTGAAAACCATCTCAAATACTTCCAGTTTTCTCTCTTCCCATTGAAAATCAATAAAATCGCAAAAAATTTTATTTAAATATTTTTCGGTATTTATTTTTATCCATTAAAATCATAATTTTTAATAAGAGTGCAATCATTGGTGATCCCATAAATTTAAAAAAAAAAATTTTAATCCTTACTTAAATAATCCTGATGGATTACCATATTTTGCAGCGGGGAATCACTCTTATAGGCGATATTAGGATCAATTGTTGATGAATGATATATAGTATCCCACATTCTAACTCTTGTTATTATTTATCTCAATTGTTAATCATTTTCTTCTTTAACTAATTTTTAACTTTATGCACTTATTCCAAAATTTTAGAAAATATATTTTGTGCGCGATTGGACTATAAATCATTTCAAATATTAAACAAGGTATTATTTGTGCTTTCATTTATAGTATTATAAATTTTATTAATATTTTCTTGATCATGCTAGAATATATGAATTGGTATCAATAATGAGTAGAACAAAATTGTTCTGATGTGTTTATTTACTTGTTGTTTATTAATATTTTTAAAAAATCTTGGTTTTTATTGCAATTAAAATTTAAGTCTTTAATTTAAGAGTTGATTTAATATATAGCTAGTTAAATGAAAGATTGTAAATTGGGATCCGCTGCAAATTTGAACATTTTCACTTGCAAAAGTAAATTTGTTCCAGCTCGCATGGTGCAACCAAATTTGCTACGCAACAGCTACTACCTTTATTTGCTTTCCGCATTTCATAAAATTTTATAGGATAATTACTTTTGAATGAATTTTTCTCACAAGCAATGGAAACTACAGAAAACAAGCACAATGGTATAAGACAATAATGGAATAATAAGCAGGAAGTATCATGCTGGAAGTTTTCTAGATCTCCACAGTAGTAGCGCCTTCTATTCTACACTTTACAGAAACTTCCATCCATAGGTGTGCATGCAAAACTGTGAAATGTAAAAAAATATTTTTTTTATTTCCTATTCATCAATATGTGACTGGGATCACACATGAAAGCTTTCATTATAAAGACTAGGGTCCTACCACTAAAGTACAGGGGTAACTAAAAGTACTAAACTAAAAGTTTCTAGTTAAAATATTTATTAATTATTCTATGCAATTTTACAATGATTAATTTGTATTACAATAAAAAAATTAATTGTAATTTTTCGTTCGAAATATTAATTTCCTTTGCATAAATATATTTTTTAACATTACATTTGAAATTTGGTAATTTTTCCTATGCTTTACTAGATAATTTACATTTATGTGAAAAATAAAGGATATTACCTTTGATAATTAAAAGATGCAGATGGAGAGAATTCAAAAATTTCACACGTTTATTCATTTTTTTCATTTTTGCATTTTGAATCAAATGCAAAAAATAGATATTTATTACCAAGACATACACTTTTTTCAAATAACTAGTCATTTCTTGAAAAACTGTTTAGAGATTCATATAATAATTTTATTTGTGGATAGTTCTTATCTATAAAATTTAATGAAAAAATTAAACAGTTATTATCAAGAAGTAAGTTTTCATGAAATATCTAGTAGCTTTCTGAAAAGTATTAAAAGATTTATAATATAATCCTAGAATAGTACTCACTTTTTCATCAATCTACACCATTTTATTATAAACATGTGTTTATTGCTTTCAGCATGTATGAATTTATCATACTATAAGATCTTTAACACATTCTTTAAAAAATTTAGGACATAATTCAGCAATTGATATATAAAAAAACAATTGCAAAAATTCAGAAAAAAAGAACTTAATAAAATCATAATTCAGCATGGAATTATATGAAACATATTATTTTTACTAATTATTGAGGTAAAAGAGTTATGTGTATAGTACAAATATATTATAAAAACTGAAAAAAGATAATAAAGATTCAATAACAATAAGCAATTTTAACACTTTATTCTTCTGTTTTTTTCTTTTAAATTATTTCTGTTTAATTTTGATTTTCCACTTTTGTTTAAAGCAATCACCAAAACATACTAAATGCAGTATTTTATAATTTTGTGGCCTCTGGTGGTAGTTTATCTTATCTTTCATTATGCATGTTACATTTGTCAATTATATCAGTAAACAACGACAATTACTATTTACCAATAAAACAGAAATACTATTTGATAATAAAATAGAAAGTATAGCTTAGTGTTTTTCCTAAATTACAGATAAATGATTCTAGTCAATTATATCCCTAAATAAGGAATACGATTAATAAAAAAATTAAATGTTGTATTGGCAATTTATTATAAAGTAATTAACTGGAACTTTTCCACATATTATTTTACATTTATAAGAGAGCTATTAATAAAAATTAATGATATATTAAAATACAAAGAAATTCAGTTTTTACTTTCCAAATACAAATAATTATTGCTCAAAGGAATATTATGATCGCAGTTTGCCAAGGGCAAAAAATAGTAATCTGACCATAATATTCATAATCTTTATTGACAATTAATATTTTTAAAAATTCACTTAAAATGTAAATTTTTATGCTAAGAATGTCATTTCACGATTGATGGTAGTAAAGATACATACTTCTCCATTTCCAGTCCAAGAGCCATGATATACACCAAGATTAGTCTTTTCCAATCCCAAGTCCTTCAAAAATGAATATTTGGAATCTTCAATTAAGTAAGTGCTAGCTGAAGCCTTACTCATAGTTTTTAGGATAAATAATCGCTTTAAAAGGTGTTTGTTCACACAAGTGAGAGTACTTAACATCACAGCAAACAGCAAAATATTACCTGAAGAACTGGATCTGGTATTACACTATGCAGTTACTGTAAGCCAAAAAAAAACATAAGTTTAATGAAAATGTTAAAATAAAATTAAATATAATTTCAATCTAAATAATTAAAAATAAATAAGGGTGGAGGCGCTCACAATAAACTTTTAAATATTATCTTCGCCACTGAGTACTTACCAACAAAATTTACACAGCTGCTTTTACTTCTTCTTACGTTTTCCGGTTACTGTTGCCTTGCCCACTCGTGTTGTGTCTGAAGTGGTTATTTTTTTAATTGTTCTACTTAGTCAACTTTTTTGCAACTATCTACAATGAATTTATGAGGGCAGCATGCGAGCTGGCACCTGTCCCATCAATAGACAGCCGGAATTGGTTCTATTTACCATGCATAAATGTTATTGAATGAAAGTTATAACTTAATATTTTTTATAGCTTCTAAATGAAAAGAGTAAAATGTTTATTTTTCTTTTGGGTAGTGGAATAGACCATCTCTATTATTATGTGCAAGCTCTGCGATACAGAGTTATTAAGAAAGCATAAGCAAGAGTGCCGGTTTATGAAAAAAATGCTTTAATTGCGCTCGGAAATTCCGGTATTTTGCTTTTTAAACTTTTTCATTGACTAATTCTAAAGATAACCTTTATTTTTTCGCTCCCCACAATAAGTTAGTAATATAATAAGCACAGAAAAAACTCATTATAACAATACGACAATAGAATGAACTATTTATAGTAAAATATTCTGAAATGTAGATAATTTTATCACGACTTTTAAATTTTAGACAAAAATGTAGTTAAAACAAATCCAAATTAGAACTGGATTCGGAAATGGCAGTTGAATAATCGATCTTTTGGTAATTTAGAATAACTTAAAAAGATTTTTATTTTCATATCAATTGGATTATTTTATAAAACATACAATTTTTGCGCAATGAGGCATGTTAATATACTAGGTAGTTATAGTTAAATTTTCCTTATAAACGACAATCTAAAAAATTATTATCAAAAACATTTTTACAACATAGGAAAAAGAAAAATTTTATAGATTTTTAATCTTTTAACCTCTTTGAGGAAAGAATTTTTCAATCGAAAGTACAAATATAAGGCAAAAAATTTACTAGTCAAATAAATATTATTTCCTAAAACAATAAATTTATTAAATACCTATTTTTAAATAAATAATTTTAGGTAATTAAATATTTGATTTAAATTTCAATACTCTATAAAGGCATGTTAATAATTCATATACACTGCCAAAAAATCAATATTAAGGATACATGAAATATTCTTAGAAGAATGAATATTTATAATATTACTATCAATTTTATAATTTGGGGAAAAATATAGAAAAAAATTGCATTGATTTATCTAAAATTGTGATTATCCAAATAAATAAATGAATAAAAAAGAATTAATTCTTTGAGTGAGTACAAATCCTCAAATATTTATTTCAGTCATAAATTTCATATTATACATTATATCGAAATAATATTAATTTCTTTTTTTTAATTTTTTAAGAATTAAATCCTGAATTAAAATTTTTTTATCAATGGAAATATATGAAAAATACAAATAACGTTTATAGTTTTAATAGAAATTATCATGATTTTAAATAAGGTAAATTGATAAATTATAAAAGTAGAAGTGTTATATTAGAGAAGTTGAGTAATTGAGATCTGTTTTGATTTCTTGAATAATTCAGTACAAAATAATTTTGTCATCATTATGTTATTACATTGGTAAACTGTATTATTTATTGATAAAATAGGTTTTATATTAATTATTAATAATGATTTTAAACATAATTCCATTAACTGGTATATATATATTTTAAATTTATTAGAGAGAGAGAGAGTGAGATTTTATTTGCCATTCCAATTTTTTTTACGTCATTTGTCCGAAGGATCTTAGAAAGGAGGGAGGTTATGATTAAGAGGTTAAACTTTTAGGTTAATTAAGAGGCTCCTGTAAAGGGGAGCTGATGCATGGACTTCCCAACTTGTCACAAACACTATGGCTGCCATAAAACTTTGTAGGAAGCAACATTCTTACATACATTCGTTTACTTTTGATATGTTTGTTTTCTTTGTTTGATAAGTTTCTTAAGTTATATTTTCTCCATTAATAAGTTTTAAAAAAGGATTGTAATCTGCAAAAACTATTCTTTATAATGTTTATTGTGTTTCACTAACACAAAAAAAAAACAGTAACAGAAATTTAAAAAACTTTTATTGTACATTGTAAGCAATTTATTATAGTAATCATATTAGTATTGTTTTACTGACCAACAATAATACATATTTACAATATGTAAATCTATGTTATATCTTACATAAATAATATATACCTTCATATATTATAAAAAAAGGACATTAGAGAAACTATTTTTAATTAAATTATATTATATTGTAAGTAATATATAACAGTACTTTTCACATACGTAATAACTACCAAAAATAAAAAATAACATTACTTACATATTGTAAGTATATATTATTACTAACTAATAAGTACATTTTAGTGAACAATTTATTTCAATTTATTATTAAATGTGTTTGGTGGTGGAAAAATAAATTTAAAAACATAACAAAATTTGAGTACAAACTCTGTAATTCAGATATAAATAAAATGATAAACACTTCAAACAAGATACCATGTAATAAGATGTTAATTTTAAATTGCGTTTTAAATAAGCTTTTCCAGTAATTGAGAAATATTATTTATCTTAAGAATAGTAATATTACTTTTTAACACATAAGTTTCTTTATCAAAATAAACAAACTGAAACTGTGCTAAAAGGATGATTTTAAAGAAAAAACAGCAAATTGTATGCATCATAAAATAGTTTCGACTATTTATGGTTTAAATGTTGCTGCTTTGATTATTTAATGACTCACAAAATAATCTTATGGCTTATATCCAATGTTTGGTGGCAAGAAACTCTGTAAAATTTGCTTTAAATTCCTTTATTTCTTAAGGCAATTAGCAAAAATACTCCATAGAGATATATTACAGTCGCCAAGATTTGCACAGTGAAAATCTCATGCATCAGCCTGAGTAATTAAAGGGTTCTAGTTAAACTGTTGATGTCAGAAAGTAGGAAGGAACAGATACAAACTTTCTGAGTTCATTGGTCACGCCCCCTCGCCAAATCTCGCTTTTATTAACAGGCTTTTCGGATTTCCCCAAAAGAATGAGATTTGGCGATATTACAAAAAGTAAACAAAATGGTTATATTACCTAGATTATAATGACTGTCCAGTTAGAGCTAAAGAAAAACAAATATTAAGACCTAAATCAGAAAATTGTTTATCTATAAACAAAGCTATAAGGAGATTTTCAAATGAAAAATCTTCATTTGCAAAAAAAATTACCTGTGGTACACCAAGCCCAAATGTAGAAACAATGCAAAGTCTTTTTTAACAAATTGGCCTTTAAATTGGTAACTTCATTTGAAAAATTTGTTGAACAATAATTAGTTTAAATGTGTGATGTTTAAAAAGGCTGTAGATTCTGCTGTAAGTCAAATTAATGAATCTGTCAGTATTAAAATCAATCAATCTCAATTTTGGTCTTACCAACTTCTCTTTAAAGAAAAGGAGAGGAAGAATCTGAGATATTAAAAAAAACCAATACATCAAAGTCAGATCTTAAGGACTTCTTACAATTTGTAATGGAGAGATTAATCTATCAGATTTTTCTGTTGTATAATTTAAGATATTTATTTGCTTATTTCACTTCATTTTATTTTCTTATTTTAAGTGCCTTCAAATAAACATATATTTTTCATATTTCCTTTTCATATAAGCATTCTTGGACTACAGTTGCTTAATATAGACTATTTTCTAATAAAAATTATGGTGCAAAATCATATAATTTCATTTGACTTTTAAAATCATCTGTCTGCAGTCTTCTGCATTACACCAACAATATTTTTTGCCTAATAAATCCTTCAGTTATGAAACCATTGGAAATAATTTAAACATCATCTTTAAGATTACCTTGATGGACTCCTAATATTCTCCTTCATAAAATTGCTCATTCTGGTACTATAAAATCCCAATTTCGACAAATGTCAAATAGATTCTAGCTAAAACATATCTCTATGGGACAATATTCTCCACTCAAAAATATTATTCGATATTTTACTGATTCTTTTGTGAAGAGTTATCACATACTGCTATGAATATAATAGATAAGAATAGTGTTAAAATCTCATGTTTCATTCACGTTATGTATCCACAAATTCTTTCTAATCAATTGCTCTATCCAATTAGATGGTTATGATTTTGAATAAATCTCTTCAATCAAGAAATTATACAATATTTTAATGAAATATTGTCTGACCACTCTCACAGAATTATCACAGATGCATTCAAAAAAGAAGATATATCCGTTGCTGGATGATTTACAGATGGATCATTTGGATACACTATAAATAGGATAAATTTAGTTTTTTCTACTGAAGCACTTGTAACCTGACCAGCAATAGATGAGCCGCTTAACTACAAAATAGGAAATATAATATAAACTGATAGCAAATATGTCCTTATGGCTCTAATGGAATGTAATCGAAAATCAACAGTTATAATCTTACATTTAAAACACAAAATATGGCAGGTTTCAAATTTTTTTACAATAGTTCAGATTTTAGGGTTCCAGCTCATAAAGACATAGTAAATGAGAAAGCAGATAAACTGACCAAATTGGTCACAGAGTCTAATATGAATATAGAGTAGCTTAGCACAAGAGAATTTTATTCATTCACTAAAAGCTATATCAAAAAATCTGAAAATAAAACATCCAAAAATAGTAAATATTACCATATCCCAGAGTGGAGCTCTATGAATAAATCTCTTGGGTCACATAAAGAAGATGTATTGCTGTCAGGATTTTTATCCAATATGTTACTGACTCCTACTCTTCAGCTGATTCAGATAGAGACAACTTATGCTATGCAGTTGATACTGCTGAACATATAATATTGTATTGCCCCAGATATACCTAGTATTAGAAACAATTTTTTCATAATCTGAACATATATGGGCAAATAACTAATTATAAACAGTTAATCTTAAATCACATCACACTTCTAGATCAAACAAAGATATTTATTAAATTTCTTTGAATATCAAAAGGGTTTGAATATTTTTCTTTTTAGATTAATGGAGACAAAAGTCAGAACTGCTAAAATATTGGGGTATTTCCAACATGTAGTTTCTAATTGTCCTTTTTTTTTTTTTTTTGGTGTATACTACTCTTATTTTTACTGTATATTTAACTTAACACAGTTTAAAACTGAACTAAAAATTCTCTAAAAATAATTGTTATATATTTGATTTCAAGTTAACAGATATAAGCAGGAGAAAATATGAGCTAAATGAAAAAAATTACTTTAATTTTATAATAATTTGTAAAATATTAGATTGCAATATATTTATATAATTTAATGTATTTAAATTATATAATTTTATGTATATATATATATATATATATATATATCTATTTATGTCTGTGCAAATTAAATAATTAAATTTGATTTTAGGTTGACAGATCGCAAATCAACAATATTTTAATAGCTTATAGTTGTAAATCATAGCAAATTTATTGAAAATTTTGTGTTTTTCAAACACATTAATATATATATGTTCATTATTAGGAATATTAATAAATAAGTTGTGTTAATATTTTTGGATAAATAATTCAAGTGAGAGATAATGTTAGATATCACTATCATATAATTCCTTATACACAATTTTTTTTTCTTTTAATTTTTTACTGATATTTTTGTTATTTGCTTTTTATTCTTTTAGCACTCTGGAATTTTAACTGGATTAGATTGATCAAAGTATTGGAAAGTATCTTTTATGTTTTTCATTTGTCACCATAGTATTTTTGTTATTGGAAATTATTTTCAAGATGTTTATTATAGTTAATCTCCATAATTTTTTTCAAAGTCATTTGAGCAATTTTCTTCAACCAAAAGAATGATTATTTTTTCTCAACTTTTGTCATTCTTTTTTTCCTACATTTCATTTTCCTTTTTATATTTCCTTGTTGTTTAGTTAAATAATCATGTTTGACGTAATGCTTATTTCAAAATTACAATAGGTGTATTATACTTTTGTTACAATTTCATTGATGACAAAAAATATGTTACAAAACTTGTATAATGACTTATAACAACTATCTGCTTCTTTTTTTTTTTTTTTTTTTAAAAAAAATAAAAGGCTATGTATGCCTATATGGGAAATTAATGCTGATGATCCGATGAAAAATGAAATTAAGATTTATAATCAAAAGAAAGAAAGAAGTAACTCAAATTTACAGCTACACTTGTGGAAAAAAAACACCTTTGTAAAAACATATTTTCAACAATAAATTCAAACTGTGAAATTTTAAGATTTTTGGCTTGCTAGGAACCAATTAAAATTTTTTTTAGTAGAAAATTGCTTTCTTGTCCTTATTTTTAATAGATGGGGATGATTCTTCATGACAATAACAAATTGTAAAGCTCTTATAAACTTTATGCAAACCTAAATCTGCAACTTTAACCTCAAATCTGCTTCCACCACGCATTTTAATTTTTTTAGCATGGCTGAATGCTGCTATTCCAAATAACATATTCTTTGATTATGAACAACTTCATCAGATACAAAAGTTTGCATTCTCAATATTCAGGTCTAACTGTATCAGTTTTATTTGTATATAAACTTCACAAACTTATAAAGATTGAACACTTACAATTTTCTGCTGTGTAAAAGTAAGTAAGATGGGTACAATTTCTTCTTGAAGTACAATACAACAAAAACTATATTTCTAAAAGTAAAATAGACTGTAACTGTCTATTTCATTAGATTTTTGGTGGATAATCACTGACCATGGATAACCTAAAGTTCCAAAACTTCTAATAGTTAATTGGATAAAAAAAAATGTCTCTTACTGTATAATCAGAAAGAATTGACTAGAATAGAAAATAACAGAATCAATAGAAGTGTCCTATACAATTTGAACTGTTTTTTTTTTTTTTTTTCCATGAATTCCTGCTGATTAATGAAAACACAAACAAAAGAAAAGGCTAAAATCGTCTTAACAACATTGGAAAAACAAACATAAAATTTATTTATAATTAATTACCTAGGAATATATGCTTATATTATTTTAATTACTTTTGAAAAATTCAAAAAATGTCAATTAAAATAAAAGTTTTATAAAGTATTTCATGATGATAAAAACATTAAGGTTTTAAAAGTTAAAATTAGTAGAAATTCATTAATATTCTAGATCACTTTAAAATTCGTTTTATAACTTTAAAAGCAACTTTGCTTTCCTGTCAATTTGAAATTCTGAGATGAAAAGAAAACTAAGTTGCTAAAATTTGCAGAAAATGAAACTATGCCAGAGATTATATTATATCTATATAATGTGCCATAAAATATTTATACTATGATAAATTCTGCTTTGATATTATATAAATGAATTAATATCATTGTTCAATTAAGTATTATTTTAATTTAATATTAAAAGTTTGGAATAATGTTTTTCTTATTTTTATGTTATCATTCAAAGTTTATTTTCTTATTCTTTTGTTTTATTTAGAAGTCTTATATATTTCTTCGTATTTTTAATTTGTATTAATTTGTTCATTAAAGCATTTATATCCTTTTTTAAGATAATATTTATTAACTATGATTATATAAGCATGTCATCATTTTATTTGGAAAAAAAATTCTTCCAAAGTGATTATATGTTTTTAACATATGATCATGATAAGTGTTATATGAAGGCTATATTGTGAAAAATTTATTTCCTTGTATTTTAGTTTGTAAATTTTACAATTATAATAGGGGGAATGATTCATTGTCACAAACTATGGGTTAGTTCTTATATTAAAGAAAGCATAAAACAAGTCTCCTCTGAATATTTAAGTTCTAAAAATTAATTTTGTCCTTATAAATTTGTAGCTTTAAATATTGAAATTAGGTATATTTTAGTAATATTTTGAATGTAAGAAAAAGTAAGTAAATTATTTAAAAAATTATAAATGTACAGTATAAGTTAAAAAAAAATCTTAAATATATTTGTTTCTCTACAGTTTATATGAATGTATATATATTTTAAAATTACGTCCTTATGTTGGCTCTTTTGAGCATAATAAGTCTTGCAGTCCAATAAAGAAAAGAAGTATCTCCAGGAGTGGAGAGCGTCTTGAAATGTGAAGAAGAGCAGGCTTCCTGGAGGGCAGAACATTTCCAAAGATGCCCGCCATCCATATTAACACGTTCCCTACATAAAATGCAGTTGGGTGAATCCACAAGCCCTATGTGATATAGATGTTTCTGGAGAAAATCATGCCCAGTAAGTAACCTGAAGTAGGAGACCCCTATAGATCTAGGTAGATCTCTGGGGATACATGAGCTCATCAGGGTCCTCCAAGAGGCATCAACTGCATTCTCTTTGTAATAAATTTTTCGCTGGTGATGCAAAACCCGTTTAAGAAGGAGTTTGACATTTCTCAAGACAGTAGGAGTATTATATGAATATATGCACACATATAAATGATCAACTCAACTCTGAAAGTGGCTTTTTGTTTATTTAATTGCAGCTTCCATGCTACCACCGACATAATTGAAAATTGGACTTGCTCAAAACATTAAATATATTTATGCTAATAATACTTTATAATTTGGCTGATTTATACAACACTTATTTGCATAGAATTTTTTATTATGTATTTGATGGTGTATGTCTGTTTATGTATTTAAATAATAGCTTCACATCCATTGAAAGTAACTTATACTCAGTTTACTGATTTAAAAAACATGAAGTATCCACTTAAAAGAGTAATAATTTATAAAAATTAATCTTATCTGTAAATATCATTTAAATTATGCACATTTTAATATTATTTTGAACTGTACAAAAAAGTAGATAAACCATTGATAAAAGACCAGGGAATTGTGCAGGCTTCACATGATTTCCTGTTTTCACAGCAAACAGTTCACAGATATCTTGCCATAGTTACCAAATACTGATCGTGTTTGAACTGCAACTTTGCAATCACATTTTCTTTTAAATTCTAAATATCAAAATTTTGAGTATTCCATTATAATTACTATAGAAATATTAAGAAAATGATAACTGGAAAATTATTTCCTAAAGATTACATAATTAAAAACAAATAACATGAAGTTTATAAAAGTTCGCACATATGTGCAATAAAGTTAAATCTCTCATAAAACAAATTGCAGTTTTTATTAAACCTCAAATTTTAATTAACTGGACAGTGCTACCTACCTTAAAATAAAACTTCAGTGTAATGCTGCCTACCACAGTGATAACCAGGCAATAAAGGTAAATTTCTAATGCAAACACACAAATTGCATTTTTTATTAAAGCTTAGATTTTAATTAACTGGACAGTGATGCCTATCTTAAATAAATTTCAGTACAGCACAATCTAACACTAAAGTGAAACACCCAATAAAGCTTATGTAAAGATATATTTACCTATGTAAACATACATTTTTATAGAAACTAGAGTTTCTAATCAATCAATGTGTTACCACTTTGAATATATATATATATATATATATATATATATATAATTAAAAACACTCATTTTAATGAAAAACAAAATAACTCACCAAAAATCATTAGTTTTACAATTGTCACAACCGGTAAGAGAATAAACAGCTTTATTGCTTCAAAGAAATCTACATTTTTTTAAAAATATTTTTCGCCATACAAATTGTGTGAAGCATGAATCAAATTGACCAGGCACATGATTAGTACATGCAAAGATCTTTCAATGGCCCACCATAAATTTGAAATAATATAACTTTAAAAAAGTTCTAAATAATACATTTTTAAAAAATCGAAATAATATTTTAAAAATTACAAACCATATATTTTTTCAAAAATTCCAAATAATATAACTTTAAAAAATTTCTAAGTCCATTAGCTGGAACATTAACAAATTCTTAAAATGTGAATTAAATTACTCATTAAATGCTTCAAAAATTGCTCATAAAACGGATTTCGCACATTTCATATGGTAATCTTATGCCATAAAACAAAAATCATGTCATGCAAACACATTCTGAGTCATTAAACATGTTAACTGCCCTTTATCACCTGCTTGGTGCATTTTATTCATCACATAGTTGCCTAGTCTTATTTGAAACCCTTTTATAGATTTAATGTATAAATTAAATTTAAAAAATGTCAAATATTAAGGTTATATATATATATATATATATATATATATATATATATATATATATATATATCACATCAGTGAAAAGTAAGCACAACTTTTCATTTAGTCAAATGCTGTTCCTACTAAAGCTATAATTTTCTTGGACTTTGGTGTATACAAATTTTGTTACTAAGCTGTATATTGAAGTTGATAATATTGATAGTTGGAGTTTAACATCCTTACATACAGTTTTAATATTTATAAATTGACATTTATGATGACTCTTATTATTAAGAATTTGTTCATGTACAAAATATTACATACAGTTTACATTACTGACAATGCTTTATATTTTATTTATTTGTGCAACATTCATTTTCACAGAATTTTGATTATGTGTGTTCTGTATCAGACTTGGAAATAAAGCATATTAATATACTAAAAGAAAAAATCTATTTGCAAGCATTTCAAACGTTAACGTATAATCTATGTTAAACTATATTGATTTCAGAAAATTAAAAATCTAAATTAAAACTCTCTCTCACTTCCAGATTCAAAAATTTTTTGTAAAAGATATCTCATTATATTAAATATATTGTGCATGGATGAAGTCAATATTTAAATTTGCATAAAGGACAGCCTTTCATGAAATTAGGCACATCATTTGCAAAATGTTAGTTTAAATAATAGAAAATGTAATTTCTAATTTGCTTATAACAATGTGTGTGTTTGTATGTGTTGGTTTATTTATTTAAAAAAGGTAATAAAATTGTCATAAAGCTTTCAAAATAAACCACATGTACTGTTTCTTGCATTATATTTTCTGCTTTTTGATGTATTTTTACATAATATTTATGAAAATTTTATTTTAAATTTACTAATTGTTAGTTTTGTTAAAATTAATTTTGGTTAAATGTATGTTTCTAAAGATTTTATATTTACAACATATTCTTTTTGTCTTTTTAGTTGAATTTTCATTAGGGCCTAAATTTAAGAACCAGTAATTTGTTAGCTGTTCTCTCATTCATGTCCAAATTATTTTTATTCAACCAAATAAAAAGAAATGTGCTTTTATTCTACAATGCTGGAATCCATACTCTTAAATACATATTCACCCATTATACATTCTACACTAAAAAAAGGATGCTCTCTTGTCTATGTAAAGTTGCAAAGAAAATTTTTGAAAAGCATTTAAAAATATTGTAAAAGTATTTTTTGTTGTGAAATTCAAATAAATATTACTGTCCTCTAATGTAAACCAATGTTTTTATTATGTTTCTTTATTATCTGTTTAGAATGTAATATGCATTTAAATGTTTTGTAAACATATTTTTTATTATGTTATTAAGAGGGCATTTATAAGGGTTATTTTTGATAAATGTCTTATGGATGAAAGTATTAAGCATCACAACTATGTCATTATTCATAACTAAAATGTGCTATTATTATATATTGTAATTTTGGATCTATACAAATTATGTATTTGAAGAAATACATCTCTAATATCTTACAATTGTTTTAAAAAATTTCTTACTTTTATCTTAATATTTTACAACAATTTATATTATGTTAATGTATACAAAAATGGAAGTCTAGATAATAAATAACTGAGTAATTTGGTAACTGAAACTAAACTTTCCTATTATCTCTGTTTTGAAAAGCAAAATTTTTGTGATTTTTGTATTATATGCTAATTTTTTGTAAAGTTTCTGACCTTTGATGATTGTATGATATAGCTAATCTAATAAATGCAGTTGTAGAACACATAATAAAAAATCGCTTTTTGAAATCAAGTCTGTATAGGTAGCCTACTTTTATTTATAATTTTTAAATTTTACAATAATTATTTATTTAAAGTTATTTATTATTGTTCTAGATAATGTAAATGCATGGGTTTGATTAATTTATTTTTTACATTTCAAAGTACATTCTTATTAATAAAATTGGGATCCAATGAAAGTTTCTTGCCACCACTAATATTGTTTGTATAAAAAGTTTATATTAGTGTGTTCAATAATATTATGTCAGATGATTTTTAGTATTTGAAAAAAAGGAAACTTGCTTTAGAACATTGCTGTTAGATTTGTTAAAACATCGTTATGATTAAGTACAAGGTGTCTGAAATAGAATTAATATGCTACCAAATTTGAACCATCATTTACTACCAGTTCTGTTGCAAAAAATCAGTTACTGAAAATTGCCAAGTCGTGTAGTCATACAGCTTAATTACTATTGTTGTATTGTATATTCTTTTGAAGGCTTGGTATCAAATGCTCAAAAACATGGACTGTGAGTTTCAAAAAGTAGAGTACTCTAGACATCCTACTGATTTGATTATGCCCACTTGCAAGAACTTTCAGAAAAAGTTAGTATTAAAGTACTTGAGAGCTAGCTATATGTTAGTGCTGTGTTCATTAGTTGCACTATTCATTGTACAAACTTGACATACAAGTTCAATTGCTGGGTGCCACATGAGTTTACTTAATCAGTATAAAGACTGATGTGTTGGAGCTTCCATTAATCTATGTTAGTGTCAGTACAAGAATATAAATTCTGAACTGGATCATCACTTGTTAAGAAAAAAGCTGCAAGACAAACAACATTTGTAAATGATATAGCTGACTATGCATTGAAAACATAGACCATGATACAGGAAAGGTTGCTCTTCATATTTAAACACAAAATCCTGAGAATTTTGGTGGAATTTAAGAAAATGGTATCTACAATATAGGAAGCAACACCGAGTTATATTTAATGTTCGAAGAGTTGTTCACTATACTAAAATAAGTTGACTCAAATGGGTTGAATGTGTCATCTGCTTCAGCAACAATACACTAAAGGAAATCTTTCAATAATGACGAAGATAGACCACATAACACAGGAAGAAGAGGAAGACTTTAACTATGATGGCTAGATGCGGTAGAGGAGGTCTGGTCCTCAGAACAAAGAATTGAAAGAGTTTGGCTTCTGATAGAGATGGTTGTAAACATCTAGTTCAGAAAGCTTTGGCCATCCTTGATGAAAAGTGGATTTACTTCAACAACACAAGCTGTAAAGGTTGTTGGTCTGCCCTTGGTGAGTCTGTTGGTAGTGTCACAAAATGCAATTGGATTAACATAAGAATCATGCTTTTTATCTAGTGGGATTGCTGTGATATTATCCATAAAGATGATCTGGATACAGGTAAATTCATCACATTAGGGTGTACTTGTAAATGCTACTCCATGTTGAGACTGCTATCAAATTCAATCATCAAATTGAGTTTGAGTGTAAGAAGATACTGTTTCATTGAGATATTACAAAACCCACATGTGTCTACATTTAGTGACTGGACTCAGTATAGACTCAAATGGGATCTTTTCCTATACCCAATACCTGAATCATGACATTGATTCTTAGGATTTCTACCTTTTTCACACATACAGTTGCATCTTACTGGTGCTATCTTTGATTCTGTGCAGGATGTCCACGATGAGGTTGATCTATTTTTGGATTTGTGACCTTCTAGTTTCTAGATTGAAGACTTTGAAAAATTACCTAAATGTTTTGCAAATAATGAGATTTTTGTGATTATTATTAACTACACTAAAGGCACTGTTTTCATGTTTTTCTAACTTTATTAAAAAAAAGTTTTGATGAAAAATACATTGCAATCCATTATTTTTATTTTGTATCATGTTATTCTGTTGGGTTTTCTCTCCCCTCTTATTCAACAAGTTTTAATTTAATTTTGCTTATATCCAACCATTATGCAAAAGATTTGCTGTAGTTAGGGAACCAATTTTAGGTTATAGATTGCCTAGTTTATTATTCGAATATATATATGATCATAAAGTGACAAATCAGCCTTACATATAATTTTTGGGTAGTTTGTGCCTTTTACTGAAATTATAATTACCCTCACACTATTTGACTTAATAAAGCAGCCAAGTTTGAAGACTAACGATTAAAATTTTTAAATCAAAAAAGATATTCATATAAAAAAATTATTTTCTGTTTACAAATCTACTATAAGTAGTTTTTTTACATGCAGTTTTTAAAATTTATAATTTAATTATTATTGATTTAAAGATATTCTTTATTATTGTAGAATAATTAAATGAATAGAAATTGTTATATTTCACACAATAAGGATTAATAAATAAAATACTTTGTAATTTCATGAAATTTTAGTATATTGCAAATATTAATACTATTTATTTACTATTTTTATATCATTATTTATTTACATTTTTGTAAAATTTTTTTTACCCTTTTGTTTAATATTATTATTTATATTCTAAAATTTTAAATGTATCAATATTTAAAAAATATTCACTGGACATTCATAATTTTTAAGTCTGATATTCAATAAAGATTAAATTTTAGTTCAAATATTATACTTTTAAATTAAAATTTAATTTTTGAAAATAGCTTACATCTAGTTCAATTAAATTATGTGATATCATCTGTTGACATTATTTTAAAGATAAACATTTTATTCATTATTTAATAAGGTAAACTGTTTTTTACTAAAATCATTTTGTTCTTTCCTAGGGCTCTTGGAAAAATAATTTAGCAAGGAATATGTAATCTATTCTTGTTCTTATGAAAGTACAGAGAAAAGTGATGTGTATAAACATATATGTATACACACATGTTTATTGTGAAGAATGGCATTTGTTTGTGACTTTTGTCAAAAAGCATTTAGTCTTAAAACTAATCTGAAATCTCATATTAATGGTTCATAAAAAAAACTCTAAATCATGAAAAATTTTAAAAATTCATTTTCTGTCAGTAAGATATTATTCATACCATTTTTATAATACACACTTAATATAATGAATTTTGTGTAAAAATCTTTTGTTGAATTTCAGTAGGTGTTTTGATTATTGGTTTGAATTTTATAAGTTAATGTATGTAAATAATTAATTTCAAATTACTCAAAGGTATATTTTTTTAATAACATAATTTTAAAGAATTTAAAGGTTTATTATCAAAAGTTTACTTATTGTTTTCTTCTTCCCCCCCTTTCAAAATCTCAAGAAATTTGTTATTTATTTACATTTCTTGTGGGACTGTAAGCAATGGTAATGCAGATAAGATTATGCACATGTGTATCAAGGAACAGTTATTTATCTGCAAATTTTGGTAGAATTCTTTTAGTTTTCAAAATATATTGAAATCTTAGATGTTTACAATTCATAAAAATCAAAATATTGCAGAATGAAAATAAAAATAGTCATCAATTGTGATTTGGATTAAAATAAATTAAGTCAAAGCTATAAATACCGATATATATCTTATGATTTTCTTTAATCAAATTTAGTGTACATTTTTCAGAAATAGTTTGTTTTATTTGTAATTATAAAAAATTTATATTTTTATATTGTCTATTTTATTTTATGACTCACCTCCTTAAGTGTTGGTTAATTATATCGTTCATTAGCAATGAATACTATCAATATATGCTTTAATATATCTTAATTACATTATTTTAATATTTCCAGAAAGATTTTAAGGATTTAATATAAATTTTTGTTTATTTCAGGAAACAAGAGACGTTTGCATCATACTGAACTTACTATGTATTCTTGCAACAAATGTTCTTATAAAACTTTTAGAAAACATGATATGAACAGGCATATGCTTACTCATAGTGGAACAAAACCATTTGCTTGCCTGCTTTGTCAAGAAACTTTCAGATATAAACATCACTTGAAAACACATGTCTTTAATATTCATAAAATTCAATTCAAGTCATATAAATTTTTATAGGTGTAATTTTGATTATAAGAAAAATTATCACTATGCAAAAACTGAGACTTTGATTGATTAACTTTTATAATTCATCAAAAATTTATTAAATGTAACAACTTATTTAAGGAAATCTATATGAAGCAGTGATTAATATAATTTTTGATAGAATATTAATCAACATAACATTAATAACAGAAAAAATTTTGAACTATTTACATTAATTTATAAGATATGCTGTATTCAATTTATAAGTTTCCATTATTTATGATCTCAAGAAACCCTATAAAAAATTGGAAATATTTTGATTAACTGCCACAATATATTCATTTATGATTGATAACTTTAGGTTTAAATTTATTCATGTTATTGCCATTTGTACATGTTTTCAAATATTCTATATTAGGGATCTTGATATTTTCTCATCCTTTGAAAAGCTTAATACCTCCATTATGTTAAATGATAATTGAATAAAATTTAAAAATATGTAATTCAGACGTTTTTATCTATGAATTATCTATTTTAAATTATTTGATTATTTTTGGAAATGATTCAAATTTTAAAATTTTTTTCAAATAATACAAATTAAATTCATATAAATGTAAATAATTATTCAATTCTTATACAGCAAGAAAGTTAATTTTTTTTAGCCAAATTGAGTAAATTAGAATATATTGAATTCAATTTACAACATTGCAAACATTTTGGATGGAACATTAGTAAGGAGTGTTTTTATAATCTAAGAAATGAAACAAACATTTTTTCACTATGAATGTAAGTGCTAATAAACACTAGTACATTTGGTAATAAGTATAATGAGTTTGAAATAATTAGAAATATTTAGTTTTATATTTGTTTGTGAATCAAAGTATGAACTATTACAGGTATAAATTTTGTTCATGTTCTTACAACTCCACATTATTTCAGAAAAGCCATCTACAAACCTTTTAAATTAGTTTGCAATCATTATATCAGTTTTAGGACTTTCATCGTGTTTTAAGATATACATTTTCAGTCACAAATAAGATGTTGCTTTAAATTAAGCTTTTATATCATTCAATGGTGTTTGTTGCTGAACTAAAGTTACTAAATGAAAACTTTCTGAGAAATATTAACTAGCTGATGTAAGTCATTTTTAGGATCTTTGATAATGCATCACATTTGTAAAGAACTTTTTATTGATTGTGGACCACGTTTATATGTTGGAAGGATAGAAAATGATAAAACTCTTAAGTTTCCCCAATACATGGGGTATATACCATAGACACATTACTCATCTCTTGTTGCTGAAACTCAATAGACCTTGAATGAAAACAATAAATATTGTTCTTTTATATATATGGAAAATATACCATATGGAAATTAAAATATTCTGCATGTTAGAAAATTGGACTGTGAATTTGGAGTCAAAGACAAGATTGTGTAAAGTTGCCTCTGAAGGAGTGAATGTAAACCAATCTTTAATATATAAACTTTTACAGCAATAACCAATATTTCATTACTGAAGGTTTCATTGCCCATACAAAAACAACTTTCATAAAAATGTATTTATTTATTTTTAAACTTATACATTAGCCTATATTGAATTTATAATTCATATTTAGTGCCTTATTTATACTGCTACTATTATTGTAAAGAAGAACTATATATTAGTTAACTTTTACTTATCCTGAGTGCTTGTCAAAGTAATAGAAACATACTGGATTTATAAAGAATCATTTGGTAATATTATATAGTTCTACTTTTGACCGGTAACAGTTTGGATACACATTCTATGTGCATCAAATAAGTACTGAATAATGTTTTGAGAAATATTGTACCATTTTTCTTATGGATATTATGAAAGTTCTTAGAGTGATTCTTGAAAATTCTGCTGATCTAAAACAGATCCCTGAAAGTTCCTCTTAATTGTCATGATTCTATCAATGATTGAACAAGTTTATTGCATGAATAGTTATATTATCTTGGAAAATTCCATCACCTTCAAGAAACAAACTCTGCATGATACTAGGATCATCTAATATTTCTCACTACTGATACTATCTTCTAGGCTTATATTTGGGCCAGTATAAAATCACAACATAGCTTCCCATATCATGAAATGTCCCTCTTCATTCATGGCGATTGGAAAAAAATTAGAAACATAATATTTGTGCTGGCATTCCCAAATTTTTAGTCATCCTATAGGGGAAAAAAATGTGAAAGATGATTCATTTAATTATATAATTTTTTATGAAATGTTAATTAGATTCTCATAACATTCAAGAGACTTGAAAATATTTATGATTTATTAAAAAGGAAGAAGAATCAGTTTTAACAAAACAATCAGAGCTGCAGACAAAATGTCATGTACTAAAGTAAAACATATAATGTGCATCTAAGAGAGGAACAAGTTTTTTTTTGGTCAAGTGCAGTTCCCATTAAAACTATTATTTCTTGGGCTATTTGTAGTAGGCTAAATTTTTTAACTAATCTGTATATTGAAATAGATAATGTGATAGTTGAAATTGAGCACTCTTGCATGTAGAAACTGACATTTATGACCACCCTCATAATCGAAAACTTGTGCACATAAAAGATATTAAATATAATTACACTGTAAATATCTGTATCTCGTTATAAAATATTAAAATCTGAAAGTAGGTTTCTTTGATTTGTTTATCTCCAAATATATGCATACATATACGGACACACACACATATATTTATCTTATTCCTTTTATTTTTTTATCGTGCACACTTGATCTCCCCATGTATTAGATGTTAAACATGGGGCTTTCAAAAGTAAGTTAATTAGAACATTAAAAGTTGCATTCATAAATACAGCAATTAAAAACAGAGAATAACAGTTTGGATTTTACATTCTGCAGAGTTAAAAGAAGCTTCCTTTTTTCTACTATTTTGGAAAATACATTACATTCACATTTTATACATTCTGTAAGAAAGTAGGAATGTTTTCTTGTCTATTTGTGTAAATATAGTTGCTTTAGAGAAAGCTTTTGAAAATCATTTAAAAGTATGTGTAAATATATGCATTTTTCTGAAATTTAAGTAATTATGACTGTTTTAAATGTAAACATATGTTTCTTTATTATCTATTTGGAATGTGTAATATATATTTTAATATATAAAACATGAAAGTTTTATATTTCTTATTTTGACATCTTTTATCAGATTATTTTTGATTACCTTAGGCATGAATATTTATAATATTGCATATTTTATAATTAAGGAACTATTCTTTTTTTGCCATCAGGAAATACTATTATATATTGCAATTTTGTATCCATATAGTTATATATTTGAATAGAAACACCTCTAATGCTTTAAAGTTGTTATAGAAGATTTCCTACACATGTTTTAATTTTTTTTACAACAATTTATCATATGTTAATGTGTTACAAAAATAGAAATTTTAATATTAACCAAATAACTTAATTATTTGTCTAATTAATTCATCTTGAAATTAAAGTTAAATTTTCTGTCCATTTCTCTTTGAACAACATGATTTGTATGGTTTTTGTACCATAGGTTAGTAAGTTCTTGTGAAGTTTATGTTCATCAATGATTGCCTGTTGTAAGTAAACTTAATTAATACACTTATAAAAGAAAATAAAAAAATTGCTATATTTTATTAAGTCACAAGTTTGCATTTGTAGCTGATTTTTTTATTTATAATTTTAAAATTTTATAATGTAAATATTATTTACCTAGTTATTTATTATATGTCCAAATTATTTAAATGTATGAATTTAATTAATTTCTTTTTTTTTACACTGAAAAGTATATTCTAATTAATAAAACAGTGAAATTTACAAAATTATCTTTATTTTGTATGATATATGTTATTTTGCTAGATTTTCTCTTCTCCTGTTCAACAAATTTTAGTTTGAATTCCCAACTTTAATTATATCTCAACATCATAGAAAGATTTTTAGTTTTTAAAACCAATTTTAAATTGAAGATTGCCTAATTTATTTCTCAATGTGATCATTAAGTGTCAAATCAGCCATACAAAATTTAGTTTTTGGCTAGGTTTGTTCCTTTTAATGAAAGCATAACTGTTATCACACTATTTGACTGAATAAAACATCCGAGTTTAAGAACTAATAATTAAAAATTTTAAATTAATAAAAAAGATACTTATATAAAAAATTTATTTTGTGGTAAGAAACCTATTATAAATAGCTAATTTTTTATGTGCAGTTTTTAAATTTATAGTTTAATTATTATTGATTTAAAGCTACTTTTTTATGACTGTAAAAAAATTAAATGCATAGAAGTTGTTACAGTTTTCACAATATAGATTGAGAAATAAAATAAATGTGATTTCATGAAATTATTATTTTCTACAATCATTAATTTTATTTGTTTACATTTGACTTCTATGTTTTGAAATATATTGATTTAAAATTTATAGCTTTTAAGTAATATTTTGAAATTTAATTAAATTAATAAGATAAATATTTTATTCATTATTTAATAAATTTAATTGTTTTGAACTAAAGTTATTTTATTCTTTCCTAGGACTCTTGAGAAAATTATTTAGCAAGGAATATGTAACCTATTCTTGTTCCTATTGTTCTTATAAAAGTATTGAAAAAAGTAATGTGAATAGACATATGCGTATTCATAGTGGAGAACGACCATTTGTTTGTTACTTTTGTCAGAAAGCATTTAGTCGCAAAGATAATTTGAAATCTCATATGTTAATAGTTCATGAAAAACTTTAAATTACGGAAAATACAAAATTATTTTCAGTATGTAAAATATCAGCTATACTTTTAAAATGTTTAATACACTGCTCAAAATAATTAGAGGATATTGTAAATAAAATAATGGCATGAGCGTTTTTTTATTGCATGAAATAAAAGAAGAGAATCACATGTTAATTTTTTGGTTTTTTAAATTTTGCACAGTGCAAATTTTGAATTTGACCTCAATGACAATCCTTTAGATGTAATGAATGTGATTTGGATTTCAATTTAATGTAAGACAAGGCAGAAAAGAATGGTCAAGAATCAGTAAAAAGGTTTTTTCAGTGACTGTGATATCTCAACTAAGTCATTTAATTGAGTTAGAAGCTTAGAGAATTGTCCAGTTCGAAGGGAAGCCAAACAAAATCTGAAGTGAGTAAAACCACTGGAGTTTCATGAACTCAATAGAACATGTTTGGGGCATTCTAAGTTGATGAGTTGCTTGACGTTCACCCCTTAACAAACTCTTAAAATTCAAAAGAGCTCTTCTGGAGGAGTGTCATAAAATATTCAAATGCCTCGTTTATAGTTTCTTGGATTTGATGCTTCAAATGTGTTAAACATTGCTGGCCATCCGAGGAAAATGTATGCCTACTAAAATCGATTTTCTTTAGAGGAAACCCCTTTATTTTTCTCATTTGTACAAATTGTGTTTTTTACTTTTGTACCCAAATGCCCAATAAAATGCATTTTTTTCTGCTAAACAAATGTCTTTTTTCCCCTTATGTACCCTACTACATTTTTCAATAATATATCAATTAACTAAAGAATTATCTAGGGCAAGATCAACCCATAACCTTAATATTCTTTAGTTGGTTTGAGCAGAATCTAATAAATTTTGTGCAAAATTTTTTTTATTTTATTATATTTCAGTAGATGTTTTGGCTATTGCCTTGAATTTTATTATTTAATTTTAAGTGTCACGCAATTGTAAATGTTAAGCTGGTTCAATAGTATTATATTTAATAATGTAATTTTAATGAATTTTTGTTTAAAAAACTTTTTTTTCAAAGTTTTGTTGAAAAATCTCCTATCAAGAAATTTCTAATTGATTTTTGCTTTTATTTCTGTATGGAACTGTAAAAAAAGTAATATAAATAAGTATATGCATACATATTGTTGGTAAGATATTTATCTGCAATTTTGGGTCTCAAATTCTTTCAGTTTTCAAAATAAGTTTGAATCTTATGTGACTACAATTCATAAAAATCAAAACATTGCTGAGTGATAATAAGAATGGTCATCAATTATTATAATTTTAATTCAAATAAAGTAAAATCAATATACCATAAAATCCAAAATATATCTAATGACTTTTTAATTAAATTTTGTTTGCCTTTTGTAGAAAGGTTTGTTTTATTTGGAACAATAAAAAAACCATATTATGTTTATTTTATTTCATAACTTATCTTTCTGGATTAATATATATTATAAAGTTCATTATCATGGAACACTATCGGTACATGATTTAATATATTTTAATTATATTGTTTTCATTTGATTTTTTTCTATTGTGATTTTTTTTGAGTGATTTTTAATGATATAATACAAAATTTTGTTTAGTTCAAAAAATCGCATTTTGCTTATTTTGCCTCGTAAAAAACATGTATGCTTGAAACAATTGTTCTTATAAAACTCCAAAGATATATAACATGAAAAGCATGTGCTTATTCATAGCAGAAATAAACTAATTGTTTGCAGCTTTTGTCAAGAAACATTCAGGTGTGAATATAACTTAAGTATGCATGTCATTGCTATTCATGAAAATAATTACCAAAAGTTTTTGCTTTAATTAACAATTATAATTTATCCAGAATTTATTGAATGGTAACTAATACAACAAACTGTTAAAGAAATTTATATGAAAGAATGCTTCATATTTTTGACAGAATATTCTTAACACAGAAATATTAATGGGAAATATTCTTGAAATATTTACATTAATTTATAGATTATACATTTTCAATATCCAATAAAGTTTTCATTATTTATGATCTCAAATAGACTCTGTACAAAATTCGAAGTACTCTCTATCAGTATATTGATTCATACTTGTCAATTTTGGTTTTAAGTTCATTCATGTTATATTGCCATCTGTATTTAGGTGATTAACTATTATTTCTCACGTTTTCCTAGAATTTAAATTCAATTCATATGTTATCCAATTTATTATGGTAATTTTAAGAAACTGGGACACACTTTGAATTCAGTATATAAGTTACATTGTATAGCTGACATTCAACCTAATTTTCTTGTTACTTTTAAATAAATAACAGCAAGTATACTGGCACTATTTATTGGGGCATTTAAAAGTATTATAATAAACAATGGTTTCCCACTAAAATTAAATTTTGGCAAAATGATGCACCATCATTTTGAAGTTTGGAATAATAAAATTCTCGTCTCTGATAGTGTTTTTATCTATGATATTTATTTTCAATATTTTTTCCACCATTTCTAATAATTTATTCCATTTAATGTATGATATTTGTATTATTTTCAATCAAGTATTTTTCTAATATGTATATCTATCAGTTTTGGGTTGCTTTTCATTTTCCTGTATTATGTCTTATATGTTAACTTTTTTAAATACTTTGTAACAATACATTTAGAAATTCTAGATTACGTTATTGATGAACGCAAGTGTTATTTTTTAACATAAATTATGATGAATAAAGTCATAATTTATGAATGAAAAATCTCTATTTTAAAGTACATTATGAGTCAAAAAATTTTTTAATGAATAATGATTGCATATCAGTTAATATATTTTCAAAATTTTAATGAAATATTACAAAACAATATCATAAAATGGTTTGAATTTCTGTTAATTTTATTCCATGTGAATTAATATTATCTTATAAAATTGTGTTGCTGAGATACTTTGTGTAAACAAAATTTTAAGCCTCATATTCTAAAATTATATTAATTTTGTCTAAGTACAATAACCTATAGTTTTAAGATGAATCTGTGTCCTTGCATGTTTCAATATTATTAATATATTTTTTTCTCAACATTGAAAATCTATAATTTAAAGTGTTTTGAAATTTTTTATCAAATTTTCTATCCATTAAGTATTTTATTTTAATGTAATAAAATTGTATGATAAAAATTTTTACAGAAATAAATGATTACATTGAATACTATAATCATTTAATATTGTAACAGCTAAATATTTTAAAAACTGAATGATGCATAAATATTATATATATAAATATATTTTTATAAATTAGATTTTTCTCAAGATTTTCAAAAATATAAATATTTGAATGAATTATTGTTTGTTGTGTAATCAATAATTTAACTACTAACTAAATCTTTATGAATAATTTGTGATAATAAACAAAATTTATTTCCGTTATTTATTTTATATTGGTATTCTTGATATTTTTTTCACCTATTTCACCCACAGAAAGAGAATAGTATCTCCATTTTGTAAAATAATAATTGTAACAAGTTTGCAAATTTGTAATTCAATAATTCAAACACACATATATATATATATATATATATATATATATATATATATATATATATATATATATATATATATATATATATATATATATATATGTGTGTGTGTGTGCGTGTGTGTGTGAGAGAGAGAGATACATTAACAAATCATGAAACTTCTATTAGTTCTGAACTTATATGTTAAACTAAGAGTTCATGAACTAATATTTTATTGCTGCCTTTTTATTTTGTCAAAAAATGAATTCATATAAAAAACTTCATTTATAACTATGTTTATCATATTTGTGTTTAATCTCTAGGTATTAAAAATATTTTTATTACAAATTTAATTCATATTAATATGAATAATAATTCAGCCTTTAGGCAAAAAAATATCATTGTTTTAATCGAGTTAAGTTGATAAGAATATATTGCATTTAACTCACAACATTACTGTACTTAAAATTTTAAATAAATATTTTTGCAATCCAAGAAATGAGGAAAAAAACCAATGTTTCAATCTATATGTATTGAAACATTGGTTTTTTCCAATGTTTCAATACATATATATTGAAACAAGAACTAGTACTTTTGTGATATTTATAATTACTTTCATATTTGTGTATCATAGCATCACCTTATATTTCCATATTTTCGCTTATCTCCTTATAATTTCAGATTTTTCAGGAATGTTCTCTACAAACCTTTTGAATGGTTTTCCATGTATAGTATCAATTTGAATTTTTAGCAAATTTGAAGATTGATGTCACTTATTGCAAATAAGATGGGGGCGTCAATTACACTTTTATAACATTCACTTTTGTTTTTTGACTGAAACATTTTTTTCTTTTAAAGAAATATTAGAATATGAAATTGGTGGTCTAAAAGATATAAATTGTGAGTTTGTAATATATCCACAATAAAAAGCATTTCAATTCAAAAGAGTTTTTCATCGATTGTGAGCCACATTCTAAATGTTACAAGGAGAGAAACTGAAAAAATTCATAAGCTCACCCCAACACACGTGTATATAGAAAACGAAAATGCAATAGTAATGGAAAACACAACATTCTTGTTACTAAATAGTGAATAAGTTCTAATGTTGTTTCAACTGTAAGAAACGTGGCACAAACACTAGACCTAATAAGTGATTCTCCCAGTTCTGAATTAAAACTACGAATATGATAGGATAATCAAATTTAGCAAGTCAAAATACAAATATTCTAACGTTTGAAAATAAGACTAATTATTAAGAATTGAAGGCAGATTTTTTTTCTTTTGATGAGTGAGGTAACATCTTTAAAGGAAGCTAAATTAAAAAAAAGTAAGAATAAGTTGCAAAGAGTACTTATTAATTTGAATTTGAAAAAAGTTAGCAAAGAGAATCACCAACTAAATTTAAATGTGAGCTACAATTTTAATCATAGCCTTTTTATAAATATTATTATCATTCAATGATTTTTCCGTTGAGTTTTTCTAATCATGCAAATCGTTTTGCATTACTTATTAATTTTTTTCATATATTAAGTAAAAGGAGATTTTTTTTTCATATATTAAACAAAGTAAATTTTTTTGATTTTGATACTCCTTGGACGGTGATAAAATTTGCAATTTAAACTTATAAATGTAATGTAATTGTATTAGTGTTTTCATAGATGATGTTAAAACGATGGTCGGTTAAAAGATAGTACTTTAATCAAAATTTTTTTAAAAAAAAGTGCTACGAATATATAAAATACTCATTGCATGATACATTGAGTGGCCTTGGTGTCCAAAAAATATCAGGTGATAGAAGTCTTCTCTTTCTAACCGAACAAAAGTAAAATTTGACTCTGAGAATATATTTCGAATAAATTACAGCTACAAAAGCAGTTATTTGAGAGACATTTGAAGAACTAAATTAACTAAACATGCATTCAGAATTAGCCTGTATATCACTCATTTTCCATTAAAACCCCATGAAGAACATTCCAAAAATCAAATAATTTGGGGTTGAAAGTAGATTTTAATTCGAAGTCTTTTGAAGATTTTTGCCCAGGAATCGGACAAAATGTTTTGCTAAGAATTAACAATAAAATTTGTTAACAGGGGTAACCTTTCCCATGATATTAAATGGATGAGGGTTTTTTCAATAATGTCCTATCAAGTGGGTGTACTTAATCGATAAAGTATAGTAAATGTTTGAAATACTTAAATTTATCCAAGTAATTTATTTTTCTTGTTGTATTATATTTTTAAGTTTGCTACTTATATGAAATTTTTATATTGTTCTGTATCGCAAAACTATTGATTCTTAACTATAGTAATGTATCACAATATAAGGGTGAAGAACTAATAGTTTCACTGACACGTATGCCGGTTTTGCGCAATACTTACAGGGTTCCCACATTAAATGTTTACGAAACCTTGTTTTAAACTGATTCAATCATCAGATGAGATTTGCTTTAATACTCAACACCATTTAATTCAGTATTGTAAAGGGATAAAATTAAATCATTGGAGACAATTGATCTTTCAGTGTATTTTTTTATGTGTTGTTTCACACATTAACAGATAAATTTTTTCCCTTACATTTCTCATTTTAAGCGAAATGGTATTCCGTCATGAATAGCCCTTTATCGTACCTATTAAAACCGAAATTTTAAAAAAGGAGATAGTTGTTGAAAAATTAATTTTGCGAATGCATACTGAAATCTATTTCTATTCGGCTAATGTTTTCAGAGATGCCTGTGATCCGAAGCTTTTAATTCTACAGATAATAGAGAATGTTTTGATAATGGTTCATCGTGAGGCAAAAAATGTAAAATTAGAAATAAAAATTTCGAATATATAAATTATTACTATCGTTTTCCATTAAGAATAAGATGTCCTATGTACTGATGAAATATTCAATATCAAGACGCTTTCATATGAATTAATATTTGATATCAATTTAAAAAGTTAGCTAACGTACATATATATAATTTCTAGATAAATAAGAAAAAATAATTAGCTTGTATTTTCATGATTTTTTATTGGTATATATATATATATATATATATATATATATATATATATATATATAAAAAAAACATTTTTTCCAATGCAACTCTCAATAGTATATTGTCTTTTTTATTATTTCCCGAACAAAAATTTCAAATCCCTAACTGTACCTAAAAATAATCCCTTGAACTTAAATTTTCGTCATTAACCACTCTATGCGCTATATATAGATATATTTTTATTTTAATTATTACGAATACCATTTTTTTTTCCAAAAATAAAATAAAATACTGCAATTTATTTTTTAAAACCGAAGCTGCTTCTTTTGTAAAATTAATACTGATTCAAAATCCACTGAACAGAAGTAAAAATATGTATGTTTTTAATCTTACTTTCAACAAATGATTTGGAAATTTGCTTATTAAAGGAAAAAAATAGATTAACGAACTTGCAAATTTCGAAAGATGACCTTATTTCTGATTTAATTAAAATAATTCAACATACAGATATAGATGGATGATGAAAGAATATCTTGAGAGTTTGGTTGTCTTATCACTAAGGTTTATATTTTACATATCTAAAGGCTCATTCTTCGGAAATTTGCAAGGGGATTCTGAAATACTACAAGTATTCCCGCCCGATATTGGAATTAAACCTACAAACAGTTGAATTCAATAGTTGGTGGACTATAACGCTAATTATTCAGCTGCTATAGTTCGGCTAGGTGTAGATGTTAACATATCCGAATATTGACATCAAGTAGTTGCTTGAACTGAATTATTGTAAGCAATCGGTAGTTACGAAATCTCAGAATTCGAACTAGTTTTTCAGAAGGATAATTGGGGAAGGTTCGTAATTTGCATTGTTTAAAAGCAAAATTCTTGGACTAAAATATTTAGCTTAAAATTCTTCAAGTGACAGAAATCCATCCCCAGAAGGGAAAAAGTTGCATCAATTATAATGGGAAACCTTACGTTTCTATTTCTTGTGTGCACATTTATTGAGTTGATCATTATTTTTTCAGCTTTCCTCTTTTGCGACACATAAATAAGCAAATATTTATGAAATGTTTCTAAAAGATAAAACGCAGTATCTAAATGGAAAAAAAAAGCAAACATTCATTATCAGGTCGTTTTTCTGAGTAGTAGTTATTGTAATTTATAATCTATTACGGTTTTCAATTACATGATATACTTTTCAAAAGTATCTGATAAACAAGTGTTTCATTTAGCTTCAAATGAAATTTCCATGTTTTAATTTTTTATCCAACAAAATTTTCTTCCAAATGAAAGTATTTTTATTACTATACATTTAATGCTCATATCATTTACATAGGTAATAAATCACAAATTATTTAATACGAACCCAATAAAGAATTTTATTAATCTAATTAAATTAAATGTGTTTTGAGCAAATAATTTTTATGATTAAGACAATGAGAAAGAACTTCAGCCAAGTCAAACCATCCATGAATCTATGACTCCAACGTGAGCGATGTCATTGAAGTTTATACTCATATGCATATGAATGTGTATAATCTTTTCCAAATTAGAGTACAGTGATTTATAGTTAGAATTTCTTTCCAGAAGAACAAAGGCCATCGTGAATTTCTGCATTCAATATTACTTTTAATAACGCCGATGATTCCGAAAATTTTTTTTAGTGATTTTTAACTGAGTTTCAAGACAGGAATTTTTTTATATTTTTTAGAGCCAAGCTTTATTACTATTATGAATTTCAGAGTTTGAATTGAAGAGTTTCTTTCGCTTAGTGTGACTGATAATTTAGATTTGTTCAATTTATCGTCAATGATAAAACTGTTTGCTATAGATTTCTGATGGAAAGATGAATTTGTGTCTTTTATCACGAGTGGTTTGATAGGTTTTCCTGATTTATCATCAACACAAAAATTGTTTGCTTGAAATTTTTGGTGATTGGATGAATTTGTTTCTTTCATCTCAAATAGTTTGATAGGTTTTCCTGATTTATCATCAACCCAAAATTTATCCGCGTCAGCTTTATAATGAATGGATGAATTTATTAGAAGTGATTGCGTAAGAGTGCCAAAGTTTTTCACAACTGGGAAATAATCATTAAATTTCTGATGAACGTAGGAATTATCTTTGCCCAACATGGGTTGCTGCGTATATTTGTCATATTTTTTCAGAGTAGGGAAATTACTTTCAACTTTCTGTGGAACAGAAGAATATCTATCGTTCAACTTAATAGGCTTCTTAAATTCATTAGATTTAGCTTGAAAAGAATCATTAACTTTTTCATGAATGGAAAATTTTTTATCCCATTCTTTTTGAACAAAAAAGTTGTCCACATTTTTCTTATTAACAGACTTCTCTGCATTTAATTGGACAGACTTCATAGTTTCATCAGATTTCTCTTGTACTAAAGAACTTTCATCATCCAGACAATGTGTGGGACATTTGACATGTTTCTCGTAATTCGCAGAATTACTATCTTTAGGTTTCTGAAGAGAAGAAGAATTCATTCCATCAATATTATTTGTGGGTTCTGGATGTGTATTTTCCCATATTTTTTGGACTAGAGATTCAAATACCTAGAATAAAAATAGACTTGAATATTAGTTATTTTTCCCCCATATTAATTTAAATAAATAAGTACATTTTATTGAAAGTTGAAAAAATTTATATTTATGCAATTTTTACATTCAAATGATGCATTGTTTATTCACAGTTGTATTATATAATTATTTTATACTTAAAATTTCTCATATATAAATTATGAAATTAAAATCTATATTTTAAACAATAAAAATAAATTTAGCAGGTCATTTGCATTTCCCACTTAACCCGCTCTCTACTGTAAATTTTACTTAAAACGAAATGTCATTGTTATTATTTTTCAGAAATTTTTCATTCTTCAATTAATTATTCTTCAGAAATTTAATGAAAAAAATACAAATATACTCATGTAATTCCACTTTCCTGTACATCGGATATGTTAAAAAAACTATTTTCATTTGCTTTTTTCTGTAATAGATACATGTTAAATAATATTCCAGGGAAATATGTTTTGGAAATAAATCTCCACGTAGGATTTTTTTTTTCTTTTATTTAATTCATATAATGCTATAGTACAGATACTCTAAATATTAAACTATTTTATAATTTTTTTTTCCTTATTGACTTACTTTTTTGCTCTGGTAGAGAGGTTGTCCTCCAGTGGATCCCTGGTCATTGTGGATTATGCGGAAATGAACGGGCTGACATCTTGACTAAAGAGGCATCTGCTTTACATCCACCTTCCCATCCAGTCCCTCTCCGACATGTAAGGAGACTTCTTGCAAGCAAAATCAATCATCGAACAATTTCTGCTCTTAGGGACTCAGCTGATGGAAAATCTTGGGTTTGCCTTCTTGATGACCAGTGGCGTTTTCGTCTTTCTCTCCTTCCAAGGGTGGAGGGAGTTGCTTGTTTTAGAATTATTACTGGTCATGACTTTGCAGGCACATTTGTGTAAGATTAACCTGACCAGTTCACCTACTTGTGTGCTCTGTGACACCTCACCTACGACTGGGGAGCATCTCTTTAGTTCCTCCTTTCATCTGGCTGTTCGTTCTAGTGATGACTATCGGGCCATTTCGCCTTGTAAAGCTGCTTCAGTGTTGCACTGGTATGCAAGACGCCTTATGTCATACACGACGTTGGCGGGCGTAATTTAAAAAAAATAATTAATCAAAATAAAATTGCTTTTCTGCTAGAATGCCATCCGCAATATCCTTGCACGGAATTTAGTATAATAAAATACAGGTTCACATGAATTATTTATTATTCTTAAATTAGAGAGATTATGATTTTTGAAGAATTGAACACCACATTTCACTCACTTATATAGAAACTTTAAAAGTATAAATGATATAGAAATTTTTAATCTTTCATTAAAAGGATAAAAAAATAAAATAAATTATTCAATATGTTTGAATCTTAAAAATATACATCCAATTATAAATACATAATAACATAGAAATTTATCATTAATTATGCAGAATTTGGAATCACGCATGTACTGTATAAATGTTACATATCATTCTCATTAGACAACTTGTACAATTAAATAAAATGTATAATTAGTAATTATAAAAATGAAACTCTAAAAGTTTCTACTATTGCTTCAGGATTAATTATAAAGTCAATTTATTTTGAATTTTCTGTATGAAAAAAGGTTATAATATAATTAAAAATCATAACAAATAAGACTTAATGAATTAATAAAGTAACCAATTAACAAATACTAATTTTAAAAATTATGAATGTGGAAAGGAAAAAGTGCCTATTAAGATAACGCAATGAAAATGAATAAAATTGACTAATGAATAACAAATAAACGAATCTGTTCTTGCATCGTTGGAATAACACAATTGTAAATTGAGATTGTATATTTTTAGCGTTACTTATTTTAAAAATGTTGCTTACAATTTTAAGTGAAAACTCACAGGTGATTATGAAAATAATTGTGAATGAATGTGTTATTTCTCAATGAGCTTCACAAGCATAAAATATATTAGCTACACGAGATTTTTTTTTTTTTAATAAATAGAAATGTATATATTCTGGTAATATGTCTTTATTGACGCTCAGCCTTGTTCAACTCATTATATAATTTAATTTTGGATTATAAAGTTTTAAAAATTTTCAAAAAGAAGTAAATGACAACCGAAGTAACAGGACTCCTTGCAAATATCTATAAGTTTTGAATTTTTTCAAAAGCGTAAAATGTCGAACTCTCAAAGTTTCGAAGAGGAAAATTGCAAGAGACAATCTAACTGAAGTAAAGGTGATCAAAACATCTAATTTTAAAAAAGGTGCGATGCCTAAAGATATGAAAGCGTGCACACAGCGAGGCAAGACAAGAATAAGAAAGCAAAATATAGATTAATTAATGCTCCTGTTCTTGCATCCGTGAAAGAGATAACTGGTATTGAAGTGGATTGTATTGTCTGTGAAAAGCAAACAAGTGCAGAAAAAATGACTGCAGAGCTTAGTCAGCATCTGGATTGTCTAATGTCAGTTAAAAAACACGTTCACGAAAAAAAAAAAAAACATTTGAGGCACAGTAGTAATTTAAAGTCACGGATGTTAAGGCCAAATTTTGTCTACATTGATGTCATTCACAAGACTTGATCGATTGATAAGTGAAATCAGGTGGATGCACATTTAGAGGACACTTCATACAAGCGAATAATCATGATAGTATCCTTCCAGCAATAAAGCAGGGAGGTGGATCTATCATGATATGGGCAGTGGTTTCGTGGTTTTCTGCTAGATCAATCGTAATCCTAAAGGGATGGATCACTCAGAAGTATAGAGAAATTTTAGTTGACCAGGCCCATCTTCTAATGCAAACTTTATTTCCTACGGTTATATGACTTTCCAGGATGATAATACACCTATTTATGCAGCGGGACTTGACCAATCATGCTTGATGAACGCGAGGATGAAATTAAGGAAATATCTTGGGGCTCGTGCAGTCATTTGAACGCGATATAAATTAAATGATTTATTTGAAAATCCATCAAATTTGTATTTCAACGGGACATTGATTTGTTGTAGAGCGTTCAATACACAATTGATAACTTACAGAGGCCTCTCTACTTGAGTTTTTACAATGTGTCCATGAAGAATGGTACAATATTCTTTTAAATATTACTCAGAATTTGTATCCAAGCTATAATAAATACCAAAGGCGGTCCCACCCCATATTAATAAAGAATTCTTTAATGAATCTAAAATTTTTCAATTATTATAATAATCCTTTATATTTGCTTATAGGAAATTGATTTATATAACAATACTTATTTTATAGTATAAATTCTGTGTATATATAAGCAATAGACCTATTCCTGTGGTCAATGAGATAAAATTCCTCGGGATAATTTTCGATAAGAAGTTAACTTTCCTTCGCATACTTTATATCTGCGGAAGAAGTGTGAGCGATTGCTCAATATCCTCAAGGTGTTGTCGAATACATTTTGGGGTGCAGATCGCACTTCATTGCTTCGTATTTATCAATCAATCATTTTATCTCGTATTGACTATGGTTGTGTTGCTTATGGATCGGCTAGATCTTCCATTTTAATTAGATTGGACACCGTCCACTACTATGCTCTAAGGATTTGTTATGGAGCATTTCGTACATCCCCCGTCCAGAGTTTATACGTAATCTTCCAACAGTTACCATTAGACCTGCGGTGGATACAGCTGTCTCTTAATTATTAGTATAGTATACACAGAATTTATCATAGTTGCACATCCACCGACTTTGAATTACCATATCAATATTAAATTGCAAGATAAGAAGTTCTTTGGCATCATTCAAAGGAAAATATCGACATTTTCTGAGTAACTGAACAAAAAACTTCAATCTTAAATCCTGGTGATCATGAGATAGAAATTCATTAATGACTTTTATATTGGTATTTAAATTTAAAATAAAGCTAAAGATACTTTTATAGATTTTATCAAATTAAAGAATAATAATTTAACTTGGATGCTATTTTGGCTAGCGAAAATGATATAAAAATGTGACTATTTACTAAAAATTACTAAATTGTAATTAAATACGTATGAACTAACATGATTGTATTGAAACGTTATGTTAAATTCTCATACTCATGTGTGGATAAACGTAAGCTTTTGAATATGAATTTCTAGTATGATATGCTATTGAAGATTTTAATTATTGCCATCAGTTATAATTTTTCACTTCCTCTACATCCCAATTTCCAGGAAAGAAAAGCTATACCATATTATTTATAAAATATTCACTGATATGCTCTTTTGGGATATTTTAAATGTGGTTCCATCAACTGTAAAAAGTCGTTTAAATTGTGAAATATAAGATACTATTTATATACGAAAATAACACAATTAAGAAAAGAAAGACAACTACTATAAGCAACAATGAGGGATAATAGATGCAAGACAGCATGTTGAACACATTTTTCTTATAAACAGGTAATCTCATATTGATTCTCTTATTTTCTTAACTAAACGAAAGTAAGAAAACTTGTTAAAAAAGGTTGTTACAAATTAACGTATTTCTAACTGCTGCCATCATCTTGAAATTCCGCGAATTACTGGTAAAAAGTAAGTTTCTCTCTTTTTTGCTGGTAATGTCATCTAGAGATGAACTCAGTGATAATAATTCATAACGAGAAGAAATCCTCTCGGCAACCGTAGGTTATGAGTTTACCATTATGACCATGATGAATTATTAAGACATGACCGTGATGATAATCATGGTCGTATTACATCGATACAATAAAGACCACACACTGCGCACTATTTACCTTAAATGATCTTGTTTTGCTGTGTTTTTAGTATGCTTTTATGACTTTAGAAAACGGAAGTCTAAAAACGCTCAAAAGTTGCAATGTTTCTTTCACAGTTGCTTCAATTAGTCGGTCTCCTATTATTTAGTTTATTTGATTGCCTTTTTGCAAAATTCAATTGCTAAAATAATTTCATATTACCATAGTAAATATTTTCTATATTAGAAAAGATTTTATTTTAGTGTTAAGAACATTCTAAATATCACTTCATTGGTATTACTATTATTTTGTTAATTACATGTATTTTCAAAATAAATAAAGAAAGTTAAGGTCTGCTTACATAAATGTAGCTTTTTACATAAAAATTACAATTTATATAGTTACAGGTATTATTTTTCAACAATTTTTCGAAAGAAAAAAAAATATTACACACATAGTAAAGAAGTTCTCAGATTATAACATACGGAAAAGTTTGAAATTGATAATAATAATCACGATTAATAAGAAAGTAAATTTGAATCATAAAAACATTAAATATTTAATAGCTATATTTCTCTTTTTAATATATTTAGTATTTTCTAAATTTTTGTTAAGATTTTGAAAATAAAACTGTAAAAACGATTCCTTTAATATTTTAAATTTAAGAGCTAAATGGTAATTTAAAATTTTGTTACAATAACATTAATTACAATTTGTGAGAAAAATTTACAGCAAAGCCAAGGTAACTTAAGTGGGATTCACATAAAGCTTTTATCAACTCCACCACACAATATATTTTAATAACCATAAACTAAAAGTTTCTTTCGTTCCAATTGAGATCATGATTACGCAAATTTATTACAATTCTCATTGGTTTAAAAATATCCCTGACATTAGATAAACATTTTCATCTACGTCACATCGTATGAAGGAGGCGTCGTAAATCCTACTTGTCAACAAATTTGCTACCCGCCTTCAAATCGTTTTCTCCGAGCGGTAGCAAACAAGGCGAAATTCACCATGGAATGTTTGAGTGTCATCGGCGATGAGAAAAAAATCCATTCATAACTTTTACCAGTTATAAAGAAATATTTTTTAATTACAATTTTTTTCCGTTTGTATATAAAAGTTTTTAAAATCATGAAAATTACCTGTTGTTTCTAAATAATCAATTTTCATATTTTTAGCGATATTTCTTCCAAAACTGAATACTTTGAAAACAGAACAGAAGAAAAAGCAAAATGAAAATGACAAGACTAAACATCCACTTTGCAATTAACTTAAATCAACAAGAAATTTTTTTTATTTATTTTATTTTATTTATTTATTTATTTATTTAATTATGGTATCCAATATTCATCGAGGTTACATAAAAAGTTGAAGATTTTTTGTTATTATTATCAATTATATGATTTTTATGTTGAGTTTTCAAAATTATGCAAATCATTTAAAAAAGATCATTTTGTTTTGTTTCACTAATATTCTTCACATATTAAATAAAAAGTTTAAGAATGAAGAATAAGCTGAATTATGTTTCTTATAATATTTCATTTTAACTAATTTATACAATTGTGAATTATAATGCGTATAGAATTCTAGAAAGTATAAGAAAAAGAAAATATAAATGATATTTATTTATCCTCGAAATGAGCGGCAAAAATGCCATTTATAAAGTGCAATATAACAAATGATATTCTAGATCGTTGCTCAAATACGCGTATGTCACTTAAGAATTCCTTAAACTATGGATCCTGATGCAATTAGATTCGCCAAAAAATATTACAATTTTGATACTTTTTTTAAAAAAAAATATAATGTTTTATTTACCAATGTTTTTGCCCATTGAATCTGAAAATAAGTAAGCGAAAAATTCAAAAAATAAACTTAATTGTCTCTTGCATTTTTTAATAGAAATTTGTTACTTGTTTAACATTTTGTTAGATTCTGAAAGACCCTGCATGTGCAAAATCTGAGTGTTTTAGGATATAATTGCAGTCTCTTATTTCATTCGTAGGATTCAATTGCTTCACCAGTGTATGAAAGTCATATAATCTATGTATTTCATCGAATTTTACAAATTTTATCGCCATTTCACCCCGAACGTTTTATACAGAAGTATTATCTCAGTAAAACAAGAGGAAACATTAGGAGTGAAGTATAAACTGAATTATATTTCATTTTTAACTAGTTTACATCATTGTGAATTATAATGCGGACAGAATTTCAGAAAGGAGACAAAGTTAAATATAAATAATATATTTTTACTCCTGAAATACAGAGAAAAATGGCATGTTTTCTGGTAGGACTTTTACAAATTGAAATGGCACACATATTCCATTTATGTCATCTGCTGAAGCAATATGAATACGCAATCGCTTAATATCCTGAAGATGTTTTAAAATGCATCTTGAAGTGCTGATGGCACATCATTTCTTCGAGTCTATCAGTCAGTGATTTTGTCACACACTGAATATATGACAGTGTTATTTATGAATCTGCAAAGTTCCGTTTTAATCATATTGGATGCTGAGTAATACTCGGCCTTCAGGATACGCTTTGGCATATTCCGCACGTTACCTCACCCCTCTAAATATATCCACGTTATCTGTCAACAATTATCACTGGATCTGCGACAAAAGTAATTGTCTCAACTATTATTTTAAAATTATGCCCGTCCTTTGCCATCCTTTACGTACCATGGTTCCTACGCTTGGTCTTAAAAGGCTTTATGATGCTGGTCCAATAAGTATTCCACTTTTTTCTTTAGAATCAATTTACTCCAGTTATTATTTGACTTATGTGATATTCCAATTATAACAACTTATTACCCATCGTATGCACCCTGGTAGGATTCACAAATTAACATAACCAATTTCTTTGCTTTTAAAAAAAATCGGACAGCTGATGCAATGTTTTAACAGCTCTAGTTCTCTTCGATATAAATATACTTTCTTCATACTTATATTTACCTTCATTTAATGTAGAGTCTTTTTTGATAACGTTACTCTTAGCAACAATCTACTTATATTCTGCTCCAATTTTAAGGCGGAAGCAACAGCATTATTGCGTTAAAATTTACCATGTGGATGCAAAAATGCTAGCAAATTTTGTATATACTCTAATAGCCTGAGTATTTTAGAAGATGGGAAAAATATTAATATTAATTGTCACACCTTGTTGTGTCATACATTTTTCATACATTAGGTGCATTTATTCTCAAGGAGTATGATATGATTCGCTGGATCCCAGGTTTACGTTTTGATAGAGAGAAGACTGATGCAGATGCGAAGTTTGTGCATCGATTCCACTTTAGCCTTTTGTTCTATTTTAAGATGTGAGAAAGGGTGTGAAAATGCTTAATTATTCTATATGGTAGGAATCATAGAATGTGTAAGCCACTAACAAGCTAAATACTTTAACTCAATTGTATTTTAATTAATTACATTTTCAGTTTTATTGCTATGAAGTGTATATCGGACACACGTTTCATACATAAGCATTTGATTTTAAGCTATCTAAATCCATTCTGCTAAACATATGATGAACCATGTGTAATTTTCATATTTTAATTTTATATATATATATTCCAGCTTTAAAAACCATAATTTTCATTTTTAATGGTATCACAAATTTAACAATGCGGGATGTGCGGAACGAACCACCACTGACACTATGTTTGCATTTTTAAGAAGTATTGTTTTTTTTATATTTTATTTGATTATATATCATACAGTATTTTTTTAATGATTTTATGTATGTATAAAGCCATAAACATATTTTTACTGTTTCTCTCTTTTTATATTTTAATTATTTGGTTTACTGTCATTATGTTAATATAATTAATTAGACTGTTGTTTGGGATTTTATTAAAATGTGGCACTATACATATTTTATTAAATAACTGTGGTACATTTAAAAAATGTGTATTGCGCATCATGTTCCTATTTTGAATTTTGCCCCTTAAATGCCCATCAACCAGTCTAAGTTATGATGATAATTATGAATAAGGCATGAAAATGATATAAATATGATATTTTCAGTAGAATATTTCAGATTTAGTTATATTTTTTTCAGTAGTTTTTACGAAAACGTTGCTTTACCATCTAAATATGAATATTTGTGTTTAATAGCATATTTTATTCCATATAAATAAAAATTAAATAAAAAAGCTCTTTATTCATCTTTGTTCTACTTACATTATTCACATTTTCGCCGCATTTAGCAGAGCATTCTATAAATTTTAGGTCTTCTTGGTCAATTTCTAATTTTAGGGATTCTAGTTTGATGGCTGAATCTTCATTTTTATTTCCAGCTGCAAATAAAAACTAATTTAGTATTGTGTGCAGAAACAATAAGTTTTTTAAAGATATTTTAAAAACATTTTTACATAAAATGGGAAAATATCACTTTTTTTCACTTGTATTGGTCTATTTTTGTGTATGTAATTTAATATCATTAATTATGTATTTTCTTTTTTCAATATATAAAAGTAACTTCATATAGTTTTTAATTGTAGAATTTTTGTTTCTGCATAGAATTCAAAAGTAGTCTTCCACATTAATTTACAATGAGCCGATGCAAAATATTAATGAAGGTATATATCGATTGTATTGTATAAACATAATTTCCACAAATGTTAGCATTAATGTACAATCATTGACTATATTGACTAATGTACAATCATTGACTATACTCTCCTCATATATATATATATATATATATATATATATATATATATATATATATATATATATATATATATATATATATATATATATATATATATATATATATATATATATATATATATATATATATATATATATGAGAGAATATTACCTTATATATTTTTATTTGACCTATTACGGTGAGGATTCTCAATATTTGTAGTTCGTGAGATATGCAAAATCCAGAAAACTTTCACACATGCACTTTGAGACTCAAATACTTTTTTAATATAATCCTATATCAATTGAGAAAAATCAGGTGGTACAATGTCATAAAAATATCATAAAAAATGGAGTGTGGTATATATCTAAAGATTTACTAATTTTGTACCTCGAAATTTAAATATTGTTATTTTTTTAGACTATCTTAGTTTCTTAGAGGTGATTAAATACAGCAGTTCTCTGAATTAATAGACAATAAAATAATGAGTAAAGTGTGTTAACTGATATTTTTATTACAAACATAATAATCTTAAGGAATTCGTATTATTGTTAAAGGAATCAGCGAGCAGAACTAAATTGATTAAAATATTAACAAGAATTTATTAGAAACACCAAAATGTGAGGTATATGATCAATCTCTATCTTATATCCAAGGATGAATTCAGTATATTTTTGAACTTTAACCTATATAACAATATTCCTTAGGGAGTTTATTTCCTTTTTTAGTAAACGTGTGCTCTCCAGTGATCGGTCCTCTTCTACCTTTTCTTCACTCCTCTCTTCTGCTTTTTCTTTCTTTTATCTCTCAGTGCGGTTTCCTTTTATGAGGTTGAAGACTCCTATTAAGTAACTATCTCCGTTCAATCATTTTTATCTTTTCTTGGGAACAAAATAAGTCACGTGTTAGCCGTGCTTGGTGACTTTTGTCCCTAGAAAGGAGAGTTCTAGAAATTGAAGCCCCAGAGACCAACATGGTACTTTGGCCTCTGCTTCAGGCAAAGAAGAGATCTACTGTGGTCCTCAGCACATCAATCGGCTTCAAGGATTAAGCGATTGGTAAATCTACTGGATGTTTCGTTAAAGATGGAGGCTATCAGTGCTTAGCAAATAGGACATGGATAGCACTGGTGCAGCTGATCTGTGTCCTCTTGTTGAACTCGGTAGTAAGTGTTACACATTTAGGTCCCGAAATTTTAACCTTTATATGGAAATACTAGATTCTTTTCTTCCACAGAAGCAATATTTGTTAAATTTAAAAACAAAATATTATCAAGAGAAAAAAAAAGGTACTTATGCAACTGTTTACGGGTTCGCAAATCATAAGAAATTTAAAAAATGAGCGCTCAGATGACTTGGTGGTTGGGGATGAATCTTATACATGTATGCAAGGGATTTATTATATCCACCAATAAATATAATTCTTGAAAATTTACAGAATCAGAAAGTGTGTGGTATCAAATACATTACAGTCAGAAGGGATGGAAAATTTTTCGACACTAAACATCTCTTTTTAATCTTTGTGACATCAGAACTTCCGTAGTATATAAAAGCTACTGGTATATAAAAGCTATATACACTTCTGGAAAAAATAGGACACTAGGATTTTTTGAATAAGCAAAGAAGTTTAAGTTTTTACAAAATAATTTCATTACTTTTAAAAATTTATTAACAATTAAATAACTATATCTCTAACATTAAATTAAAAAAAAACTACTTGCTTATTAAATTAAAAAATAATTTCATTCATATCACACTGGGAGAAAAAAGTAGAAGGACAGTTCTAAATAATGAAGGTAAAAGTCTTATTAATACGGAATTCTTCTGTCACATTTGTTTTAACTACTTCAAAGACTCTATTTGCCTTTGATTCATATAAGTCTGGAAATTTGGTTTGACATAAATTGTCCAAAACCCAATTCAAAGTTTCTCGAAGGTTGATCAAAGATTCATATTGCTTGCCTCTGGCATAAACACACAGAACATTTACTAACCATATATTTTAAACAATATTGAAGTCTGCACTTTTATCAGGCTATGGCAATACCCGAACCTTATTTGTTTCAAACCAATTTTTAACGCCACTGGCCGTGTGAATTGATGCTCCATGTTGCTGAAATATCTAATTTTCTCCGCCTAGCTCTGCGCTATAGGGCAGAAGCTCTAAATTTAAAATTTGAATGTAATCTGTATGTTTCTGTCTTGCATCTATAAACACTAGATTAATCTTTTTAACGTAGCCAACAGATATCCAAACCATTAAACTACTTCCTCCTATCTGTCAGGTAAAATAAGTTTTTTCTTGTGTACCCAGACAGTGCTAATAATATTGACAACTGTCTGGGACATCTAAATTGAATTTATTTTTATCAAGAAGTCTACTTGGCGTTTCAAGACATGTGTTCTTTGAGCCACTGCAGCCGGTGCTCAGTAAGAGTCTTTCGTTCCAACAGTTTTTAGTTTGAAATCAGTTTTGATTTAACTGCGAGATACAAACATTCAAAAGTTGGCGAAGTGTAGAATCAAACAGTTGCCAAAATTTTCATTTCTTAATTTCAAAAATAACATTTAATCAATAAGTGGTAAAATCTATTTAAAAAAATGTGCTCATTTTAAGAAATATTTGAATAAAAAGATAAGAATTTGTATCGGTTGCCTATTTTAGAAAAAATTTAAAATTTTGTTCTTTCTTGAAATAGGCATTTGTAAATCGAAGCATTACAATTTAGAGGTTAGGGGAATAATATCTTAATACTGAAAATGATTGAAAATAAGCTTCTAAGGTATTATGAATAGAAATAAAATTTCAGTGTCAATTTACAAAATAATAATAATAAATAAATAATACAATGTTGTAGTAATCAATTTGGTTAATTCTATCAGTGTAAATAAATACAAAAGTATGAATGTTAACATAAAATAAAATCAGTTGAGAAAACATGGCAGTGGGACAAGTCTGGATATCTAGGCAAAGCTATAAAAGCTAAAGTAACATTAAAGTTTTAGTTGGGTTGACTTCACTTTCATACCTAAGAGTGCAATGCATAAGAAAAAAGAATATTAGCATATTTGAGAGTTCTCGTTCAAATAATTGTAGACTTGTATAATTTTCATTTGATAATTTTTTTTATTTTTATGATGCCATGATCTCCTTGAAAGAAAAGTTCGTAAATTGCTGTTTAGTTGCAAAACTTAAATGTTTATTTGAAGAACAGTGCTGTCAATGTATAGAATATAAAATTCAAAGCATCTACTGTATTCATATTGTTCATTTTGGTTCATTATTTATTATTTTATTGGACTTGTTTTTGGTAAAGTCATCCATTTGTGGGCGAAAATTTGCACATGAAATTATCGAGTAGAGGATTTGGACACAATTTGAGTTAGCATTTTGAAACATTTGAGTAACTATACCTCACAGTAAAAATCATGGTAAGTTAATAGAATTGGTATTATTTTAAAGGATAACTTCAGTCTTTTCCGACCAAGCTCAAATTTTTCTGCCTAAATCAGATATTTTTTTATATATATATAAATAGCAACTTTTCCTTTTTTTTTTTTTTTTGCTCAACTTTTCTAAATTTTTAATGTTGTTGCATGCCCCTGAGGTCAGCAGCGCTAGACCAAGTTCATGTGTGCGTATACCTTCAAAAAGTCCTGCACCATAAATGGATTCTCCATCAGATCTCACCCGGAGAGACCGAGGCACAGAAGAATATGCTCAGGAGATGCCTGTTTATTTAAACACTTGGAGCAAATTTCGAACTTTTTCATACCCTCGACGAATTTTAAGTTACTAAGATGGCCACTTCTGAAACGGGCAATAGCCGTTTGTCCTTGTCTATTAAGACCAGTAGCCAGGGAAGCACCTGGACGCGCGCAGCCGTACCAATGATGCTCAGGAGGGACAATCCAAGTGGTTTTATTCTCGTGTTTAATCTTTGAATGAATCTCCTGAAATGTGAAAGGTCCTCAGACACAGCAGATTTGGCCAAAGTGTCCGCAATCTCATTCTCCTCGAGATCCACGTGAGAAGGAATCCATTGTAGGTGAATATGATTCGATATGGACATCCGTTTTAACTTTTGAAGTATTGAAATTCCTGTCCTATCTCTCTCTTGTTGCCATCTGTCCAAATGCTGTATTGCACTTTTATTATCAGATAAAATCCAAATTTCAGCTCCACGAGGAAATGAATTCAGGGAGTCCAGGGCTTCCTCTATGGCAATAAGCTCACTACGGAACACCGAGTAATAATCAAGATTATTATTTTTTTTAATGTAGTAACTAGAAAAGGTTAAATATACGTTATGACAGGAATTTGGTTTTAAGCTCCTATAACTTGTTTTTCCTTTTTGGAAGATTATGTCAAACTCAAAGTATATTTACACATACATATACACGCATATTATTTTTTGTTAACTTTATGGTTTTATTTTGAGCAAGCTATTTAGCTTGGTAGTTATATTGTAGAAAAATATGCCGAATCTGCATTTCATTTATGAATAAATTTTCCATCTCTATTTTAAAATATTTCTTATTTTTACTGTAAAATTTATTGGTAATTCTTGTGTTTATAGCAGAAGGAACTATAAACGGAAATTTTTATCAAACAAAATTTATTATCATACTATAAATCCTTTTTAAAGGAAGTTTTGATTAATTTATTTTTTAAATGAAAGGAGTAGAGAACATATTCTAGAATCATTTGCTACGATAATATTGTTCTTAACAGTTTGTATGTTTATTGAAATCAAAAAGTTTTTATGTTTCTCTCTCACTTTATTAGAATTTCAATATTAAATGGAGGAATGTAATTGAAGTAAACCTAAAATTTTTCAAAATATATAGATAGAGCATTTGCCAAATTCAGCGCTAAAATTGAAAATATAAATTTTACACGTGCAACAAAAAGTTTTAAATAAAATTTAAAATATAAAACGATAAAGAGATTACTTTTACTAGACATAACTTAATTTCGTCAGTAATTTAGGGAATTAGTGAATCTTATCCTAGTTACACTGGAACCACAGAAATCTAACTCACTGGAACTAATTGAGGAGGAACCATATTCGGAAAATCTTTTATTTATCTGTGGTGGCCTATTTAAATTTTTTATAACCCTGATCGTGACCTAAAAATCTGTTTTAAGTTAATAATAAAGCAATTTTATCTCTGATAAAACATGGGTATTAATAGGTCATCTACTTTTTAAATAATATAGGTGTGATGTTCGTGTAACGCTCAATCCTATTGCGTGACACTGACCATTTGCTATGCCAACGACAGCAGTTTTTTGCCGCAAACAAGTGCTGCTCTACTTTTTGTCACTCGTGTCTTGCGTACAGTTTGACCCATCTCGTACTGTTCCGTCCTGTGTAAGCTTTTTATTAACTGCTTATTGTAGATTAATTTTGTAGTAAAATGTCGGCAAAACATAACACAAAGAAAACAAAAGTGTTTCTTAAACTGTACAGTTAAAGAAACATTTGAAATGCTCAAATGGCTAGACAAAAGAGAAAGTGCCACAAAATTTAATGTTGAATTTGGTGTCGGTGAGGCTATGATCAATGATTGGAAGAAAAATCTGACAAAAATTGAACTTATTGTGGTATGACAAGTGATGAAACAAATGAACAACGTCACAATTCAACATTTTCTGATCACGACAAACTCAACGATGCTGCATTTTTGTGGTTTACTCATGAAAGACAGAAAGGTATTCTTTACAGCGGCCCATTTCATTTATTTAAGAAAAACTTTACATTTGAACAAGGCTTTACAACTTTACATTGAATCGTCATTCAAAGATTATGCATTTACAACTAGCAGATCGCTGTAAAAGGAGACATGAAGTTCAAAAGTTTGCAATCTTTGGAGAAAAATTGTCGCAGTCGAAGAATATTTATCCGAGTTTGAGTAGTTGATTGCAACAGAAAACTACTCCCTTCAGCAGTCGTATGACGCGGATGAATCTGAACTCAAATTTAAAGCACTTCGTACCAAAAGTTTAGCTTTCAAAGAAGAATCATCAGCCCCAGGATTCAAAATGAAAAAGGGACTTCGATAAGCATGGCTTGTAGCAATGCTGTGACTCCTAATAAATGATCACTAATCGTGATTGTCACGTCTACAAAATGCCATGCCTTAAAAGTCATGAATGTGACACTTTACCAGTTTACTATAAGAATCCAGAGAGTCTTGGATGAATGTTGATCTATTTCAAGAATTGTTTGAAATGCAGAATGGATTAAAATCGATGACAATAGCTATCAAGGGGTACTCAGTGACAGACATCATTTCAATGATGAACGGAATCGAAAAGGATAATGAAGAAAGTGAAACAGACAATCAGCGGAGATCGTTTCACATACCGAATCAGTTCAAGTATTCGGAATTGGACTTCGCTACATTAAGCAGAATCCAATTGCAACTCCTACCGATATAGCGTTCAACTACATTGCTGGTGCAACATCGTTTCATCAAGCCGATTCAGTTCGGTACATCAACGAATGATTACCGAATTCAGCTGTACATAAGATGCAGAGCAATACATTTTATTCAAACGTTTGCTAAAGGTATAATGTCATTAAAAATTATCTTATATTTTTAATCGTAGTTATTACTTTCCTTTTTTTTTTTTTTTTAATCTAACTTTTAGCTTTCACATCACAAGCTGTTCGGATTGTCCGGAATTTCGAATTCCCAGGCTTTGGAATTTTGAGGTTTTAGTATATTTATAATAATTTATCTGGTTAATCTATCACAAATTGCAAATTTATTCACGTTTATTTTTGTCTCCAGATAGTAAATTTAAATTTATGCACTTGTAAAGTTAGACAGGATGAAATAAAAAATGAAAAGCTTCTACATATATGGAAATACATACCTATTATTACAGGAGCTCTTTTATTAAAGGTCCTGAACTCTGATAGCCATACTGATAATTGGTGAAAAGTAGCAACCTTTGTAACATCATACACTAATATACAACCATGAGCTAACTGGAAATACCTGATGAAAAAATATGTATAAACAAAATTATTTCTTTTATAGTAATATAATTTGCTCATTTAATTGAATACATTATTCAAAAATTAATATGAGATTTCAATATCAGTAGTCAGAAATTTATTAAAAGCGTGTGACGTCTGTATTTATTAAATTAACTAAATAAACTAAGTGTCCTTTTTATATATATGCAAGAAACAGATTTACATTACATTGGTGTTAAAAACTACAAAAAATTGTAGCTTTACGATTTTTTTACAAAAATATAAGAAATAAATTAGTTTCCGAACGAAACTGTGAATGCATTATTTCAAGTGCGAAGTGTCTGTTTTATTTCTAACCAAGAGCGTGGTGCATTCTTAAAAGCTATTTTTTGCAGTTATTTATAAGTTTAATATTTTTTTAATCGCTCTTGAGCGTGGTCCTCTCACACACAATTCATCCTACCCATTCATTCAGAGATCAGCTTTAACTAAACATTTTTTTTGAAAGGAGAAAATTATAATGATAGAGCATTTTTTTGGAATTTTAGAGTTAATAAAAAACATTGAAATTGTCAGTTACGAACATTAAAATCTCTTTGCGATAATAATAATTTTAAAATCTTTTATTGATTATATTCAGTGTAGGGTAATGTAAAATTTCAATTAATTTCTGGATGGGACATTTTTAAAATCTCATTTAACGATTAAAACTATTTAAATAAAAGCTTTATTATATGCATATAAATCACAAAGAATTAAAACATAGTTCTATCAAGTTAATTAGGTTTCTACTGCTTAGATATTGATGTAGATAATAGATTCCCCATTTACCATTTTTTTCCCCAAACTACAATTTTTTTATAAATAAATTATAATTGAATTAAAGCTTTCAAAGAATTTTTCCAGTTTTTGTGTTATAACATACGGGAAAGAGAAGAAATTCCCTCTCTTTCTGTGTTCTTATGTACGGAGAGCAAAGAAATTTAATTCATCACTAGAGTATTTTCCTGTTAAATATCTCATATCCATGTGGCGTCGACAATTATCATCACAATGTTTCGAAAGCTTCACGTGTTGCGTCGTTGTTCAAGAATGAATGAAGTTCTCATGCGTCATAAAAAAAAGGAAATAAAAAAAATTGAAAAAATATCAGGTCATAAAAAATGAAAATTATTTGTCAAAAATGAAAGTTTGTAAAAAAAAAAAAAAAAAAAAAAAAGAGATTTTTTAAAATTTTAATTTGTAAATTGAAATTAAAATTATTATTGTGTCTATGGTATCAAGGCAGCGACTAGCCACTAGTTCGTAAAAATGTGAGACTTCGTAAATTAAAGATTTTTTTTTTTTTTTTTTTAAAAAAAAAAAAGAGCATCCAGTCTATATATACTTTAAAAATCAAAAATCAAACATGAAAAGCTTAGCAAATTTAACATTTTATGCGTTATAATATATATATATATATATATATATATATATATATATATATATATATATATATATATATATATATATATATATATATATATATATATATATATATATATATATATAAAAGCATTTTGAAGATCCGAAATTTCATAAGGAGAAATAATTATTTTTACTCACAGTGCATTGAATACTGGATAAAATTTGTGTAGCTTATAGGGTTATAATTTTTGTGTATAAAATACTTTTAAAAGTTGAAATCCAAAGTGGATATTTTGTTGGGATGATTAAATAAATTAAATTATGGTTTTTTGATTAGCTCAAATATTTAGTGTCATTGCAGATAAATTTATTTCACCCGTATTTGATTTCAATGTTTAATTACTCAAACGAATATGCAATAAAAAATTTTATTTTTATAAAATATGAGTACGGTATGAAAAATTGAGCAAAGAAGCCATTATATAATTCATTTACTTTTAAGGTCTTTTATAAAAAATTATTCTCTTAGTTCATTTTTAAATGTTTATTAAGAAAAAATTAATAAAAATAGTCTTACTGTACTATAAAAGATTTGAAATGTTCTTTGCCAGAAGTTGCCCAGATTTGTAAATCAATCTCATAATCATGCATTTTTATTTTCTTGCAAAAACGTTCTACAACGGCAGTAGGATTGTAGTTTCCTAAAATATGAATATTGTTTTATAAAAGACAAACATGTTTATAAAAGATTAAGATTCATTAACGAATTAAAAAAAATGAATGAAATTTATTTAGTATATTAATTATTGTGATACAAATGAACATATGAACTATAGATTGGTTATTGTGTTATGTTTCCTTCTCCCCATTTCTGGCTTCCGAAGTCACTAAGCACAACTAACGATCAATTTATTCATGTCAACCAAAACATTCTATTGGACTTCTCTATGTATTCATGTATCATCCTGACTTAAAAAAAATGACATCTTTATGTATTCATTCATTTAATTTATGTTGCAATTATAAGTCTATAGATGGCTCTCAATACCAATGATAAAAGCTTCAGAGATGATTATCCAGTCGCTAGTGATTTTATTGAAAATTGTATGTATGTTGAGATTTAATAAGCGGCGCAGGCAGTGTAAAGAAGGCATAGAAACATACAAAGAGATGAAAAAGATTTTGCAAAAGGCTAGTTTTAACTGTAGATAATGGAAAACTCAGTTTCTGTACAGTAAAAATTGGACAAAGATGAAAATTCTGGTCTGAAGCCATTAACAGATTGTGGCAAAGTTTTAAGTTATTACTGGGATAGTAGAAAAGATATATTAAAGATTTCAGATCAGATTATATTAAAGATTCATATTGAATCCAAGAGAAGAAATTACAAAGAGATTTCTATTAAAAAAAAATTAGTAAGCTCTATGATCCCATAGGATTTATTAATCCATTTACTATTACGCGTAAAATCTTTATGCAGGAATGCTGGATTACTGGATATTATTGGGATAAACCATTACCATCAGACATTCAAAAAAGATTTTAAATCTGGTGTGAGAATTTAAATAATTTAAAGGAAATTCAAATCGGACGACATTACTTTAAAATAACAACATTGAGGGGATATCTAATTTTCAACTGCATTGTTTTACTAATAATAGTAATAAAACTTATGGCGCAGCAGTTTACATTAGGTTTATTGAGAAGAATGAGATAAAAACTGCATTTTTTTCATCAAAATCTAGAGTTATTCCTCTGAAAAAGATGACTCTTCCGCGTTTAGAATTAATAGGTACTGTAATAGGTTGTATAGGTTAACAAAATATATCTTGTATAAAGTTAATTTGGAATTAAATAACTGCTTTTATATATATATATATATATATATATATATATATATATATATATATATATATATATTTATATATATATATATATATATATATTGATTGATTCTACGATCGTATTTCATTAAGTAAAAGGAGATGTTAAAAGATGGAAACCATTTGTTACCAACCAAATAACTGAAATTCAAAGCATCACTGATCCCTCATCAAGGAACTACTGTCCAGTAGAAGAAAACCTTACTGACATATTAACGAGAGGTGAAAATTCTTTAAGGCTGAAAGAAAATCGAGCGTGTTTCAATGGATCTTATTGACTTTCTGAGGAACGCAATCATTGATCTACTGCGTATCTAGATCCAGAAATGAAGGTAGCTAAAGAGAAAAAGAAGAAAAGTAAAAAATGCTTAATTTTACAAACTAGTTGTATTGTGTCAAAGATTGGAGACTCATTGGAGATTTGTAAAATTAATAATTCTACAAAATTATTTAGAGTTACTGCGTAGATCAAAGATTTATTTTTAGCTTGAGAAATGAAGAGAATGAAAAAAGAACCACTGACAACTGAAGAGTTGAATGATTCCAAAGTTTACTGGATTAAAAGAACGATAGAGAAAGAATTTTCTACTGAAATAAAAAGCTTAAATTCTAAACAAAAGTTACCAATTTCTTCAAAAATGGGTGTGTAAAAAACCATTTCTTAATAATAATGGATTGATCAGAATAGGTGAGCAATTACAATTTTCAGATTTGAGATCAATTACAATTTTCAGAAACCCCCTTTGTTGGTACATGGTTAGGATGGGTTCGCTGGTTATTCTTAAATGTCATGAAAGAATGTCTGGTTATTCTATATTATAATGGGTTCGCTGGTTATATTATAATGGTCCGCTGGTTATATTATAATGGTTCGCTGGTTATATTATAATGGTTCGCTGGTTATATTATAATGGTTCGCTGGTTATATTATAATGGTTCGCTGGTTATATTATATTGTTATATTATAATGGGTTCGCTGGTTATTCTTAAATGTCATGAAAGAATGTCTGGTTATTCTTAAAGGTCATGACACGCTGGGTTATCAGAGACACTGTCAGATTTGAGAGAAAGGTTTTTCATCCCTAAAAGGAGGCAGACAGTGAAATCCTTAATATTCAAGTACAATTTATGTAAGAAATTCAGAGCAAGCCTGCCACCGAAGAGATGTGATGTTTACATCTAGATCGTGTGAGAGAAATATTTCCATTCGAAGTGACTGGGTTAGATCATTTGAGTCCTCAGTATATAATCCAAAATTCAGAAACAAAGAAATCGTATATTGTGTTGTAACACCTGCTGTACATTTAGAACTAACAACTGATATGTCAGTATCATCATTTTTAAGATCATTCAAGAAATTTATATCCCGTCGAGGACTGTGTAAAAATAATATATTCAGATAATGCGAATATTTTCATTAAAGTGAAGAGTGATTTTAATCTTTTAAATGAAACTTTAAGTAAAGAAGAATGTCGAAATTATTTTAATGAGCAAAGAATAACTTGGAAAAACATCATACATAAGACAGCTTTGTGGGGAGGACTTCCCTCAAGAAAATTTTAGGAAAAACATCTCTAAGTTAATAGGAGCTTGAAACTATGGTCGTAGAAATTGATGACATTTTGTACTCAAGACCCACTAACTTACATAGATGAAGAAAATGAGTCAATGATTCTCACATCTGCTTATTTCCTGATAGGTAGACGAATATTGTCTTTTTACTGGACAATCCGTACTACCCCTTTCAACGAAAGATGTCTTCACCAGAAGATATAAGCATCAACAATTAATAGTGCTTACTTTTTGGAACAAATGGAAGAAATCCTATCTTTTGGAACTACGGTCTGCTCATCAATCTACCTTGAGGGAAGAAAATCCTATCTATATATAATAAAGAAGGACTTTATTATTCTAATTCATGAGGATAAAGTGCCAAAGTGTGGTATCGTCACTGACGTTTATATTGGAAGAAATGGAAAGATACGGTCCTATACAGTGAGAATTCCGTCTGGAACGCATTTGAAACATCCAGTTCAGTTGCTATATCCAATCGAACTTTATGAAAATTGAACTTTATAATACATTTAGTAACATTGCTTAACTTTATGTTTTCTTTTCTTTTACAGAACTGCTGTAGAATTGCTGCTGAAATATGAGTATCATTATAGTTAGTGTAAGAAGTATATTTATGTATGCATCTTTGTTTAGGTTTAATTTTTTATGATGTTGAAATTACTTTTCGAAATTAATATATGAAAGTATTATATAATTTTTATAGTATTATGTTAATACAAAGGTATATGCTATTATCACTATAGCATATTATCATGTGATTATTATTGAGTATTGGTCTTATTGTTTTAAAAATTTGTGAATTAACTTAGTATTAGTTTAGGCTCTACTCTTGATGAATTTTTTGGAGTCCATCGGGGGAAGGGGACGATGCTGCAATTATAATTCTATAGATGGCTCACAGTACGAATATATTTGTTCACATCATAATAAGATTCTGCACCGAGCGATGTAGATGTTTTTTTGTTCCATGTCTTGTAATGTTTAAGTATGTCCTACATGTTTAAATAAAAAAATATAAAAACTTGCTCAAGGTCAGCTTATTTAAAATTTGATTTAATATTTTTAAGATGATTTGACAAACATGATTAGCAATAATAGAGCGATTAAGAAAATGTCATATTTTAAAACATGACAAAATACAGATTTTACCGCAATTTTGTAACTTGTTATATACTGTGTGTCATTATTAATAAAATTATCTCTTCAAAACGTTATAAAGTAAATAATATGAGTTCAATAATGTAAAATTTGATAAAAGCATTTTTAGTGATACAAAATTTTGTTTTATCAAGTAAAATAACAGAAAAAATATCGAATATATAAAAGAAAAAGAAAAATAGTGAAAATATTAGAAGAGTGACTGAAATGTAATCAATGCTCTGAGGAAACCTTCTTGATGAAAGAGCAATATTTAGGATTAATTTATTGAATTAGATTAATCTTTTACAATGCAAATGTTCTACAAATTCTATTAACAAATTTTTAAAAAAAATATATTAAATACATCTTAATTCACAATATTTTGAAATCTAACTATCATCGTTTATTATTATCAACTCGCTTATATTGAGATTTATGATACAAAACTCCATTCAAATGTAGTGATTGCACACTAATATTAATCATTTTCCTGTATTTTATGGATTTATAATTTCTTACATTCATTTAATTGTATAATTTTAAACAAACAGAGATATTAAGATATTATAAAAGAGATATTTCAAAACAAATTGAAAAAAAGTACAATAAATTACATAATTAATATAATATAATTTAATTAGTTTGCAAAAATCATCAAGTTGTTTTTATTTATAAGCGATGTCTGTAAAGGAATTTTATATACCTAAATTTATTTAGTATTCTTTAATTACAGATGTATAAATCCATATTTTTTTTTACATTTATAACATGAATTTTTTTATCCATGTTTTATTAACTATTATTTATTAGTTTCTATATTCAAAAGAAAGTTTTTCATCCTTACGTTTCCCGACACGATTTTACTTTAAATATAAAGTTAAACTTATATGTGAAGAAATTATTAAGTAAAACTAATATTTTACACTAATTTTTTCGTTGCCACCTGATAAGAAAACTTTCATGTTAAATACAAGAATATACATTTTTATAAAAACATCATCATATCATAAAAGGGATTAATCAATACTGTAAAATGTTTCAATACACTATTTATTTTTTTAAATGCCACAAAAATCAGTTTTATGTTATTGAATAACTTAATTAAATTTTGCATCTGAATTTTTTCCCATATTTCATTCAGATTTTAAATTATACTATTCATTGAATAGTTACTGTAAAATGTACTAAATTATATTCGTCTGCTAATCTACTTAATTTAAAACAAACAAAAAAGGAGGAGGAGGAGGTAATGTACAGCTTTTAATGGACCAAGGTCTGAAGCACCCATGGACAAATTCAAAGGTAAAAATCTGTCTATGCTGTAGGCCTTAGCTGGGCGTAATGGATCGGCCTTCACGTCTTGGGTGACCCTGCCAAGAGAATTCTCTCCTGATGTACTTTGTCCGTTCCACCCAGATACACCACATCGCCAACTTTGAGTACTTGAGGGAGCCGCAACACCTCAGTGATTGGTCCTCTGTAAAGGAAGAAACAAATTTATCTATTCTGCTGAAATTGAAAATGACCTCCCAAAACCATGCTGTACATCTTCATTGGATTCCATCCCTTGTAAATATTAGTAGCAATAAGACCGCAGATCGACTGGCCAAAGAGGGCAGGGAAGAAGATACACCCATTGGTTCATCACTTACATATCAAGAACTTAACTCTAATGAAAAATCTAGACTTCATTCAAACTGACAAATTCCATTAATACAACAATGGTACTCTGGAACATCTCCTGGAACTTTTCTGGAAATAAATTGTGACCGAAAATATCAAACTGCCTTGGCCAGATTCTCAAGTGGCATCTAAAATGTTTATCGTTTGAACTTGGTACCAAAAACTATCCCATTTATAAAAAATGCTGTAACCATCCAGCCTCACCGAAATGTATTCTGGATTGCGTCGGACTTTCCCGGTAGGATTTATCGTCAGATCCCCTGCTAATCACTGACTCCCTAACTAAAAAAAATAATAATAATAACGGCAAGTTCTGTGGCATACACAACACATATTCTGATATGTTAAGAAAACTTAAATATTGTCTTTTGAAATGATACAGGAAATCTCTTTCTACCTAGATTTACAAGAAATGCAATCGCCTTCAAAAGATCTCATGACAATGATTTCAAAACAATCACGGTGAGCTCTGTGGCATTTGATCATTGTTGCTGTTGTTGTTGTTGCCTATGATAAGTGCAAAGAGCGAAAAAAAAGACAAGTCATATTGGATCAAAAGCATGGAGTGCTGCCAACACCCTCGAGGGGGTGTTGGCACTGCTCTCTGGCCACATCTTCAGCTTCAATTTGATCATTGATGTAACTCTTGTCTACCAAAAACACTTCATACTAATAAGACTTTATTTTGATTTTTTTTTTTTCGAGCTCTTTCAAAAGTCAGCGATGGCCATTTCCATTTAAAAATAAATGAAAGTCATTTTCTAAACTTAAGATGCGCTTTGAATAGAAAATTCAAACTAGAAAATTTTAGAAAATAAATAAACAATGTCATTTTTGTCAACAAGAGGAAATAATTTGTAAGGCACTTGTTGTTTGCACTTGTGTGGCGTCTTTTAGTCGTTTCTCGAATCTTTACTAAAATTCAACGAATTGTATATATATATAATTTTAGGTTTTCGTTTTTTTTTTATGAATAAAGCAGTTTAGTAAAACAATGTAATAATGTATTCTATTAAATTCTTTTAATAATAAAAAGTTTAAAGTTTAGCAACTAGTTTTCATGTAGTATTGAAAATCGTATCAAGTTTCGAAAATAACGTTTTATAAATCTAACTATAGTTTCATTTACTGAAGTTTAAATTTAACGTTGAGAACATGCATATCACTTATGAGAATTCATTTGCAATCCGATACCTCTGGGTTCGAATACTTTTGAAAAGGCAAAGGTTATGAACTGGAAGTGAATTTACTCCAACCATTTCAAAGTGTTTTGGTTCAGTCCTAACATTTGCGACAATACGAAAGATTACTTAATTTGTTTTTGAGTAAAGTCATTGTGCCTCAGACTGAAACGGCCACGGAATATCTCTATAGTTTGCGCAATTCTATGATTTTTCGGTCATTTTCTCATAGCATACAAACATGGTACAAACGCTAAATTTTAACATTTTGTAAATTTCACATGTGGATTCCACAATGAATTTTGCAAGGTAAAAAACGAGCAAAAATAGATTTTAAATGTATTATTTTTCTATAAATCAACTAACCAAGATAAATATTATATGTTTATTATTGTTCTTATAAAAATTCGATTTAGGTGTAGCTCACTACATTTCTCATACTAATAATTAGCAATGACTATACACATCTGTAAGATTAGAAAAAACAAAGGAAGCTTATATACTTACTTGTGAATGTATTTTTTGCAAAACGAGTACACAGGGATGTCTTACCAACACCTAAGGAAAGAAAATAATTAAACTAATTTATGTACTTAAAAAAAAATCTATAATTTTCAAAAGAAAATTTATTATGTGTGTGTGTGATTTCACATGTAAGTATTGGAAAATAAAAAGGTAGAAAAATTTATATTTGGAATAATTGTAATACAGTTTTATGTGTTTTAAATAGGTTTATGATATTTTAATGAAGCAACTAATATAAAAGATGTTAAATGTACCGTTGAAATAAAAATGTGTTTGTACACAATCTTAAAAATCTTTTCTAATTTGTTTTTTATTCTGTTAATACAAATATATAATACTTCTAGTTTGTTTCATTTTAAATATTGAGTGTTCAAATATGTAGATTATTGGCATGCTGTAAAATCCTTGTGGGTAAGAATTCAGGCAGTATCATATCGAAATATAAGCATACTTAAATTGCGTATTATAAATAGAGGGGAGAACGATAATTCGCAATCTTTCTATAATTCACATCAATTTATTATAGTTGCACAGTGCACGCATATGTAGTAACGAATGGTATTTTTCAATACATTTGCTCGATGAGAAACATGAACAGTGTCATGCAAATAGCAATGTACGATTTGTTGATCCAATGTATGCAATCAAGCGATGTCCTATTATCAAATATCGTTTAATATTCTTGAGAAAGAAAAACATAGCCTACAATATGTCACTTAGTCATGAATCTTTTCAACCCATCATAGCAATTACATGCTATTGGAATATCATAAAAGTACATAAGCGAAATGGCTGTGTACTGACGATGATGAAGAATTACACGGATATTGAACAGCAACTGTTTCATTTAAAAAATGTATATCTATATTTGTAAAGCGGTTTACATTGTGCGTAAAACAACTGTTATTTTACGCATGCAGAACCCAGAGAGCAATATCTATACAATATCTGTTTGAGTGCTTCTGTGATAAGAACTTGATACAAAGATCAGGTTTCAAAATAGCGCAAATAGCTCATAATGCAAATCACCATAATGCAGAAAAGACAAAAGATAAAGGCAAGTTAGAAGCATGTTTTGGGACAGTAAATTTATATTTATGCGGAAAATGGTGATCAACTTTAAATTCTATACAAGAAAACAAAAATGTTATTACTATATTATATAAAATTTATAAGTTTTTGTAGTGATGACTTAGTATTATGAAATTTTATACTGCTATAAAAAAATAATGGAATTTTAGTTTTTAAGAAAAAAAATATTAAAAATTTTCATAAGCAAATAAGAGTTACTTTAAGTCGTATTGTTAATTGAATGAAGACAGATTTGATATGTTTATAAAGTTTCTAGGAGCTTGTCGCCCGAGTAGTTAGTGCTTTTTTCTTCAGTTCAACAATACGTGGATTCGAATCCCACCTGAGGCATGGATGCATATTGTGGTTCGAAATCCACTTTAAAATGTAGGTCCAGGTCTATTTAGTCTCGAGTGCAAAAAATGAACGTTCAGCAACACACAAACCAAACCTGAATCGTGTTACAAAGTACATAGAATAATATTAACCATATTTAAAAAGCAAGTTAAATAGTTTTTAAAAAAATATCTAAGCAATAATTATTGATACACCGAAAGAAAGGATACGGAAATAATGCTATATTTTGATAATTTTAATCTATTATTCATACTATCGATATAATCAACGATATATTTTATTATTTTTTCGTGTTATTTTATTTATTTCATTTAACTATTCTTACTTAATTAATATCATTGCCTTCATATCATATTTCGTGTAACACTGTTATATGCAATACATTTCCTTTGATAATGACTTTAAACCTTCTACGAAAAATGAAATTCATTGATTTTCTCAAATTCTTATCAAATTTGGTAACATTTGTTTCTTTTTCTTTTTATTGTAATTTTAAAATAGAACTTTAATTAGTAGAGGTCGTGAAATAAATATATATAGCATTTGTTAAAAAAAAAAATAAGTCAATGTACTTATAAAAACATTACACGAAAAATTCATTTATTTGGGCATCATGTTGGTTATTAAGCAATAAAACTTTTCTTTTTTCTTAAATTTAAATCCCATTTAACCTGCAGTCAATAATAAATTAGTTAAATCACAAAAATATAGTATTATTCTCCGTAAATCTTCAAACACTATACTAATCACAAATTTGTTGTTGGCTTATTCTCTTTAAAGATCTGACATTGGTCAGATCAATTCCAATGAACAGTTGACAGTTAGAAAGTCAATGACTAGCAAGGGATCTGAGGATAAATCCTCCCAGGAAAGTCCGGCGCAATCCAGAATATGCTTTGATGAGGCTGAAAAGTCCCAATTATAATTAACAGATATGAGGAAAATAATCAAACAATTTTATGTGTATATTTTTTTATAATGTAATATTTTGATTTTACCAAACACATTTACACTTCGGTCATTATAACCTGAGCAAAAATTAAGGACCTCAGTTGAAAAAAATAAAGGACCTTGATTATTTATTTTTGTTTTTATAGATTTATTTAAATTCACATTTAATAATTAACAGATTATGTTTACTGCTCATAATTTAAATCACGAATGATGCATGCGAAGTCTCCTGCATTGCCAGCTCCTTTGAAAAGTTCTCGTACAAAGAATGAAATAAATTACATTGAGCATGCTGTTATTAATTTCTTCGGAAATCGAAAGGTTAAAAGTGGTAAAAGATAACACTCAAACATTCTGTTCTCAAAAGCTGGTGATATGATAAGCGTGAAAATTCTAGAATTTATCTTTTTTTAATTATTGAGATTTTATATATAAAATGGAAAAGCAACAGTATGAACTCTAGTATCCAGATTAAAATTTTTATTTTATTAAAAATGAAAATTAGTGTAGAATTTTTTTTTTTAATCAGTTGTCGCCCAAATTTTTGACCTCACGAGCCAATAAATTCATAATTTAAATTCCGGGGACCATTAATAGGATTTTTTAAAGATTAAATATATTTATATAAAAAAAATGTGATCTAATAACACATAAAATGCATAAAGTTAACAAAAAGAAACTATTCATTGTAACCAAATTTTATGAAAGTTTTATTTATACACCATAATAAAATAAATAAAAACTGTAAAAACAAAACAATTAAAATGGGCTTATGGAAATCAAAATTTTAGCATTATACACTCATAGTACGAGGGATGTTCCCGCTTACTTGAAATAAGTTCCAGATCCCAATAAATATCACATAAAAGTAAATATGAACATTGATAAGATTTGATATCATGCCAATATATATTCAGTCTATAATAGTCAATATATATTCAGTCATATATTCAGTCTATTTAATAATATATATATTATTAAATAGACTGAAGTCCTCTAGTTAATTAATAAGACTCGTTTCTTATGCATTTAACAACCTCATAGCATCCCCTATATTAACCTCCTTCAGTAAGAAATAACATACAGATGTCTGCTAAATACGGTAAAGCTCACACCTATGTTGAAGATGGGCAATTCAACTTTATTTTATCCCTTCTTTAAATAAATTTTATTTGGAATGTATCGGTGCCTCACATTCACTGCTTAAACACCCTGATGCTGACTGCTTCTGGAGAGAGAGAGAAGTATGGATTATTATATTCAAAATAACCTAATTTATATATATATATATATATATATATATATATATATATATATATATATATATATATATATATATATATATATATATATATATATATATATACATAAGCGACATACAGTAGAGTTAAATAATAGAAGAGTGAGAAACGAGACGAGACAAAACATTGTAGCTCCAACAATACGACTCATTTACTGCGCCTTTTTTCTTTCGAATAGAGCGTTTTTATAACTTTTCACGTCTTATTATGAAATGAATTATTTTCAATGTATCTTAAAATATAACGTGATGAGTAAGAACATTCCACTGTTTTTGGGGACCAGAGAAATTTTCTTGAAGACCACTAGTGGTGCATGGACCAGCACTTTGGTTACCGCTGCTTTAAGGATCTTTATGGATTTACTAATTGTTGTAACCATGGTGTGATCAAAATGGAGGTAGTTGTGACTGAAATTCTGGATAGAAATAAATCCTGAATGCCCGTCTCAGTAAATGCGAATATTCAAAAACTTAAAATGTAAGCAATTTTACATAAGCGAAATCTAAGTAAATGTAAGAAAAAAAAATTGAATACCTACTTCGTATTCCATTTTTCTTGCTTTATTACTGTTATTTTAAAAGATAGTGACATAATTTCATTAATTATGTAATCAAAAAATAAAATATATAATTATTTATAAATTCATGTTAGTGGTATAAATTAAATATACTTTAAAGGAGCTTGATATATATAAAATTAAATATTTATCTTTTAAGAATAGCACACATTTAAATATCAAAATAATTAATGGTGTACATTTCATTTGAATATATTCCGTATTTTAAGTTGTTGCTAATAGAGAAAATATTCTTAAAAATGAGTTATTTTGGTTCTGTAAATAATGTTGAGAGCCTCTAATTAATTTAAAATTGTTGCAATAACATAACAAAAATTGAATTTTGAACCAAATCCCTCCGGTCCTACTCTCATTCTGGTATAAATTTGCATGCTTGATATGATTTCACAGCAAATTTAAAAATTAGATTTTTTTTAATATTTAAAAATTAGACTATTTTTAAGTATAAATCTCCTAATTGATTTATTTGTACGTGTAGTCAATATTTTCTAAGAAAGTAAATAAAAAGTATTATCTAATGTTAAAGATAATTCATGTAATGTAGAAAGATAAATTGATAGTAAATAATTTATCTTATTTATAACACGAGATTCAAATTAAATATTACCGAAATATATAGTAAATATTGTAACGAATCTTAAAAAAGTTGTTTATTGAATATCATATACTTTAGAAATCTAGCATTTATAAATATACATTCATTATTCATTCTAAATTTTACAATAACAATGAAAATACATTGAACTTACCATTTTCACCAACGAGGATTATATTCCATTTAAGATTAGACGCCATTAATCTTTCTTTCTAGATCTCAATTAAGTAATCGCAAGGAATAAACGTTTTTCTGATGAAACGTCAGCTTTTATCGACTAATAAGTCATCATAATTGTCTTAGGTATTCTTCTCACTAGTTAAATCTTAAAATTGTGAGTCAAACAAATTTCTTAATATTGTAAACACACACAAATTGGGACTGGTGACACGTCTAACTCGAAATGTAAGACTAAAAAGAGCTTACTCAATATCTCTGATATAAATAAATGTACTTATCGTTGATAGTAGGAGACAGCTACTTCCGTGTTTTCTCTCGCCACCACACATACGAAGAATTCATCTGTATCACGTGTTTTATGGAAGTAAGTATTGAAGTTCATTGCAAGTGAATGAGCGTATTGAATAAAGAAGTTGTTTCTTTCAACTTTGATACAAATATGCCATGAAAAGATTATTTCCAATTTTAAAAAAAAATCCAGTGCATATTTTCTTGAATGTTAGTACCGATTATTAATTATGTATAAATATTAAACATAATTATATTTTATGTTAAATATTTTATTTCTACAAAAGCAATCAAGATATCAAAACTTATTTTAAATATCTAAAATTTTTGTTTTCTAAGGATTATACTAAAATAAAATCGATTTTTTTTTTAGAATACCCTAATATTTTTATAAATAGTTATAAATTCTTAATTTGGCTTGTTCAGCTAATTTGGCTACCTAACGCGTTGAATCCTAGTGACGGATTATAATTTTATCTCATAAAAATTATACGTATTTTTAATCTTACTATATTAATTTTCTTTTATCCTTATTATAATATATATATATCTTAAGAATATTCATTTAATGTTACATTCTGCTTTGAAACTCTGCTTCAAGAAAGAAGGCCGTGTGTGTGCTTTTTTCTTTAAAAATTGTGTGCATAATGGCTGAGAGTAAAGAAAAAAAAATCGTTACACATTTTTTTTATTGACGTTTTGGACATTTTGTTTCTTTCGGCAGACTATAATAGAAAAAATAGCAATTCTTACTTTCTTTTTTTTTTTTTTTTTTTTTTTTACAAAAATAAAACACCACTAAAAATGCGGGATTTTCTAAAACTATATACATGTTTGTAATATAAATAAGTAATCGCGGCGTTAAATCAAGTATCAACAATTAATTTATTGAAGATGACGTAAAAAAATACTGTGTGAATATGTACATTCAACTTGTATAATATAATTTCTTCAAAAAAATATAGAATTTTTAAAAATAAATAATTAACAATATATCCCAATTTTACGGTAATAAAAATATTATTCAAATGTTAACAGTTGAGCTTATATATTATTTTATAATAATGACTTATTTTATAATCTGGCAAAGATCCATCTGATGTCCTACATTATTGACTAACTGCTCATAGAGCTACTAGTTGTTGTTGCATTAGCATGCTTCCCTATACCAGCCTGGTGTTGGGCTACCTGTTAGATAGAAGAAGCTGGGTGAAGTCATCGTGATTTTGAAGCAGAGACCAAGCAGGAGTCCTCCAATACTTATCCTACCATTCCAGAGTTATCATTTCATTTGGAAGACATGGCGTCCATGAAAAACTTAACGTGCCCAGACGCTTTTAGCGAACAAGAAGGATTTTCAGTTAAGCCGGATTCGAGCTCACTATATGTGTATATATTTTGGAAAAATAAGAAATTCATTTCTGTACATCAGCTTGGTTTACGTGCAGAAAGATCCACTCTTGATAATAATACAAATTTGAAACCCAGATATGCAACGTCTTGTGAAGGATTTACCTGGTTTTTAATTTTTTGGCATCGAGAAGACCTCTGTTCGTACATTGAGGTAAGGGATTTCCTGTTCGTTTTATGATTTCGGTTTTTGGAGTTATCTTCCTGTACTCCTACAGATTTCTTTACTCTCCCATGTACGACCATTTTTGTCCAGTATTTTTATTCATCTTGAGGATGGTTCTTAGGGAAGTATTTTAAGTGTGACAATTTTTAACTTTTTATGAATGACATACTACATCTCTTATTATCATTTGTTTATGGTACATCAATTGTTGATGACATGCAAACATGTTGTCAAGAGTCAAACATGCATGTGATTGAAAGATAATTACAAAGAGTTGTTAATAAACTTGTAACATGGTGTGATGAGAATGGTTCTATTCTATTTTCTAGTAAGAACACATGGATCTTTTTCTATTAGCAGACTTGCCTGTATAATGAACTTGCAGTTTATATAAATAATACATCTGAATCTATGGTCAGTGAGGTAGTATTTCTGAGAATAATATTCCATCGAAAGCCACTCTTCATTCGATATGTTTTACATCCACGGAAGGAATGAGACCAATTTTCTTAGTATTCTTACGATGCATTCAAATACATCTTGAGATGGTGATCACAAATCCCTACTTTGAGATAATTAGTCATTGATTATTTCGCGAACTGACTACGGATCTATTGCTTACAAATTTGATAGGGTTTCTGTTTTATGCAACTTGACAGTTTATTCTTCTATTTTGAGAATATGAATTGATCATTTTCCTCACCTGCTTAAGTATGATTCAACAATACAAAAAATTCAGATACAACACCAACAGCTCCATCTTTGAGGTTTACTTTCCTAATGTAAACACGGGTATCACAACCCCGAGATATTCTATAGTGATCTTTCCTCATCACTTCTGCTTTCTTTTCCTTTTTTTCTTCGTTGTAGCTGCCTTGTTAAAAGTTGAGGGATCCCCTTGAGTAACTATTGCCGTTCTGTTGTATTTTATCGCTATTAGTTTCTCTTGGGAACTAAATCCACCATGTGCGTTTTATACGGGGAGAGCCTTTTCCCTGAAAATAAGGATCCTGTTAATTGAAGTTCCTGAAGACCATATAATTTTGGTATCTGTTTCAGGTGAACGAGCGGTATACTGTAGTCCTCAGGATATGAGTCGACTTTATGGATCAAGCAATGAGTACATTTATCAGATGTCTCGTTAAGGGTGGAGGCCATTTCAAAGATATGCTATGAGCATATAAGATGTGGCTAACCCCGTTACATCTGGTCTGCATTTCCTTATTGGATTCCATGGGGGGAGGGTAGTGCTGTCAAGTTTGTCGTAGTGTAAAACGACAAGACCAAACCATGAAAAAATAGATGTGTATATTTCTATTGCACTTTGAATTTAACAGTTTCTTCTTTTCCTTTTAAACTATGCTGCTATAAAATAAAGGAAAGAATGTAATAAAACTTGGCACAATGAGACAAGTGCAATAAAAGAATAAATTTTTGCTCTCGGAATGGATGGGTGATCTGGAGAAAATTGCAAGGAAAGTTTATGTTTTATATGTAAATCTGATTAGTCGGGATTAAGGGGGAGAGATTTCTTACCTATTCCATAGAAGTGTAGTAGGTATTATGGAACTTTGGAAAACCAATGATGTAAAGAGGAGGAGCTAAAACGAGAATTAGGAACAATTAAAAACGGCATCTAAAAAAGGAGAAGAGACACAGAAGAGCCTCGCACAGAGAAAAGGAGTCCAGGATTGCAGATAGGAGCAATTGAGCATAATGAGAAGCTGAAAAGGTCTTAGAGGTAAGCAGAGTATGATTGCCCTGTCCAGTAGCAGCCCTGTCTTCACTGTCTTGAATGGAGCTGCAGATGTCCGGCAAATAGATGAGGATAAGAAGAGACGACAAAGTCTGAAAAGAGATAACAGAGAGGAAGGAAAAAGATCATGAGGAATGAGCAAGCCAAGTGAGATGTGGAGATATTAGCGGATGTAAATGCAAAGCAAATACGCCGAGTAGAGGAGGGGAAGTGGATGAGAACAGAGAATCATCGACACCGGAGAGCGGCGAAATCATTGAAGATAGGAGACACCACAATACTACTACTTAAAGTCTGATCTCTCGTTCCTTTTCCGTCTGGTCACACTCAGTTATATTATTGTGTAAATGTCTCAAAAAATATAAAGTTAGAATTTCAGTTATTTAATCAAGAATGTTTTGATTGTGAATGTAAATTTCTCTTGTCATTAAGTTGCTAAAATAAATTATTAAAAAATAGTTTTATTGTATTTTTGTTTTGAACTTATTTCTGTCATTCACTTATTAAAATAAATCTGGGTTTACTTGGAATTTTTCTAAAATTTTCCGAATATCATCACAACAAGGCTCCAAAATTTTACTATCATTTATATAGAGAATACTAATTTTACTTTTCTTTCACGGGCGGGAGAAGAGTAAAATTTGAAATATAACTTTTTTATCGTTAAAAGGAGAGAGTAAACTTTCGCCAATGAGTGTGTGCCTTCTGCACTTATTGCCAAATGAATATCGCTTACAGCTAAGAAATAAAAAATATAAAAAAAAAAAAAAATAAAAATAAAAATAAAAAAAAAAAAAACGTGCAAGTGATTGGTTGAAAGAAGCTGTTTCGGAGATACAAAGCAGAAATTCTGGAAGAAATAAACTGACTTGGTTAGTTTTAAATCCTCATGACAGCCAGAAATTTTCCCGACTTGTTTCCTCCTCAAGAGATTTATATTTACCGACGGATGAAATTCTAGAAAATTCACGGAATTAAGAAATCTGCAATTTTAAACGCATTTTATTCGGAAGAGATGACAAGATCCTGGATACTCAGCGTCTAATTCTGACTTTTTTGACAACAAATCATTTTCTCTATTTAAAAGTAGCATACATGAGTTTACTAGTATGGTCTTTTACTTCAAATCTTTTTTGCTGCTTCCATTGACGAGAAAGCTTATTTTCACGAACACAATAAAGTGTTTCATGATTTTTCTTAATTTCTTAAGCTATGGTTGGATTAAAGAAAGGAAAATGGTTTGTATAATAATGATCATTATCCTTTTGTCATGTTCCAGACTGGGGGTACAAGTGTAAGTTATCGTTCACCTACTTAAATGCAGAGAAAATAAACTGACTAACATTTGGAAAATTAACAGATACTATTAATGCAATGACTATGACAGCTAATAATGATGTAGCTGTCCAAAAAGTCGCTAAAACTATTATCAAAGCAGCATATACAACAATTCCAAACATTTTCACTTTGCCACAACGGCACTACAAATCCTGCTGGAAGACTCAATGCGAAAACAATTATAAGAAAGAGGGGAAGAAGCCTATAGAACATATTCCAAAAATATCCAATAGCAGAGAATCTCATTACTTTTAAGAGAACTGGGGGAAAAAGCTCGTAGAGTTCGCTGTCAAAATCAAAAGAAATCTTGGTCTGTTGATTTACCAATACTGTCTGTTGATTACTCAACATCCAGTAAGAAGTTATGGATGAAAGTAAGCTGCATTTAAAAGGGATTTTCTATTCAAATTCCGAAAACTCAAGCTGATTTATGTACTTAACTTAACGACATCATTAATGTCCTTGGAAAATTTTTTCTCGTGTCTTAAGCTCCGACTCTTATTCATATTTAAGAACAAGAAACCATGCTGAGCGGAAGCCCATTCATTTTTATCATAGAAAAAGGTTTGCTCATAACTTCTATTTTAGAATATTAGAAATGAAGAAAGCATTACAAATGGCCAATATCAGTCTAGGACCTGATGAAATCAGCTTCCATATGCTATGATATTTAAGTCTAGATTTCTTATCAAACTTACTTTAAGTATTTAAATGGATGACGTTCTTAATATTTGTTTCCGTCTTTGGAAAGAAACTATAATTATTCTGGTTCTGAAATCTGGTAAATGTCTTTCTGACTCTTTGAATAATCAGTTAACTACTTTTACGAGTTGTTTGCGTAAGATTCTAGAACGTATGGTCAAGGTTTGTCTAGTACATATCTTAGAAAAAATAAATGTATTCGTATTAGAGCATTTCCGTAAAGGAAGATGCACTCTTGAAAATATAACATTTTTCAAAACAAAAATCTAAAATGTTTTTATGTGGAGAAACTGTCTAATTTATCGATTTTCTTTGACAGTGGCAGAGCATGTAGTCGTGGATGGTGTTATGGACTTCTCCATTCGTTATATGATTTTGATTTTCAGGTTAATCTTCCAATATTCCTACAAAAAAATTTACGCACCGATATTTTTTAAACATGCATTGAAAATTATGCATCCAATATTTTTTATTTAACTTGAGGTACTTCAAGAATCTATGTTAAGTGTCAATCTTTTTATCCTTACTTCCCTGTACCTATCTCATAATTAGTCTCTACCAGTTAGTGAAACTAGCTGAGTGGGAGTCTTCGTAATTTAAGATCAGGGATCAGGTAGGAGACCTCGAATATCTGACCTGCCACCTATAAAGGTATTATTCCAACATTTTTACTAGAAGGACATTGCGACCACGACCTAGTTAATGTGCTCCAGTTGCTTTTAGTGAACACGATGGATTTTCGGTTAAGCCGGAATTCAAACAAACTACCTTCCGATAATGAGATCGACACCATAACCAATCAGACCAGCGTGACCTATAATGGTTCATTGCAAGTTGGTAATTTACAAATATCTTTTCAGAAATCCAACATGCATCTAACAAAGAGAAAACTGCAAACAGCTGTTAAAAAACCTTTTTTCCTGAGAATGACCCTACTTTATCTCTTGGTAAGAATATTTGTGCTCATTTTTGAAAAAAGACCGGCCTTCATAATGATTTTATGATCAACATAAGCAATATTCCTGTGGTTAACAAGGTGAAATTTTTCGGAATGATATTCGACCTAAAGTTAGCTTTATTTCTTCACGTTTTACTCTACAATAGAAGTGACAGCAATCACTTAATGTCCTCAAGGTACTTTCAAATACATTGAGTGCTGATACACGTCACTACTTATAGTCTACACAAATCTCCGATTCTCTCCCTATTGACTACGACTTTGATGTTTATAGATCTGCTTAGTCTTCTGTCATAAGGAGACTGAACACTCTTCATCACTCTGCTTTAAAAGTATATTCTAGCGGATTCCATATTTCGAGTGTTTAAAGTCTATATGCAATTTTTGCCAACAATTTCTTTAAGATTTGTGGCCTCATATCTTAGTTCCATAACTCTGCACCGCAGAGACTGTATGATGTTCATTCTTAGAATATTTAATCTTTTTTCTGACCCGGATTACATTCCATATGCAGCATGAAAAGACTGACGTTATTAATGCAGAAGCTCTTTTCGTGAGATTCATGGTTGAACACAACATACCTTTGGCTGCGTCTGATCACGCTGCTGCTTTGTTCCGCCGAATGTTCCCGGATTCTGCTATTGCCAAGAAATTCAGTTGTGGTCACACTAAAACCCATGCTATAGCTGTTGTGACAGCTGATTCTTACAAACAGCAAACTGTAACAAAACTTCGTTCACAGGTGTTCTCTTTGTCCACGGACGGAAGCAATGACATCGAGGATAAAAACTTTATCCGTTAGTTGTAAATTTCTATGATGATGAAAAAGGACAAGTTGTGACATCTCTTCTTTCATTGTTAGAGACTTCCAATAACACTGGAGAAGTAATTTTTAACCTCCTTGATTCAGAATTCCAGAAGTGTGGAATTCCATGGAAGAATTGCATAGCATTTGGAGCTGACAATGCCAACACCATGTCTGGCTGTAATAAAGGTGTTCTGGGATTCCTAAAAAAGCAACAGCCAGATATGAAGTTTATAGGTTGCCCCTGTCACCTTATCCACTTGTCAGCCCAAAAGGCGACAAAATCTCTACCAGTTGATGTGGAGAATATCCTTATCAAAGTGTTTTTCTACTTAGAGAGAAGTTCTAAACGAAAAGCAGAATTGGTCAATGTCCAAAAACTGTTTGAAGTTAAAATTCACAAGATATTGAAGTACGTGAGCACTCGTTGGCTGTCTTAAGAAAATGCACTTGAGAGGCTCCTTGAACAATGGGACCCACTGACTGAATTTTTTTCTCACCGAAGTGACAAAGAAGGCCATATGATATATGAATTCTTAAAGTCACAGAAAATTAAGCTGTACTGTGTGTATGTGAAAGCCATGCTGCCTTTGTTCAACAAAGTTAATGTTGCTCTGCAAAAAGAACAGCCATCTGTGCATACCTTGCATGATGACTTAATGAACTTGTTTTATGAAATTCTTGTTCGTTTTGTTGCACCTGCTGCCATTGCAAAATCTGATGCTCTTCTAGCTATCCAGTTTAAAAAAAGGAAGAATCAAAAATCAGATGACTCTCTTATCATAGGACCATATGCCAGAGCCCTGCTGAATGAACTTACTAATGATGAAAAAGAAGAGTTCTTTTTGGCAGTCAGAAATTTTTATGTGAGTATATATTGCCTGTGAGTATATGGTGAGGAAGTTTCCTCTTGATGATGATTTTTTGAAGAATGCATCAGTGGCCAACATTTCCAAAAGGCAAACCTCTGATTATAAGTCAGTTATTTTCTTCACCTCCCTGTTTAACTTGATTGAGAAGGACAAAGAAAAACTTGAACTTGAGTTTGCCTACTTCCAGGCAGATTGTTTAACACCAGAAATTTTGGCAGCTGAAAGGGCTGATGAAACTTGGCATCAAATTTCTATGCTAAAGCACAGCAATGGAAATCCAAAGTACTCAGCATTGCCAAAATTGATGCTATCCGTTCTTTTGGTGCCTCACAGTAATGCAGGCAGTGAACGGATATTCAGCATGGTCAGAAAGATCAAAACTGAAGCTAGATCTGGTATGAACACTAAAACTCTGGAAGCTTTGCTAATTACCAAAATAAGCTCAGGAAACTGCTATGAAGCAAAACTTAACAAGGATGAATTAAAAAAGGCCAAAAGTGCATGCTATTCATTGCAAAAAAAAAAAGTTTGAAAATTATAAATAAAATGTTTTTCTTTTAAAAACACCAAAATTTTGAGAGTTTTTTTTAATCAAGCTTTATTTGCTTTACATTATATATTATATTATATCCATAGAAAGTTGGTAAGTTCTTTTTAAAATTATTTTTGAAAATTTGTCGGTACTAAGGTGTACGGATAATATAAGCAGTGCTACTGATGGGTAGGTTACCAATGTTAGAGGGTATGATCATAGGTAAAATTTTGTATTTGATATTAATCGCACTTTCAATTCAGTACAATAAACTATATTAAATAATATTACTATAATATACATTGGATATTTAAATCAACGAGACAATTAATAATCCTATTCACGCAGTTTCGAAAATAAAAAAGCATTCAAATTCAAAAATGCATTCATTATAATTTACCATTAAATTTATAATAAATTAGATTTTGGTAGAAAAAAGTATTTCAAATAAAAAGTAAAATTTCCAAACACGTTTTTATATTATTAAATATTATCAATTAATCAGAAATTTCATATATTATAAATATTGCATGATTATGTACTCAATAGAATTCATTTATTCACACTTTCGAAAACGAAAGCTCATATCATGGTGAAAAGTCACAAATATGAAGAATTGATTTAGTCATTCAATTAATATAAGAAATAAGGACTAACCGTAATGTTTTTGCGCTTCTTGTCAAATTATATATATATATGTATTTGAATTCAAATAGATCACTTTTACAAAATGAAGCTTTAATTTCCTCCATTTTTTAACAAAACTAAACCGAAAGCATAAAGCCACGTGACGGTTTAATCCAATCAGAGCACAACACATTTGCTCTGTGCCATAAACCATCACCCTCTATAGCTAAGAGAGCCTGAACACTCTCTTGTGACGTCATCAACCGATGGCTGAAATCAACCGCTTTCGTTCACGATTAAAATATTCCGAAGGAACTGTGTTTTTATGTTGTTTAAAAAATTCCTCGCAATCAATTACTATAATATTTTAAAATTAATATTGATTGTTTCCACGAAGAATATTAAAAAATTAATAGCAACTATATGTAAAAACTTATTTAAGTATAACTTTGAATGAAAACATTCTATTAATTCTAGTCAATGAAATTTTATTCAATATTGGATATTAATTTTCCTTGGTGTACTTTCAATAGAAATATATATCTGTGGTGATTATATATTAATGTGCTAAATCTAATAATAGAATTATTTTTATGAAAATTATATGTATATTTAATTAATCATTCCTGTGCACAATTTTTTTTAAATTCAAGCAAAACATTTTGGGTGTTATAATTTATTCTAAAATAATAATTAGCAACATAATCTATTATGAATTGAAAATATTTCTTTAAAATTTATTGAATGCAATAAACATGATTAATTTGTTAGCAAAATATATTCCCTGCGTATGATAGATTTAAAATATTTAATGGGTGAGATAATTTTGTATGGTTGAATAGGAAAAGACAATCAGAAAAATAAAAAATAATTTATTAGAATCATACTTTCTTCATATTTTTTTCTAAAAATAATGCATAAATTTAGTATGAAAAAGAAATATCAACATAAACATTTTCTTTAAAAAATAATGCAAGTTTGGCAATTTGAAATCTTATACATACAATGACTAAAATTAATAAATTATATATATATATATATATATATATATATATATATATATATATATAAACAAAATTTCCCTATGTAATTTTGCATATTACAACACAAATAAATTATTTACATATATTAGAACAAATTTAAACTATATACATAATTACTACATTTTTATTCACTTTATTTTGATGCATTCATAATAATGGATAAAAATAACTATTTGAATATACTGAAATTTATTTTCAAAATTATTTTTGTTTTAAAAGGAAATAAAGATATTGGATACAGTTTCTATTTCGAATTGCATTAAAAAGTAATTTTTTTAAGAATTATTAAAAGTTTGAAGTTTTCTTTTTTTTAGATAGAGCATTAATCACTATAGAGTCATTAATTTTTTTGCAATAATTTTTAAGGAATATATTTATGCATGATGCAACAATGAATAATTTTATTTCTTCAGCGGCATGTCCATTTTTACATTTTTCAAAAGGAAGGTAAATTTCAGATTCATTTAGAATCCTTCTAATTATTGAAAATGCATCTGTTCTATGATTAGAACATTTAAGGAATTCCTTTTCATTTTCAGTAGATAACAGTTTACTTATAACTAAACAACAATAAATTATTATAGTTACAACATGATCAGAAGGGTATTTTAATCCACCTCTGTCCATATTTTTTATAAGAATAGAAGAATTTGTAATCTCTTCAGCATTATATATATATATATATATATATATATATATATATATATATATATATATATATATATATATATATATAACAATAGAATCATTTAAAACCAGATAATTCTTACAATGAAGACATTTAAAATGTTTTATACAAGAAGATAAGAATGTGAACAGTAACCAGCAATATATGTATAAGATTACTTTCAGAAATTTTTAAATCAGCGGCATCTTTTTCATATATATTTATTTCCAAATTATCATCTATTTCATGTTCCTCAACATTAGAAAAATCAATACTATTATTTAAAGACATAAAAATTTTATCATGGTTATTTGATTTATATATATATGAGGCATTAAATTGCGTATTCTCAGTTTCTTTTCTGTTTCAAAAACACCTGTGTAATAGATATGAAATGATAATTGATATAATTGAAATTAATTTCGAAATAGCTTAGAGAGAGTTAAGTATTATTATAGTTCTCTTTTACTCCTACGCATTTTAATGACATTAATAAATCGAAAAATTAATAATCATTTTACTTTTCTATGAAAATTTATATTTGAAAGATATGAATTTAATGCCTATAAATTTTTAAAAAAATTCCATAGGAATTTACTTTTGATTTCATTCGAAATTTTCTATTACTGTTGATGTTATTAATAAAAAAAACAAATTAAAATAACTAGCCAAACATGATGCAAATGAAACAATAAAATTAATTTATTTACCCAGGAATGTTTGGTCACTTCCATATTTTCTCCCGGAATTGCCCGAATCCATTTGTGTTTTAAATCTTCTTCACGGGGAATCGAAACAGAGAAACTTTGGGTCCATTATCATAGTTGCCTTTACAGGCAGTTACGCAACATTTATAAGGCATGTTCTTGATTATTGTACAGAATAAAAACAATATATTTTGAAAAATAAGTCGAAAATGAGTGATTTGTTTATGGTAAACAAACAGTAACAAAGCTCTGTTCAAGCGTCACTTATTAGAAGAAAGCGACAGCCTTCGGAGGCAACGTCACAGCCATTTGGTCACGTGGTAGTCAGTCTTTCTACTATTAGAAGGTACTGCATAAACATGTCGAAAAAAAGAGTGAAAATTGCCTTGAATCGAGAATGGAGTGATTGAAAGAAAACTCTAAACAGTTAAGTATAAAAGGATTCATTTTGTATCTTTTTGGAGTTCAAAATATCCATCGTTCTTCGAGTGGTGAAAAACCACTCGATTTTTTTAAGAGTGTACATTCGATTTATAGTTAAATGTTGCCTATTAGCTTATAACACTATAAAAGTTTGGTTTTTGTTTTTTGTTTTTTTTTAACACATTAATTTTCATATTCTAGAATTTTAAATATTTTCAGCAAATTGAATGCTGGTCAAATTTTTACTTTATTTACTTTTCTAATATTATTTATTTATTTATTCATTTTTTTTATCATATTCTTATCTTTGATGCGATAAACCTTTTGTTTTGATTTTGCTAGTATTGTAAAACAGTTTTCTATGTTTTCTCATTTGATTTCTTCTCATTATTATTCCTATATATTTTATTAATCATATTTTGCGTTATTTAGCAAACTTCAGCTTTCAATGCATTTCTACCTTTGAAATGAATTATTTCTTTGTCATTCTAAGGTATTGAACGCATTGTTAAACTTTAAAAAAAATATTTTTTAAAAAAAAAATAGTTATGAAATAAGAGTGAATAAATTACAAATCTTTCAAAATTTATATATTAATATATAAAATTTTACCCATTTACAACTTAAACAAGTTACGTTTTAAAATTTGATACTTTTTAAAAAATCTATATTTATTTCATATACACATGCAGTTTTCTTGTAAATTGATCTATAGTACTTTTTGTTTGAGGAAAAAATTATTGTTATATTAATCTCTAATTTCAAAAACAAAACATATAAATATATTTCAAATAATTGATACTGTGTATTGTACATAGTTTAAAAGTTGCATGAAATTTTTATATTATAGATATAAAATTTTAAACTAAATATTTTGTTTAGTATTTTTTATGGTATAGACTTTTTAAAAATTGAAAAATAGTATATTTATGATAAATTACTTTTAAACATAAAATAATTATATAATGTGAGTAATTTTCTTTAAGATGAAGTGATGTTTAAATTAAACTTATCTGAAAAGTTTCCTGTAGTAAGAAAAGAGTTATAAATAAAATTCAATCTTGTAAAATTTGAGAAATTTTCAATGTTTAACTTATTAAAACAAATTAAAAAAGTTATTTTTTTTTTTAAAATTAAGTGCAGTTAATATTTATTTAGCCATTTCAGTTGAACAAGAAATTTTAGAAGTGGCTGTCAAAATAACTGTAATTGCACAAGAAACGGCCATACGTAAAAAATAATTGTACACTATTGGAAGCTCATTATCCCATGTTAGATTCATGACGTCACTAATGCAATGTGGCGTCATATCCAAAACTCATCCACCAATGGTTATCTGTCGACGTCCATTAAACGTACTATGAATGTTTTCTAGACGATCATTGGATGGCCTACTGGAACATTTATGGACATCTCCTGGGACCATGGTGGATTCACCTAAAGGATGTTCAATAGACGTACTTTTATTGTGTGATTTGGGTTTGGAAAAAAATCATCTTAATATCTTATACATTTTTGGACTTTGCGCTACAAAACGCAGCTAAAACGACAAAGGAAAATGTTATCTATTTATGAAGTCTTTTAAGATATGGATATTGTAAAAAAAAGCTTGCGATTTTTAGCTATTATATATGTTCTAACATTAGAATAATCAATTGTATTTTTTTTCCATTTTGTAATAGTTAACTTTTTATGCATGGTATTTTTATTTAAATTTGTAATCGTGAACTGTCCAAATTTCAATCCAATTGTTCTGTGAAAGAATAACATAAGAAAAAAATTTTAAAATTTTAAACTTTCAACTGACCAATTTTTTTCCTTTAAAGGAAAACTTTTCAATAACTGTATATTTAATGTTCAATATCATTTACATACCTATTCATGGGCAAATTATTAAATATTTTGTCTTAAATAAAAAAGAATTATTAGGACATATGTTTTTTGCAATGTTTATAAACCACAGTTTAAAAAATTGATAGTTTTTAAAGTGTGTTTTAAGATGTGTGCTCAATAACCGAATAGTTAATACAACATTTTAAACGGAAGGTATAAAACATATGTCAGAGAACCCAATTGTGGAAGAATCCGTGAAGTTACTCTTATCCAACTTTACTCACAATAAAATATAGAGATTTCTTATATCTAGAATCGTCCTTGTGTGAAGAAGGAAAACCATCATGAATTTCCAGGTAGGATATTTCCTCACCTATGGGATCCAATATTTGAAAGAAATGATTCTCGTGTTTAATGATGTTTATCCCATTTTCAGGATGGAAATTTCCCAGCAGTTTTTGGAGGCAAGTTTCAATATTTCTATGAATATTAATGCATGATTTAAAGAAAATTTTAAATAAATGGAAAAATTCTCATCAATACTTCGTTGTATGAACAATATGCTTCCTAACTTTACTGGATTTCTCATTAACATAGCTAACAGTTTTATGTTTCTTATGAACAAGAGTTCTCCTTACCTATACATCGTTGCTTTGCTAAGCATTTCACATTTCTTATAATTCAGAAAAAATTTTATTCACAGTTCTTAAGAATAGAATAATTCCCCTCTTTTTAATTTAAAAAATTTATATTTCTCGAGATTTCATAAAATTGAAAATTTTCTATTTACTAAGATCTTATTATAAGATTTCTAATTCTTAAGATCAATATTATAATACACAAGATACAAAGAAAGAGCCGTACAGAAAATAAATGCAAAAAATAGTATCAGTTGAATGCCCAGATTTCTATTTGAAAAAGATTTGTTTAGATTTAATATGGTAGATTCTTTAGATTCAATAGATTTCTTCAGAATAGTTGAATTTTTATCCTCTTCCTTAGTAAATTTGTCAGATTTTTCGGAATTGAAAAAACTGACTTCTAGTACTTTGTAAATAGAAGATTTATCTACTAACTCGTAGGATTTCTCAGATTCACAACATTTTTTATATTCATGAGAGTTAATTTCTTCCATTTTTTTATTAATAGAAGTATTATCTGCATTTAAAAGGATGGGTGTCGGAAGTCCACCAGATTTATCTAGAACAGAGAAATTTTCTTTACTCAAGGTGACCGATTTGTCATGTTTGACAAATTTTTCGTGATTCGAAGAATTATTGTCTCTATGTTTTTGTTGAAGGGAAAAAATTGTGTCATCCGAACTATTTGCAATTTTCTTAAGATGTGTATTTTCCCATATTTTTTGGATCAGACTTTCAAATACCTAAAATATAAAGAGACAAATAAAGTCTAAAAAGGAGAATAAAATATAAAAGACAAATATTTTATCATTAATTGGGTAAAGATTTAAAATTCTATGAATAAATCATTTTTGCCGTCAAATTAATCATAATTTAACTTTTTGTGACATGTTGGGGAAACCACAAACACACACAGCCCACAGAAACCTTTTTGCCTATTTAAATGCAATAGGTTTTTTTTATATTTAATTTATATTTTGTAGCACTGCATTTTTTTTTATTGTCACTGTTTCTTGCTTTTATACTAAGATTTTAATTTTACTATATACAAATATTTATTTTTATTTTAATGTTTTTTTTAAGTTGGTTGGTTTGGTTGGGTTTTATGGCGCAAGATCCAAAAATGGACATGCTGCGCCAATTTGTTTCTTTAAGAAAAAAAGTGTTTGCATAAAATTAAAGTGCTGGGACATTTTGTCCTTTTTTTTTTTTTTTTTAAGATCTTGCGTCATTAAACTCAACTAACCAACCAATTTTATCGTGTTTTCATACCACTTATATAGTTTAATAGAGATTTTAACATTTTGTGGTTGACAAAATAATGTGAACATTTACGAAAAAGAAAATGATTTCATTACTAAGCCACTGGCCTTCTTTTTTGCATGAATTACACCTTATTAGATGTGTGGAGTTATCAAGTACAAGTTGTGAGAACTTTTAGAGGGATATGTTTACTTTCAAATTGCAAAAATAATTGTAGTGAGAACAGAGGATTGTATATTGCAAAATAAATGTTCTTGAGATGTATATTTCTTAGAATCAATTAAAGATAAATTGACATGAAACGAGTTTAAAAATTAGCATCAAAGACATAAATATAATTTTGCTTTAAAATATGTATCAAGACACATTTTTAGCAGAATATTTCAACTATAATAGTATTTTAATAACTTTATATATATATATATATATATATATATATACGAAAATTTTTTCTTTTATACAAAGATTAATATTTAATTTAAATAGTATTCCTGCACATAAATCAATATATTTATGAAAGTTACTTTTTTAAGCTTTTCACGACTTACTTTAATGACATTTTCACCGTTTTTCGCACAGCATTCCATAACTTTTAAATCTTCATGGTCAACTTCTAGTTTTAAATTTTCTGGTTTGCAGGTTGAATCTTCGCTTTTATTGCCAACTGCAATAAAATAAAAATATGAAGATATTAAAACACACCATTCAAAAAATTAGGGGGAAAAAAAGGAAAATTCTGACACAGATATGCATTAAGTACACGTGAAAAAAAAAAAAAAAAAAAAAAAAAGCAAAATGCAAAAAAAGAGATAAAATATTTTTTATTTATCACATGGAATGATAGAAACATCTTATTAATATATTTTGGGATAGTAACTTGTCAAAATCATCTTAAGATCAAATATTGTTTAAATAACTTGTGTTATAATCGAAAATTGAACAAAAACACACATATATTTTAGAAATCCTGGAAAATGTTTAATATGGCACATAGTCTCTTAAAACAATTAAAATAGCAACATACCTCTTTTCTGTGGAAGGAAGGAGATTTTTGACTGACTTAGTCTCCGAATAATATGCCAACCATGGATTCTGATAAAGTGCATTGTGATAACATTTTAAAGATATTTTTCTTCGTAACAAAAACTGAATAGTTAAATTTAATAATCGAGTCAGTAAAAAAAAAGATACTTTGGTGAAATCATGATTTCTGTACTTTTATGGATTAAGCAGTAAATTCTGTTTTATTATTCTCGTGTGCTTGTATGGAACTATAGAACGACAAACCTAACTCTTTTCTGGTTCCTGATGTCATGATCTTCATAGGATTTATTCTTCCAATTGTTTACTATTGCAATTTAAATTATGAGTATATAATAAAATGTGAAAAATTATATGCCAATAGAACTTTAGATATGCTGAGTTTCTTTAAAACCAAGTGTTCTCTGAAGATTTTTCGCTCTTTTTCTCTCCCACGTGTATCGCTCGCATGATTTTTGAAGTATATCAAAAATTAAAAAGCTCTGATATTAAAATCTATAGAACGATGTAAAAGATTAGTTAACAATGTAAAAGATTCTGCATTCAAAATTTGATCATGAAGATAACTTTGATTAACTTTTATTGAAAATATGCTCTGGTAAAACTATAATTTTATCCCCCAAGCTTGTATTTAGCATATTCACAGAGAAATATAAATCATGATTAAATCAGACTCCGATTCTAAAGTAATCAATTTTACTAATGTAAATGATATTTGCTGTGCATTCTATATGTTTTTGAAGTCTATAAAAAAACAGTTGGCGGTGGATATATTATAAACCTTCATTTGTTTACTTAAATGTTCTCAAATTAGGTGACGCTCAAATGTTTTAACATAGGATGTTGTATTTTTTATTCAGTTTCTTTCGTCTCCAAATCACATTCACTTTGTAATATTCCGATCTAGACCGAAAGATAGACAGATTCAATCACTCACTCACGCTCACACATAAAATGGTTCAAATGTTTGATAGAAAGTAAGATATTGTGGAAAAAAGACACGCACGAACATAAAACCTATTTTTTTTTAATAAAGGTATGAATACCATTCAATATACAAGAGGCTCGAAATGCCTACCGTCTCCGACTTTGTTATAACGCTTCTGAATGTTGTTGATATCTTATTCCTGATAGCCGATTTCAGGTTCTCTAATGAATCGGGCGGTCTCATATTGTTTCTATCCTTTATGTAACCCCATTAGAACTCTCACGGTTTTGTCCAGACTATGTACATTCACTCTATCCCATGAATTTCCGCATTGATTCTCCGGTGAAGAGAGACATTTTTCATGAACGAGTACTGGCGTATCATTTTTAAATTACCAGCTTCAGAGCCAGAGTTAGAGTTATCTCTCGATTACAGATACATGGCCAAGCAATTATCCTAACTTACTTTTGTCGCCATGTTGTTATTGAATATCGGCTTTATCGCACGATTATCACTTCACTAGATGTATTTTTCTCTCAAACTTTGAAGGAACTTATCGAACGCAGATATTAGTTCGTTTATTCTTATAAGATTTTCTTACATCAAAATGTTCTTCTTTTCAAAGTCAATAATTTTTTATTTCCTGCTATCGTATTTATCTAAAATGTCAATATAAGTGCTTTTATTATATCGAATAATTATATTTGAACCCATGCATCTGAAATCAGGAACTTCAAATAGTTTCTATCATGTTCTAAAATCCTGTATATATGCCAAATGTTCGAGTCTTAGCTTGAAATTTTTTTAAAAATATCAATAACGGTCACTCAAAACACTTTTATAAATACACGATATAAAATAGAAGACGCTACTTCTTGATATGTTACATTTCCTTTCGATGTAGTAAATTAAAAGTGGTTATAATTAATTTATTAACATAATAGTAAATTAATTTCAAAGTTTTTCTCTTTCTAAAAATATCGTTATTCTTTTACTGAAATAAAAACACAAATATAATTCAAAATAAAATATTTGAGAGACATTTTACACACAAAATGTAAGAAAGCATTTAAGTTTAAATGAATACGTATAATATATATATATATATATATATATATATATATATATATATATATATATATATATATATATATATATATATATATATATATATATATATATATATTTCTGTATAATGTATTATAATCCAATTTTACAGATTAAGAATTATGTTTAAAATTAATTTCTTCCGTGGTCTTAATGTATTATATAACACTATTAATATCTATACATCATATTTAATGTACAATAAAAAGAAGTTTTTATATTTATATAGTCATATTAGTCCACTTTGGTTCACAATGGCTTAATTCAGATTGATATAACTCTTAAAACAGATTGATAACTTTAACTTAAAACACTTACATCAAGCAGAATACTTGTTATTTTATGTTTACACTGTCCGGCATTGTGAAAACGCAACACCAAGAAGAAATGGCCAGAAAATTATGCAAATTTCAGGGCAGACGCACCTTACCAAGTTATGCAAATGATGTGAAATGCGTAGTTATCCAGCGCACGGAGCATAAGATAAAAGAAGAGGAATCGTAAGAGTGCTTATATTCGCGCCGTTATTACTGCTTGGAAAATAATCGTTAAAAGTTTGTTCTTGTCGAAAAGGACACCTGTAATTGCAGACAATGCCAGGCCATAGTCGACAGAGTCAGTTCCAGCAGACAGACGAGTTTACGAGTACATGGTAATTGTGCTGAGAAGTGCGGGTTGGTCCTTATGGCAATTTGCAACTGACAAGCGCCTGGACTCATTCACAGTGAACCCACTGTGGCGAAGATGGTTAGAACAAGGAACTGCGGAGCGTTTGTGGGGTGACGGTGCAGCTAGAGTCAACATGCGTACATTCGACGGGAGGTGTTCGCGATCCGCAAAGCACGTCTTCTGCGGAAAGCTGAAAATTCTGCAGCATGTGCCCTGGATGCTCCCGTATCTAGCAAAACCATTTGCCACCGATTCGTTGCTAGTGGTCTGTGCTCATGGCGTCCGTTATAAAGACGACCAGTGACTCCATAACAAACGCTAACGTCTGGAATGATTTCGGACCAAAGCGATGTGGTAGACGGAGTTATACAGGATCGTCTTCTCAGATGAGTCACGCTTTTGTTTCTTCAGTGATAGTCACCGCGTACTTGTGTGGCGTTAATGTGTAGACAGATGCAATCCTGCAGCAATTGTGAAACGCCCCACAGCGCAATAACACGGCATCATAATTTGGGGTGCCCCTACGTACGATTTCAGGTCACCTCTAGTTCGCATTCACGGTAATATGACAGCCCAAATTACATGGATTATGTGTTGCAGCTGGTGAACTTCCCTACCTTCAGGGAGTGCAAAATGCCCTTTTATCAGCAGGATAACGTCTGACCGCACATTGCTCGCATCAGTCATTATGCCCTGCAAAGCTGCTTCCCTGGACAGATCTCTCACCACTCAAACAAACACGTTTGGGATATGATTGATTCCCTTTTGCAAACTTTGCCATTGCTTCCTTCAGGAGAAGCATTTTGGCAAATGGTTGACAGGGAATAGAGAGCCGAAAAAATCCAACTAACCGATTGGGGTCTAATCAAAATCGATTCGGATAATTGGAGTTCTACTGTACGATCGAACGCGATTTTAGTCTAGTTAAAATATAACTCATACATTGTGAGTTTTTAAGTTATATCCTTACAGTAACAAAACAAAAAAGAGAAAGGAAATAACAGTATATATATAAATATAATGTAAAATATTTGCCATCTTATTTAAATATACCTAAAATGACAGGGGCTGCTTCATTAATGGATCTAAACTCTGATAGCCACCCAGATAATCGGTGGAAGGAAACAAGGTTTGTCATATCAAACGTTAAGATGCACCCTTGAGCTAATTTGAAATACCTGATAGGGAAATAAAAAAGAAAAAGATTGGTTGTAAAATCAGTATAATTTTTACATTTGGTTGAATACATTATTTAATAATTAGAATAGCTTTCTGTAAGTAAGGGTGATCTATTTTAAATTAATTAGAACATATATCGACCATTAAACGTATAAATATATATCTATCATTAGGTATATATAATTTTTATTGAGAATAAATGTAAAATAAGTATAAATATAAATCTTACATTTTCTCTTTATTAATGTTTATGTAAATAGATATTACAGAAATCGTAACAAGAATATGTGAAAATATTTTGATTCTCTTAAATATCGTATTTAAGGATATATTTAATTTTGAAAAACTTCTCAAAAGCGTATAATCAGTTATAAGAAAATATTAAAATAAACAAACTGAAAAAATACCACATCGAAATTATTTTGAAGCATATTTTAGCTTTTACTAAACTTTCATGAAAAAATCCCACCAAAAATTAACTTGGTTTAATTAAATATGATATTTTTTTTAGGATTTATTTCCAAATAAGGTTTTGCTAAAAAAAACATTTTTAAGAATAGAAAACTTATTTTTATTTGTTTTATCACTTCTCTCTAATCTCTAATTGACAAGGTTTGTAGCCATAACATTTTGGTAACAAAGTTCATAATCGTATTTTAGAAATTTCGGTTTGTAAAAAGAAAAGAAACAACAAAGTTGATAATCTTGAATATTTAAATTATCCTTTGTTATATGAAGAATTATTTCGATTGATAAATGGTTTAATATACTGAAAAATATACAAAATAATGAATAAATTTTCTAGAAATTAATACAAAATTGAAGTCGATATTCTAATGTGTGGTTTTAATAACAATCATTTAAAAAATAGAACTTAATGAAATTCTAATTAAAATATTTAAATAAATATTTTAAATAAATTTCTTAAAATATTTTCATTGTAAATAACATAAATATTATAAATAATAAATATCTATTATAGCTAAAAAGATTTTTCTCTTTTATCAATAATTTTCTTTATTTCAGTGTAAAAATATTCGAGGAAAAGAAAATTATTTTCCTCACATATATATTCAGAAAAATAAGGTAAAATTAAGCATTGATTTCGTTAAGACTATAATATTTGTAGCCATATATGAAATTTTATTATCATTTGTGTACACATAAGTAAAAAATTCTCTTTTTAGAAGGACGCTTATCGAAGAAAGTTTTCAAAAAAATACAAATCATTTTTCAAAAATCAAAGATATTCATAAATAATTATAAAAACTTAGAGAAATATCATTGAAAAATTGGAAGTTATTTATTATTTATTTTCTCTTATTCTAAATTAATTTTTATATAGATATATAAGCTTTACATAAAAAGAATTTAAATGGTGAAATATATAATGAATAAAGAAAAATCAAATACATAAATTAGATTCATGCTTAATTTTTATTAGCAAATATAAAATGTTCTCTTACTCTGGTAAAAATGGTTTAAAACATTCTTCACCAGAAGTACTCCAGATTTGTAACTCAATCTTATTATCGTGAATTTCTATATTCTTGGTAAAACGGTCCACAACAACAGTAGGGCTGTAAATTCCTTAAAGAAATGTAAATACTTTTAAATTTTAGAATTTAAAAATTCTCTTAATATGTTTTTAAAAAAATTGTTTTAAAATTAAAGAATAAGATGTTTGAGAAAAAGCTGCAAAACATGATAGAATTGAAAAATAAATTTATTTTCTATATTTGTTGTCATACCGAAATGGGCAATCAAATTTAAATACTGATAAATACCGCTAAAAATGAGCCATATATTTTCTATAGTTGTCATACGAATATGAACCTCACAAATATCAGCGCTCATTTAAGCAATATCTAATTGTCATGTAGAAAACCACGTTTCAAATGTATAAATATTTAGATGTCATTCTTATCCTCCAATCTAGTATTCTAAACTTAAATCACAATGTCGTCATAAATAATGATCCTCATAAAAATAGTGCCGTAAGTTTTTGAAATGCATAAGAACCGTCTTTGCCTTCAATGAGCATTTTTTTATGGATAATGAGCTAAATTTACGTGTTACATGATTGAACACCTGAAAAATTCTCCAATAGCCTAAATAAAGGGCATATGAATGCAGTATTCATATCTTTATTTAACAGTGGCTGGGATCAAATCCGGCATCTTGCATTCCGAAGACTGTGCTTCTAGCACTAGGCCATGGTACAAAAATTTGACTTATGAGAGGAAAGGAAGATATTGAATGTACACTACCCAATATGTTATATCAAGCATTCCAGGCTTTCATTCATTGTGATGAGATATGGAAGAAATTTTTTGCAGAAATTTTTCAATCACATTTGTCCATTATTAGTTTTGCATCATACTACGAATGAAATACATACTGTCAATGCAGAGCAACTAATTGTAGTTTACATTGTTAGTGTCCTTTTAATGACCCGCCACGAGTGAATATAATCTATCAGCACAGCAAGGGGCGGAATTGAGTATAACCTATATAGTGGGGTACCCGGTGGGTGTTACTCGTCACCCTAACAATCGTTATGTCTTCATGATTTCAGGAGAAAGAACTAAGCAAGAAGCTAGAAGCCAGTCAACCTCTGCCGCATCATTTCACATGGAAGACATTGCGATCTACTTTACGTACTCCAGACAGAATTGGGAACACGACGGGTGTTTGGTTAATTTAATTATAAAACTCATTACCTTCTGATTTATGACAACGCAACCCTTTTACAACTAAGCCACGAGGTCAATATTATCATATTTAGGAAATAAAAATTATTAAAATTAATTAACAATAATAAATAATTAAGGATAGTTCTCTTATCCCTAAAACAAAATGTAGATTAGCTCTTAGCTTTAGGAATTCAATACTAATTCCTATTCTTACTTCAGTCGAAAATATTCATTATCATTATTTAACTATTGTTTACTTTCTGTTATATATTGACTTTTCGCGTACATTTGCTCAGTTGACGTTAGGTTACATCGCCATTCCTCACCACGATGATGCTACGCTAATATTCGAACATTTTTAACTTTAATATTATAACATCAGAAATGTGCCATTTATTAAATAAACATTTGACGTCGACACAGAATTAAGAGTATGATATGAGAAAGATATGTGATACAAAAATAAAATATAATTTAAACATGAAAAAACATTACGAAGAAATAATTCATACAAAATGTAAATTTTAAGCAAAATCTAAGATTTTGTCTCTTTTGCTTATTCTTTCTACTTTAATTATAATGACAACATAACTATATATTTGAATATTTAAATAAATAAACTATTTTTGTATCAATACCTTCTTGGTCAACTTTATATTCTATACAATTAATAGCAAATTTATGATTAATATTTAAATTAAAAATGTATAAACTTGTTAGCATTTGCTAACAAGGTATTTCACAGCCTTCAGTTGTGAAAGCTATAGTAATTTATTATCAGAATTAAATGTAAAAGAATCCCTGGTATAATACAAAGTAGTGCCAACACTTAGAGATCATTTTAAACATTATATATTAGTTTGTCCCACAGACACGCAAAAATCCAGATATTAAAAAATGGATTCAAGCCGACTTCAGTATTTATTAATCGTCAATCAACCATGTATTACGCAATGATAGCTAATGTAAATGACAGGAAATGTTTCTAGAAAAGATTAGAGTTTTATTTTCCCTCTTTTATCAATGTTTCGCTACTGTATGTGGTGTGATATTGATATATATAGTAACAGAAACAGTAAACAGAAGCATCTGATTGTTTCTGTTTTCTATGAACAGAATTAGATCGTTAGTAGTGCTTGCGATAACCACGTTGATATATGCAGGGCCGGCCCCAGGGTAGGGCGATCCGGGCCCGCCCGGATCGCAATGATCTAGGGGTGCCAAAATCATGGAAAATGAAAATAAACTGGTAAAAAAAAAATTAAGTTACAGGCTTTTATAAAATGCACTAGAAAGAAAAGAATATTTTTTTTATCATTCTGATATCATATCAATAAATTATTTTTCATAATATTGCGTTATCATCGGATTCTTATATTGTAAGTATACCAAATATTATTGAAAGTGGTTCACGGGAATTTTCACAAAAACGCGTTGCAAGATTTGACTGATAGTTTTGATTTTTGATTTAGAACCAAGCGAAACAAGAACTACTTTTTAACTACATATAAAAAGGAAGTAGACTTAAAACAGTGTATTATTTGTCACAGGGGGCTCACCAAGTTTTTTTAAAGGGGGGCGCCGGTACAAAAAGGGTGGAAACCACTGACCTACGCCTTAATTCAAGTCTTCATTAAAAGGCGAGTATCCGTAGCCAATTTCTTGAAGCAAAGAAACTTTACGAGCAAAGAGAAATCTTTATAGTTGTGCGAATAATGAGAAATAATGGAAGATGTTTTATTGTTAGAATAATGTGAATTTTTTAAAAGCTCCAAATTTCATGGTATTTTGAAATTGAAACTGGAATTATAATAACCTCGTTCAGGGTTTAATATGTTTAGCTTTACTCACAAAACTCAAATAAATTTTTACAAATGAAATGGTTAAAATTTACCATTTCATTATTAATTTTAACCAGGCAATAATGTTTCATATTATATAATGCAATATGAATTCCATTTAATGCGACAATTTTTACAATACAACTTATTTTACTCAAGCTATTTTACATGGATATCTATATGATAGTCTATAAGATTGCTCCTCATCGATATTTTCAAAGTATTTTTAACTGCATATTTACCTATAGAGATATTTAATATGCTTAGCATATGATTATTATTAATATTTTACCAAGTATAGAATGTATTGGTTTTTAAATTCAAAAGAAATTTTTCTATCTTACATTTCGTAAAAATAGTGTTTCCGAAAAGTTGAAGCTAACATTCGAAGATCAAAGTTAGTTTTCAGAGATGCTATTGTGAATAATGTTTACAATTCCTTCAATAACCAGTTTATTTTGCCACAATCATTAAATTTTTTACCAATTAATATGCCCCTTTCATAACAAAATTTTCATTAAATTGAAGTTTCGCAATAAAAACTTTATAAATATTTTTATAATCTATATTTCATAATACGCGCGCGTCAGCGAAAAACTCGGTAAATGCCTTGAATGGAAAATCATTATGGATATTTATGTCATTAATAAAGAAAATGTTGTCGAGCTCACAATATAAAATTAGCAATTTTTATACAGAACTTTCTCTCTCTGCTTAATGTACTCAGTGCAGGCTAATTTTTTTTTTATGCAGGTGGTAGATCTTGATTAAAAAGACACTGATGCACTTTTTGAAAAAAAGATCCTGGTCATAAGCAACTTTAAAATTCACCAATGTTTTTCATTCCCAATTATTGAAAATGAAAGGCAAATTCGAAAAGTTAATGCAGGAAATTACCTTGTAAGAGATGTAAATGTTTTATTGAACTTAGAAAACTACAGGAGAAACAAAACAAAAATAAACATGGATTTCGTTCAAAGGGAGCATCTTGATTGCGTATTACAAAGTAACAAAAAAAAGTTCTCGCCATTTTTTATGACCAAACAAGAAATGACCTACAGAAAAAATAGCCTATTGTTAGTCTTCGATGTAATTACTCTCGTCTACCAGCACCTTCTGCCAACATGTCTCCAGTTGTGAAATCCTCTTGCGTTAAAACTCGAAGCTTTTGGACGCAAGGAAGTCCGTGAGTGCTTGGCGTAATCTGTTTTATTGGTGAAAAATTTTCTACAATGATGATTATACAGGGAATAGATGAAATAGTAATATGATGGTGCAAGGTCAGATACGTAAGGAAGATAGCAAAAAATCTCCCGACCAAATTGCTGTAAGGTATGTCTCGTCACCCCACGACATATGGCCTAGCATTATCGGTAAGAACAGTCTACCCTTGCGATTAACCAGTGCTGGGTCCTTCTTTTGCACACTTTCCAATTGCTGTGAGTACAGGTCCGCAGTGACCATTTGACCCGTTGGTAGCAGCTAAAGATGAACCACTAGAAGTCTAGTTCACCAGACACCAGTTCAATCACAGAGGAAAAAATCTCCCGACCTGAATTTGTGAAATGAGTGTCCTGCAGTACGTTCAGTTCATTCACGGCATTATCCCCAAACGCTTAACATATTTAACGTCTTGATGCTGCAGCTAATAAGCCCATTTTGAAGTCATAAAAGCAAACAATACAGAATGAGTTCCTTTCACATCATTTTTCTGCAACATCTTTGACACATCCATTTCTCTTCTCTACGTCAGCTACGTCTTCTTTTTTCAATCGCAACACTATACGTGTTGCGATTGATAATGTGCCGGGTGAACTTGTTTTTATAACGACTGATATTCTTTCTCTTGATTGACCGATGTCTCAACCAGGTCATACAATAATTTGCATACTTATTCCCACTTCATTCAATGACAACGCAAAAATGTCTAAGAACTTCGTTTACCTTATAAATACGCATCTTCATTCATGATATAAGTTTCATATATATTTATATGAAACTCAGTACTGCAACTATACCTAATCTTTTTAAGTTTTAGCGATGAAACGTAAATTCATAAATGTGCAGATGTATCTAATTTAAAAATGATTGACTTTAGATACGAAAATGGTAGATGAATAGCAAAGACGCGAGGCGAAAAGATTCAAATTTTGTCATGTCAACCTTTCCAATGAAGGTCGTAAGACAAGGTATGTCATAAATGTCACTCACCAACCAAGCGGCAAGCGTTTCCTGAGTTATTTGTCCGATATATAAACTCCATAATTATTTATTATTTCTTTAAGTATTTATTATCATAATTTATTTCCTTCAATTGAAAAATATAAGGGTTTTTTTTTATCAAAATATATAAATTATGATGATTAATTAATATGAATCACACTAACATCAATAAATAATGTGAGATTCTGAAGATCATATGGATTTATTCAGTAATGATATTTTCATCATAAAACAATGCTGGATATTTCTCACCCAACTTACAAATTTATAATTCTTAATAAAATTTTTAGTTTTTTTTTTTGTATTAATATTATAATAATTTTTCATCACTTATTTCTGTAAAATTTTTCTAACCCACAAAAGTGTCTTCTAAAAAAACAAATAATAATGTGGTTTCTATTGGAGTTCTTTATATTATAATAACCAGCAGTAATTCATTGAAAATGTTTCCTCGTGTTTTCGGAGAATATTTTCTTTTACCAATAAAGTAAAATGACTGACATTAATACAAGTGTATTCACTAGATTTTGTAGCATTTCTTTCAATTTTTGTGATTTTTTTTCAAAACTTTATATAAGATATTGAAAAGAGTATTAATTTTATAATTATATAAAAAAAACACAATATTGAATTCAGGAATATCTTGCTGGTAGACATTGATTTTTTATTTTCCATTATAATTTTAATTAATCAAGGTCAATGAATATTTAATCCAATGTTAGAAAAAATATTCACTGTGCAAATATTCCCACGGCAAAATTACTCCTAATAGTTAACAGTGCTTACACAAATCTGTCAGATCAAAACATGGAAGTCATTTTGCATACTTACTTGAAAATACATTGTTAACAAAGCGTTTACAAATGGCTGTTTTACCAACACCTATGAAGAGAAGAAAATTTGATTCAGATACAGTCACATAATCAATAATATTTAACTGATTAATAATAATGCTTTTATAGAACAGTAAAAAATTTAAAAAAAATTTAAACTCTTCGGATTCATCCATTTTCTGATTGATACTTTTAACATTTATATTTCAGAACAAAAGCTTTTATGTATATGTGAAACAAATCTGTATTCTAATTTTTTCTTTTTTTCATACTCTTTTCAGATGTTCCTTTCAGTATTCTCAGAAGTGATATAGGTAAATGTTTTTATTGTAATAGGAACAGCAATGCATCCAGATAATAGTCTGAACGAACTGGAGTAGGATCACCGTCTTTCAGAATACATGCAAGAAAACTTCATGGTAAACACATGTCTGAATTACGGATTGTCAACTAGAATCAACTAATATTCACTATCAATTTATTGATTTTTAGCTACAATTCATCCTTTTAAGTACGACATGGCAGTGCAAACTATTGATAATTAATCACGTTTTAATTTGTTTGAGTGATGAGAAAGCAAAAGACAAATTCCAGGAATTCACAGGACTTGTTGGCTGATATTTTCTTTATATATAATAAAGCGCTACTAAAATGTACAATAGCACTGAGTATTTCTTAAAGGAAGGATGCTCTGTTGCCTATCACAGCATATCATCCAAATACCAATGGTGTAAGAGTTTATGTCTGGCCCTTTTGCTTATTTTATCCGGCCCGTTGAAAAATCCTGCATGCAATTTTTTTAATCTCTTATATGTGATTTTATTGAAATCAACAGTATTTGTACGTGTAGTGTATAAATAAATAATGAAAAATATATAAATAATAGAGAGTATTATAATTTGAAAAACTGTAACCATATCCCTATTTTAATGTATGCAACATACATATTCGCATAAAGCGTGTGATCGGCTTACTACATAGAATTGAACGTGCACTCCTCTCACTCTTCGAGGGAGGACAGACAGCAGTACGCGTACTTTTTATTTTGATTTAGCACTAGTCGCATGCTCGTCGTTTCTTTTGAGATTAATGCTTGTTATTTTGCAAATATAATAAGAAATTGAAAAAGTGGACTTTTTGTAGGTAAAATTTTAAAACATTGGATTTATTTTATCGTAATAATTAAACTATTTTTTAGGCCTTAAATTATTGCAATAAAATAAATCCAATGTTTTAAAATTCCGAACTATTTTTTTAGGCCTTTGTAAACTGAGTCAATCTTAAAAAAGAAAAGTTAATTTGAAGTGCAGAAATTTCAATGAAGCATGGACGGTAAAATACCTTTTTAGAAACATTGATAAGAAAGCAACTTGCTTAGTTTGATAGGAAACAATTGCTGGTTTCAAGGAATATAATTTAAACAGACATTTTAAATCAAAACATCCGAAATATGCATCACTTTTTTTAAAAAAACTTCAAAGTGCAGCAGAAAACATGACAAAAACTTGAATAAGCAACAGAATATTTTTACCAAGCAAAGTAATATCGAGAAATCTACTACAAAAGCAAGTTATGTTATTGCACACAAAATTGTGAAGTTCTGTAAACCTTTGCTGAGGCAGAATTTGTGTTAAACAATGCATAATACAAGTGTCGGAGATATGTTGTCCTAAAGAGAAACATATTTTTGAAAATGTAAGCCTTTCGAGAAGAACGGATTGAAAATATTGCAGAAAATTTACTTGACAAGCTAAGAACAAAAACTGCTGATTTTACATATTATTCTCTGGCTTTAGATGAGTCCTGTGATATTACTGACACAATTATTAATATTTATCCGAGGTATTAACAAGAAATGTGAAATTAGCGAAGAACTTCTTAGTGTGCAAACAATGAAAGATACAGCTACTGGTGAAGACTTCTTTATCGCTGTTGAGTATTTAGTTAAAGCAAATTTAACTTGGAACAAAATATTAAGCATCACTACGGATGGCTGCCCAAGTTTAACAGAAACAAATGTGAGTTTACTAAAACGAATCAACGACAAAGTAAAACAATTGCAGCCAGAACAGCATATATTATTTTTACATAGCATTATTCATCAAAAAGTGTTATGTACAAAAGTCTTGAAATTGAATTACGTCGCTACTGTTGTGACAAAAGTTTTGAATTTTATCCGCGGACGTGCCTTAAATCGACAGTTTGTTGAATTTTTAAAAGATGTTGAAAGTGATTTTTACGAAATTCCTTATTACACTGAAGTGCGATGGCACAGCATACGTAAAGTTTTGGACAGATTTCTATATTTACTTGATGAAATAGTATCCTTCTTGTCGATAAAAAAAAACTACATGATTTTCCTCAATTGCAAAACGAAGCATGGCTAAACGACTTCTCGTTTTCAGTAGATACTGTAAAAAATATTGGAATGAACTAACAATAAATCTACAAGGAAAAAACTAATACGCTTTCCATGTGCATTCAAACGTCAAAGCATTCATGATAAAACTCAATTTATTTGCTAAAACGTTTAATAAGAAATTACTAAATCATTTCCTTTCATTACAATCACGATGAGAATCATTGAGAAATACCGATTTTCTTAAATATAGTGCAATTACACAAGACTTCACTAGGCATTCTGAATTCCAAAGATTTCAAAGCTATTGAAAAACTTCTATCATTAATTAGTCAACCCCTTTCAATTTTGACATACAAGAAGCTTCTGTTGAAATTCAACTAGAACTAATTGAATCAAATAATTTACTAAAAGAAAATTTTCACTCAAACGAGTTAAATGTTTCCTACGGTGCTTTGAATACAGAACATTTCAAACACTTTTTGAACTATGTTAAAAAAATATGTAGTTTTATTTGGTTCAACATATATTTGTGAGAGAACTTTTTTTTGTTAATGATTTACACGAAAAATAAGTATCGGTCACAAATTACTGACGAAAATCTACACTCTTTATTATGGATTGCTACAAGTGATTTGAATCCAAATTTTGAAGAAATAATATTAAATGAACATTCCAGATTTCACGTTTCGCACCAACTAAAACTATTCTGTTTCAACGTTCGATGTTTGTCTTTTCTTTTTATAATTCTATTTACTATTCTATTTACAAAATGTAATATAAAAATGTAATAACTATGATCAAAATAAAATTTGTATCTTTAAGATATGAATAAATAAATAATCAAAATAAAATCTTACATTAACTGAGATTTATTTAATGACCATTAATTTTAGACAATGAATTTATTTAATGATCATTAATTTTATATAATGAATCATATTTCTTTAAAAATTACGTGAAATATTTTACTGTGCACAAATCGTTCGTATATACACCTAAGTAAAACAATTTATTATTATTATAATCTTTTATTAACTGTCCAATTTCTCTGTCCAAATGCTTTAAAATAATAATATATAGTGTTTTCGTCCAAAAAATTTCTTGGACACGCGGTATAGTTCTCCGGCCAGGGAGACATTCTGAAATTTTCCTTTTGGACCGCGCTTATAAGTATTTGCCCACCCCTGCTATGTATTGAAAATATCAACAAAATCGAAATTACTCCCAAAATCATGGCTATTTTAACTTTATGTGATACTTAAATAAGATAAATACCAAAAACAGCAACCAAAATAGATCTGTAGTAAGACATCTATGTAAATAATTCATTATATGTACGATTATTCATATTATAATAAACTATATTTAGAGTAAATAATATATATATATATATATATATATATATATATATATATATATATATTTAATTTAATAAAATTCAACAATATTTTATTATAAATAAAAATATGAGTGTGCCAACATCCTCAATATGTATCTTTAATCCCATGTATTGCTTTGGCAACAGAATGATTATCGCCCCTGATAACAGTTCGAGGATAGGATTCCTACTTCAAGAGCGGATATTTGTAGTAGTTAGAAATCCACTTAACTATAGCTCTGTGCGGAATAAACCTTGTAACACAAATTGATATCCATCCTCTACATTTTGTTTTATAGTTTCCTTTTGCTTACCTTTTCATAATTTGATTCTTTATAAATATATTTTTCAACTGAATTTTTTACATTATCCTTTATACATAATTTTTTTCATAACTTAAATATATTATTTTCTTATTATTATTCTTCATTTAAGAATATTAGAAATAACAAAACTGAGAAATAAAAACGTATAAAACAACGCCAACAAAAATTATTTAAAAGAAAGCATACTTGCGCAAAAACTTTTAAAAGAAAACAAAACTTATAATACTGTTATTATTTTTTGAAGAATGTTTTACTAAATACAGGTTATGTAACTGACAAATCTTATTTAAAACATAAATATTTAGATTGATCTATACCTACGGAACTAATTTTCAGCCAATTTAAATCCAAATATAAAAATAACATTTAGTAAAGTGTTTCACTTTCAATTTCAGATTCTGAAAAAGCACTTTTATTTCTACCTTATCTGTTTGCGTCATTTAATATTCAATATTCTTTTTAAAATTTTCAATATATTCTACCAGTAACAAAGTAAAATTTAAAACTTTTAAATAATATAAATAGTTTCTGCTTTTATTTTCATAAATTTCAACAATAAATATTAAATGAATTGATATATGATTCTCATTGTATATCTATAATCACTTAAACTTTCCTGAAAGCTGAGTATTTAAATTTTTAACTTGTATTTCAACAATTAGATTCCAAAGCTGGTGTAATTGTCTGCAGTAGCACGGAACCCACTTTATAACACAAGTTTAGACTTCTTGTGAGAAAAATTACCACAAAACTACAATCAAATCCAACTTGTTATAATTCATTGTATCGTAAAAATCGAAACTAATTTAATAAAGATTGTAATAAATTTTATGTCAGAGTTTTTAAAAATAAACAAATTTAAATTTATAATTAATCAATATTGTTAATAAACAGAAATTTTTCGATAAATTTAGTTTTTATATTGAAAGTATAAATGAATACTGATGTCCATTTTGCTCATGCTGATATCACTTCTGTTTATACTCGTATATAATGAGAAGATATGTATTATGACATTTGTCAAATGAGAGTGCGTTTTTGCTTTTAAAAGATATTAAATAATATTTACTGTTTATTTTGTTTGATTAATTAATCAAATAATTAAATGAAATATTAACAAATAACAATTTGAAAATATATTTCAAAAATGGGATGATTTTGTTAATCCATCTAATAATATAATACTTTTTATAATATTTTCTCGTAATATTGATTAATTAATGTTATCTATTTGAGTCTTCAAACAATGTATATAACTTGGATTCATTAATAACCAAGCTATATTTATTATTTGATATAGCTTACTTGTTAATAAATCATTTTTAATATTACTAAAATGATTTATTAATTATGCCTTTATTTTATTTAATTTACCACCGATGTACAATTATTCCTATCTATTTTATTCTACATTTTACGGTTTACATCAAATATAAAAATATTTATATTTTTACTCACCACTTTCACCAACAACAACTATATTCCACTTCAAATTAGACATCATTAATAAATACTTTTCACAACAATTAATTCACACATTGAATATAAAATCTCAAAATACATTTGATATTTGAGATAAAGAGAAAAAATCACATGACCTCTATTTTGCGCCGATTCTACAGTAAGCTTGCGAAGAAGTAAACAAAAGCATCTGATTAATTAATGGCGATTTGACAGAAGCATCACTTCCTCCTCACACCGTGCATGCGCGGAAGTAAACTTACGGTTTATGCAGCGACTAGTGTAGCCAAATGTCGAAAACTGTTTCGCCAACCATGTTAGGCGGAAACTAACGGATAAGGGAAGTAAACTTTTCTCCGAGAGAACTAGTCCTCGGAAGCGTAGGCGGAAATATTTGTTCCAAAATCATTCCGCGGGTAGAGATGGCAGCAGCAGTTATTTTCAGATAGTGACTGAGCATCGAAAATCACTTACTGATAGAAATTTAATGATATTTGTTATATTTTTTATTCAATTTTTTTTAGGAATTTCCTACTTTATTATACGGAAGTTCAATATTTAAGTCTAGACTGATTTTTATTTACTTATTTTTTTTAAAAAAATTGCAATGGATTAAATTAGATTTATAATTTTTTTTTACTATCAATTTATTTTTCTCAGTTAAAAATTCTTAAGTAATATGTATTTGGATAATTTGTTCTGGAAGTATCTTTTGATATCAAAAGAACTTAAATAAATTAAATTAATAAATAGAAATATCTAACATTTTTACTCTCTATACTTAACATACCAAAAACAGCTATTGCTTTTCTTTTTATGATTGTTGAGGAATATATGTTGCAAAATTCCATATTTATTTACTTATTATAGTCTTTCAATTTAATGTAATTCTTACTCTTTTGAAATTTAATTGAAGAAAAGTTACTTTTATTTGTAAATGTTTAAAGTAATGTTTTTTTTAATAAATAGACTGCAAATATCTATGCAAGGTAGGATTTAACTAAGCAATTATAATACTCGATTAACATATATTAAAAATTTTTTGAAAAATACTGTTGTCTATATTTAAAAATAATGAAATCTGTAGAGAATTAACTGTAATATATGTATGTAATATATAAATACTGTAATATATAAATTTTTGAAAGTACATTTCAAATGTCTAACTTATTATTTAAGTTTGTAAATTATCAAGTAACTTAATATTGTTATATAGCTTTGATGATATAGTTATTTAAAAAACGTTAAAAAATTTTAAGTGATGGAAAATGTTTGTAGTATATTTTTTTCATATATATATATATATATATATATATATATATATATATATAGATAGATAGATAGATAGATAGATAGATATAGATATAGATATATATAGATAGATAGATAGTGCGAAAGCTTCTTCACCATCCTAGTCTCAATTCAAAGCAATTAGTTGTGTGTGAGTGTCCTCACTGGACGACAGAGAAAGGCCCATGTATCTTTGGACGAAAAAAATATACTACAAACATTTTCCATCACTTAAAATTTTTTAACGTTTTTAAATAACTATATCATCACAAAGCTATATAACAATATTAAGTTACTTGATAATTTACAAACTTAAATAATAAGTTAGACATTTGAAATGTACTTTCAAAAATTTATTGTGCTATGTAATGTTCCGTGATATAAAAAACGATTCCACCAAATTTATATTTGAATTTAATTAAGAAACGTAAAATTCTTCATATGTTCTCTTCATAAATTAAAAATATACCAGAGATTCAAATAGATGTAACAGGATAAACTTATGCATTATCTTCGACAGATGCTATGTATGGGGTCGTTAGAAAAAAGGATCATCACAAGTAGCAAAATAGATTTGTCCTATATTGGCTAATCGTGGCTTTGCCTTTGTCTAGTACTGGAGGTTTACATTGGGCTAATCCTGGATGGTCTACATTTCTTTATATAGCACCAATGTGAGTTGCCTAGATAGGCCCAAGTTTAACAACCTACATTAGGCCAATCTGGGCTGTCTAGATAGAACTAATCTTGGCTGTCGAAATTGGTCCAATTTAGGCAGCCAAGATAGGACTTATCTTGGGTTATAGGTTTGTCTACATTATATGTAGCTCATAATGATAACAAAGGATTTTATTTTGAATTACTAAATTAGAAGGAACTCATTCCAAATTATTGCAAAAAAGCACATAATTCTTAATAAATAAAAATTAAAAAACATGGTTAACAATATAAAAAAACTATAATGATCTCTAATTTATTAATGACACAAGTGTTATTCAATTTTTTTGCATTATAGGAAATAAAAAATTCTAATTTCAAAGGCATCTCTAGAATGCAATGAGTTTAAATCACAACAACAGTTCTTTTCGAATAATATTTAATAAAATTTAACTTGACATGATTTTGATTATAATTTAAGTTTAAATAGAAAACATATTTTCATGGTAATTAAACTTTGTGTTTAGACAAATATAAGAAAAATCAAAGTTACAAACACCGTGAATTTGAAAACATCCTTGATAAAGAAAGAAATTAAAGGTTTGTCATACACAATAAATAAAACGGTAACGATTATGTATCGGAAGGAATCGGATTATCGGAGGAATTAATAAGTTTAATAAAATTTAGTGAGTAAATTCTTGATAAACAAAGACGCACTCAAACAACTTAGAAAAATACGTAGCCATATTGGATTTAACTTGCTATAATATATTTTGGCAAAATCTTCGCTACTGTCTTTGGACCAATTGTGGCTTATGGCATACTGGCGTATGGCATACTGTGGCATACTGGGAAAAACTTGGCAACCCGTATAAGTCTAATATTGGCTTATGTTGGCATTTCCTAGATTGTTGAAAACTTGGCCCTTATGATAGGACCAATCTTGGCATGCCTAATATTGCGAAAAACATGACTTCTGTTATAGATCCATTATGGGGCTTATCTTGTCATGCTGCATATTTGGGAAAACATGACGTCCATCATTTGTCCATTATTGGGGTTATTTTGGAAAGTTTGTCAATATTGCACCAAGCTATTTTGCTACTTGGGATATTCCAAACTTAAGTATTTAATTAGAAATAAAGGTGAACTCTGAAGTGCGCGTGAAAGAACGTCCAGTTTCTATGACAGCACATATGAAATCACGTTAATAATCAGCAATTGATTTATAAAAGTCACGAGTATTTATAAATTAGAAGTTTGTAAAAAGGACTGTCTACTTAGAGATGTAAAATTCCTAGCAATTTTGAGCCATGGGAATTTGTTAAGAAATTTTGAGGAATAAATTCAACCAATAATCTTTCCGTATAATGTTTTGAATCGATTTGCATACAGGAAGAGAAGTAAATTAAAAGTTAATTAGCCTGGGGGCAAACCTGGAAGAATTCGTTGAAAAACTGAAGCCGGCAAACCTCCGGCGAACAAGTGACGTCAGAAAACGTCACAAAATAGGCATTCAATTTTTAAGTTTTATAGAAGTTAGAAATATCTGGTGAGAAAGCAAATTATTTACCTTTTCCTTTCGTTTTTTTCTTTTGCTCTCCCTTCAAAATAATATTTGCAATTAACCTTTATCAACATTTTTATGATGAAGATTAATTCATGAAAATTATTTGCAAAGATCATTAAATTAATTTTTAAAAATTAAGTATTACCTTGTTATTAATTATTTATTAATGATGATAAAATAAAGAAAATAATAAAATTTATTTTTTATTTTCTTTAATTTATAAAATAAATTTTATTGTTAAAATAATAATAATAAAATTTATTTTATATTTTATAAAATTTTACAGAACTTATTAATTTTATGAAATTTGAAAGATCGAAGATATCTATGGGATTTAAATGATAGATTTTGACAAAGATAAAAAATTTTCTATTCTAGGAAATAAGTCATATGTTTCCCAAAACATTTGAAAAATCTGAGATGGGTTATAACTTGTATTAATATTAAACATGGATTTTTTTAGGAGAAATAATAAATTGAGATTCAAAATCTTATTTTTTTTATATTTAAATATATTTTTTAATTAGTTTAGATAAAAATACACAGAACATATTCTACATTTAAATACATACTGTATTTAATATTATTGAAAACATTGATTCTTGTGTTTTATATATACGAGGGTCACTCTGAAATTTTTGAGATACAACTAGATTTTTAAAGTTATACTTACAAAATTTTAGGTGTGTTTAAAGCAGTCTCCTCCAGATTCAATGCACTTTTGTAGACGAATTTTCCAGAGATTAAATGCCTCAAGCCATTCATTTCTTGGAATAGATGAAAAAAATACATTTATAGCCCCATCAATCTCTTCTTCTGAATGAAAACGACGCCCACGTAAGTTCTTTTATAGATTAAAGAATAACCAAAAGTCGCACATAGCTAGATCAGGTGAATACGGCGGATGTTTGATCACTTTAACTTGTTTTTGTTTAAGAAACTCAGCTGTTAATCCGGTTGTATGTGAAGATGCATTGTCATTGTGAAGCATTAGTCCCCTAACATTCAGTTCTTGTAGAATTTCTGGAAGACATTTAGTGGTATACCAGTTTGCTGTTACTGTCTTCTGTCCTTCCAACTTGATGGCTTTGACCAATCCCGTACTTCTGAAGAAAACAGCATACATCACTTTTTTTTCAGTGTGCGTTGTTTTTTCACCATTGTCGGCGTGGTATCATCTTCAAAGACCCATACTTTGCTTTCTTGATGTGTTGGAACGTCAAAAAACGGTATGTACGTTTCATCACCTGTTACAATTTTAGAAATGATGCGGTGGCCACCATCATTTAGCAATTTACGAGTTTCTTCACTGATTCTGACACGCTCCTCTTTTTGGTGCTCAGTTAGATTATGGGGAACCCAACGGCAAAATACTTTTTTCATATGTAATTCATGAATGATTTTGTGTATGGCTGCGGATCCAATGTTAAGTTCCTTCTGTATCATTTGATAGGTACAGCGCGATTACCATCCATTAACATTTTTCGTACTGCAGACATATTATGCGGCCTTCCTGTTTGTTCTTCATCCTGAAAAAAATTGCGACCTCTTCTAAATTCTCTAAACAATCTGAATACAGTAGCACGAGCTGGAGATTCATCACCAAATGCTAATTGCAACCGTGGAACGCATTCTTCTTAGTTTAATCCTGCTTTAAAATCGTCGAAAATCATAGCGAAAAATCTCATCAACTTCATTTTCTCTTCTATTTAAAATGTATTCCACGCTAAGCAAGTTGAAGTAAGTCAGTAAAAAATCGTCTTCTGTGTTAAAATAATTTATATTTTAAAATTAAACCGTTATTTTTATTTTGTAAATTCTCGTCTGCGCTTATCTCAAAAATTTCAGAGTAACCCTCGTATTACTGAAACATTAATTTTGCTACATATTTTATGTTACTGAGGTTGCTTAGGTGTAATAGACTTATAATAAAATTAATTCAATATTAAATTTTTAATATAATTGAACTTGAAGTAAGATTTATTAGCAATTCATGTACATATTGCGGAGCCAAATTAACTTTAAATATAAAGATACAATAGTGTAAATATTTTTGATTGTGGATTAAGGTCTCAGAAAACATTTATAAAAGTTAGTATGTGTAATTACCATTTAATTTTTATTATACAGCTAAAAGCATTGAACACCGCATACACACATATATGTGCTATATATATTATATATATACATGTTATATATATATATATGTATATATATGCATGAAAAAATTTAGTTAAAATTAATTATCATTACAGAATTAGTTTAGATTTTTAAACATCCAGGAATGCATGATTATATTTTTTGTTTTTCATAAAAAAAAGTAACTTACATGAAAAATATTTTAATGCTATTTGAATTGTGTTGATAATTTGCTTGTCATTTATTTAATGATTAGGGCACTTTTTATTGAAAGACTTATATTTATTATAAAAAATTATCTTAAATATTTATTTAAAAAATGTAATTATATTACATTCAAAACAACGCTGTAATTCAATAAGTTTGATTAAATTTAGATTATGAAATATACACTAGGTATGTTAAATAAGGATAATTTTCAATATTCTCAAAAAAAAAAATTATCAATATAAATAATTGTGAAGAAATTGCATAGTTTCAGCTTCAATATAAATAAATTAACATATATATCAGATATCTCTATGAATAGACAGTCCTAATTTCACAAAACTGATATTGTCCTTCAGTCAAAATGTAAATAATGATTCCATATAACGTAAATAGTTTCATTGGTTCAACAGAACAATGACGTTCAATAGTCACACATGAAATGACGTCCTTATTTCTTCTAGAGCCCCTTAATTACAGGAACCTTCTAGGTGAATTCACGAAGAATTCTCGGAGCAAGGTTTTCACCGGAGAATACTCCAGTAGTTTGCGCCTAATCTAATATTTCGTAGTGAGAAAAACAAAAATATAAGTCAAAATAATGAATATAATTAATTAATATTTAATAAAAAATTATCAAATTATATTTCTCTGGAACTCAGTTCGGTCTAGTTTTGACTTGAGGTGTGTAGCCTACTCAGCCATGTACCTCTTTTGGAATAACATGGAATTAAGCCTAATATTTCTTCATAATATTTGATTTTTTCAAAGTGGTGTCACCATTGCTGTCTAATTGCCTGCCCTACAAGCTGTTCCTCTAACCAAGAATTTTTCTGCTGTGCATAACAAAATTTTTACATTATCTTGCAATTTGCAAGTGAAGTTACATAAGCCATTTACATTGTTAGTACATATTACTTTATCAGTTACAACTTTCTTCTATATACAATTATAAATTTTCTTGGCTAGTTATAATTTTCCAATTACAAAAATAAGTTTCCTTGGTTACCATACAATTGATATTTAAAATTTATTTACATAAATGGGCTTGCACACCCAGTTGGGAATAATTCACATGATGCTGCTGGACAGAAAAAATTTATATATTATTTACTCATCCATATAAAGAATTAGTAAAGAAAATTTTATAACTAGTTTATTTATAATTTTAGTTTTTATTTATTATTTTTCATAATGGTTGATAAATTTTGATTATGAATCACACATTTAGTGGTCACCCACCAAAGTATTGTATACTCATGAAAATCCGCATTTTGAGTTCGCCGGGTGGGGGGATTGTTTACAAATTGCGCAGCTTACATTTCAAATTTTATCATTCCTTACTTTAATTTGGCTCAATTTTCTACCGTCGGTTTTAATCTTAATACCGACCTCGGTCTATGGAAATTATTTAATTCATAAGGACTATATCTTTCTATTTTTTTGACTTCTAAATTGGGTAGTTTCCAAATTTTTCTAGAATTTTAGCGCATAATTCTTTATAAAGTTAGCGAGCGTAAGCATGCTAATACTTTGTCTTATTAGGGTATTTCTGTAATAATATTCAGCATTTGTTACAAGTCTTAATATTTTGTTTTGTTGAGTTTCGAGGAATTTCATTGTGGAGTCACAAGTGACCCTCCCTTCCAAATAGATCCGGCATATGTCATCATCGGTCTTATATATAATTTGTACACTAACAATTTATTTTTAATATTTAATTTTGAGTTTCTTGCCAGGAGTGGGTACAATTTTTGGATTGTTCCCGATGATTTACGCTTGATATTAGTAACATGGGGTTTCCATGTTAGTTTTTTATCCAATATTACTCCTAAGTAGGTTACCTGTGAGCTCCAGAGTATTTCACAATCATGCATTTTAACAGTTTTACACGGTGCTCTCCTCCTAGTAAATAGTACCGCAGTTGATTTGCTGGGGTTTATTTTTATTTTTCATAGTTTTAACCAGCTTTCAGTCTAGTTAATATGGTTAGAAAAGTTTTTAACAATTATGTCATGATTTCTATCCGTTGTAAGGATAGCTGTGTCGTCAGCAAATAAACTTATCATATTGTTTGGATATTGAGGGATGTCATTTATATATAGATTAAAGAGAAATGGGCCAAGAATAGACCCTTGAGAGACTCTAGCTTCTATACCTTTGGAGGATGAGAACTCATTATTTATTTATACTTTAACTGATCTAAGTTTAAATAATTTTTCACAAGTTTTACAAACTATGAGGGGAATTTTCCATTAATAATCTTACTCACAAGACCTGTGTGCCAGACCCTTTCAAAAGCTTTTTCAATATTAGAAAATAGCACCTGTAGACTGTTTGTTTCCAATACCCATGGAAATTTTTTCAGATACTCTGAGGAGCTGGTGGCAGGTGGAAAGCCCTGCCCTAAATCCAAATTGCTGTGGAATGATGATTTGTTTTACTGTATCATGCTCCTGAAGATTTTGCAAGATAAATTTTTTTGCCTGTTTGGCTAATGTGAGCAGAAGTGAGATTGGCTTATAGCTGGTTACTTCTCAGGGATTTTTCCTAGGTTTCCTAACTGGGACAATTATAGCTTCTTTCCTTTTTGGAGGGAAATATAATAATCTGAGGGTGTCATTTATAATTTCCGTTTTATAGCAAATTGCTATAACTGGTAGTTGTTTCGCTATTTTATTAGTAATCCGATCATTACCTGGACTCTTTTTTAATTTAAGTTGTGAAATTTCAAGTTCTAAGAGTGCGGCATTAATTTGTTTTACTTCTTGCTTACTATGTTCAATGTTTTCAATGTAGGTGCTTACATATATTTCAATTTTTTCTTCGTGTTCCTTGTTTATAATGTTATTTAACTTGAATTTGTTTTCTATGATATTTGCTATTAGCTCAGTTTTCTTCGCATTTTCATATTCCAGTGTAGCACCGTTTTTGATTTGGGGAATGGTGGATTTTTCATTTTTCATTCTGCTGACCGCTCTCCACAACGAAGAGTCTTGGACATTCAAGTTGGATAAAAAATCATTCCAATTTTCATTATTAAAGTCTAGTATTTCTTTTTAATTTTAACTTTTTGAGAGAGTTTATTTTATTTTTTATGTCACAGCGCTTGTGCCTATTCTATAGCTTTCTTAGTTTGTTTCTTTCCTTTATTAATGTGACTATCTTGTCAGGTAAATTTCCTTTATTAGTATTGTGTTTAATAATTTTACTGTGCTCTATTCCCTTTATGATTACATTTGTAATGTTTTCAACTTTTTATCAATATCATTTACAGATGAGGCCTCAGTTAGTTAAAATTTATATTATTGTTTATGTAGTTTCTAAATTTTGACCAATTTGTAGTGATTTTGATGTTATGGGAATATTTCACATTTATATTTCCAAGGTAGGCTATAACTGGATAATGATCAGAATTTAATTCCCAAATTGCGGTAATTTGGTATTCATTCGGAATGTCTCTTAGCAACATCAAGTCAATGTAATTTCCACAGCGGTACCCATAATGGGTTGGTTTATCTGGTTTCTGCAATCTCACATCTGTGTTATCACTAAGTGATTTGATATGCATTCCGTTCTTATTGTGATAGTTGCATCCCCAATCAGGATGCTTTGCATTCAAATCTCTAGCAATAACTATTTTGTAGTTAAGGGATAACAAATTTTCGAGGTCCACTGTTAATGAATTGTGACCTTCAGAGCGTATGTAGATAGAACTGATAACAATATCATCTTCATTTTCCTGATGTATTTTTATTATGGTGGCCTGCACATAATAAAGTCTGGGAGTGGGGATTTTAGTACGCTTAATTTTTTAATGTACTAATATAGCCTTACCACCCTCTTTCGATGTATTGTCATTCCTATGAATATCATAATTTGGAATGTTGAAATTTGATTAAGAGTTAAATTTAGTTTCTTGTATTAGTATGACATCTGGGTTGTGGTTATAAATAAAGTTTCGAAATTCTGCACGTTTTCCATTTAGTCCATTTGCGTTCCAAAACATTAGTTTATATTTTTATATCTTCTATTCATTACTATTTTGGTCATTCACACTTAAGGCTTTAAACAATAAATGCATTTTTTCTGTTGGGTGGGCTGCCTTTTCCATTAGGGGAATTGAAGCCAACAATGTTGGGTATGCTTGAAAAATTATGTTTATTTGTTCAATCAATTTTAGCACATTCTGAAAATTGTCTATTCCTTCAATACTTGGTATGGGGAGGAGGGTGAGTTGCTGGTTGTATTGGTTCCTGCTGTAATACTGGCAAAGGAATTTTTTTTCAAACATAATTTTGCTTATTACTATTGTTATTCTGCTGCTGTTTGTTTTTGTTGCTTGGATATGTTGAGTACTTTCCATAAGATGCTGTATGCTCACCACCACAGTTACAGCACTTTGGCTTATCAATTTTCTTCTGAGGGCATTCCTTAGACATATGTTTACTTCCACATCTGATACAATTGGGTTTAAGAAAACATACAGAAGAATAATACCCAAACCCCTGGCAATTATAACATTGGATGGGTTGTTTATGAACATTGGTTGTTTATGAACATTGGAACATGATTACAACATTGGATGGGTGAATGTTAGTAAACATTCAATGTTATTATCTGTTAAAAATCTGGTTATTGCTCTGTGAGCTTCACTACTGCTTGGGGAGATTTTTAGATATTCACCACTTAACTTGGCATTTAAGTCTTTATCTATATCGATTTTTAAATTCTTTAATAAAATATTATAATTATTTTCAAATTTCACAAAAATGGAGGGGTATTCAACTTTTGGCAATTACATTACTTTGATTATTATGGATTATCACATTGTCATTAGAAGTCATATGTTATTTATTTCCATGGGATTTTTTCAATAATTTTAACTTTACTATTGGCAGTTTTTTTTTTTTTTTTTTTTTTTTTGCTTGATGAAGCCCTTATCATCAGTTTCTAGATTTTTTTGTCATTTGTTTGGGGTTCTTGTGATTCCACTATTAGTACTAGGCATGCATAACATATTATTATCTAATATTGGGGTCACCATATTACACACATTATTTACAGTATTATATAATATTATTGAAATTAGCAGTATTTACATCATTAATATTTAAATTATTATTATTTACAGAAGCTATAGATTTATTTTCAGTTATATCAATACCATTATTTTTTATGTTTATTTACAACACTATGAATATCAGAGCATTGCTCTTCACTATCAGAAGATGCAATTACTGATTTATATTTAGGTCCTAAATCTACTTTATCATTATTCTTATTATTATTACAATTAAGCATTCTTAATCTTTGTTTACCTTTAGACATTTTTTTAGATTGCTTAGTTTTAATAATAGGTTCATTTTTACTATTAAAATTTACTAAAATATTACTACTACTATTATTATCAAGAGCATCATGTAAATTACAGTTATATATTAAACAGTATCCCAACAGGGAGTACTTACCCCTGATTTCTTGTGTTTTCATAAATGCCTGTTGATATAGTCCATTATGATGTATCCAAATAGAGTTTTTGGTGTATTCCATGTCCATTTGTTAATTTTTTGCACTATAGGCCTCTGGGTATCCGCGAAGATGGTAAGCAGTCCACAATACTTTGCGAGTTCACATAATGTATCTCATCTTTCCATCTTGGTATTAGGCACTGAGGGGTCCATGGCGAGGTATTGGTCCAGTTTTGGCACAAATGCTATTATTGAAGTCACAAAGCCAGTATTCAGTCCATTACTTTCTACATTAGTGCTAGAGCACTGCACTGAAACTCCACATCTAGACAGTCCTTCCCACTTTTCCAGGTCGTAATCAATGCGTTGGTGGCCCTCAGAAGGGCTTTTTTTTTGATGAAGAGTTTGAGTGCAAATTCGTACTAACGGTAGAAATACTATAGTCCATATCCATTTGCACAAGTCCATTTGTTGAGGTCGTAGTCATATCCATGTTGGCATTAGAATCCATAACTCCAGCATTCGCAGAGGTCTGAGCATATTCATGATCTATTCCGCGGGATTGTTGGTTACGGTGATCGGGAGGTCGGGATTCTACGCTGCCGCTGGTGGTCATCGGAGGGGTAATTGGAGTGAGCAAAAGGAAAACGTACAAATCGGTTTCAGGAGGTAGGAGAAAGCACGTCTTATCCAGTCGCAGTCGATTCCACTGGACTGTTTGAACTAATGTGAGCATTTCCCTGTTTTTTTAGTTAAAAATTCATAATATCATGCTGAGAAAGAAAGACAGTAAAATATTTCCTCAAGATGAAATTTTGACAGTATTCTATATTAGTCAATTAAATAAAATTGTTTTATTTCCTTGGAAAACTTTACATTACCATAATTCGTAGTAGAAATCATAAAATAAACGAAATTTTATTTAATATAAAGAAATATCGAATAAAAAAAACCTTCCAAAACTTCTAAATTATCTGAAAAATTTCTAAAGTTGTATGATAAAATTTCCAAGGGAATAAACTGGGTTTATTTCCAGAAACAAATCTGTTTTTTTTTTACATTATGTCTACTAAATCGGGATACATTTTCATCTCCCAATTTCTGCTGGTGAAAGCTACTAATCACTGTGATTATAGTTTACTGTTTATAAATTAGAAAGTATACTTCATAAAAACATATAATTACATGTTAAAATATATTTATATAATTTTTTTTCAAAAAAAAAAATAAATAAATAAAATAAATAAATAAAATAAAAAAAAGCTTTCATTTTTTAGCAAGTGGTGTACGTACAAGTTAAAATACTTTTAGTTTTGAGGAAATGAGGAAGTAAAGTTGACTAAACATATACATTCCATATTTTGTTTACATTTATAGAAAATTTTATTGAACTAAACAGAAACTATTTCCTTCTTAAACTTTTCGATGGAAGACACGGCGAGTACAACTACTTCTGTTGACGATAAGACTGATGATTACACTGATTCTTCAACAAGAGATGCTCTTGCTGAAGGTTTGATGGAATTATTAAAACCATCTGTAGAGCAATTAGATGATCATGTTAGACTTACTTTGTGAGTGACTGATTACGTTACTAATTTAATGTAATATTTCTATTTATTGTATTAATATTTTATTCTTAACGTTTTAAAACTGCTATTAGTATTTTAAATTTAAAAGTATTCCCTTAAGAAAGAGTTTAATGATTCTCGAAATTTTTATTACTTAATTGGTAATTGGAAGTTAATTTAGACAGAATAAATTTGTGACACCATTTGGTGAATGAAAAAGAAGCAGTTGATGAAGGATAATACCAAATGTTCGTATCAAAATAATAAAACAAATTCTTATTGGGAATCATTAATCAAATTTTTTATGGTGTGTCCTTAAATATATTTATATATTGTTCTGTAATAAATTTCTTAAAGAATATTCACATTTGCTGTAAAATATTGTGTGAATTGTTGTTTTTCTGAATTGTCGAAGCCATTTGTTATTTAGGATAAATTAGTATCAAATATGGTGATAATAACGTAAATTTGATATTTTTACCCACGAAAAATGCTTCTTTATAACTGTTAATGTTTACTTATTTTACATAAAAATTTAGATATTTTCAAAATAAATATTAGTCAACAGTTTTTAGGCTGAAAAATTGCCAAATGTGGCTAAATTTTGATATTTTTTAATTAATAAAAAAATCAGTGTTTTAATTATATCAGTTAGAATAAAAAATTCGCAATTTAAATGTTTCTTGAATAAGTTTTTCAATAAAATTTGCAATTAAGAAATAAAATTGAAAGGTACATATTTATGGTTAGGAATTTATTTGAAAAAATTGAATTTTGAAATAAACAATTTTAAATTAACTTTTACATATGTAGCCATTGATATGAGCACTTTTAAGGAGAAAAGAGATAGGAATTTTATTTCTATAATTTTAAATGGAATAATGTTTTAGATGGCATAAAAAATACCATTTATTTCCACCATTATCATAGTAAGAAATAAAAAAATATGGCCTTCATTAAATTTTAGAATTTAAATGATGAAATCAACATGTGCTTTAATTTTATATTAATTTTATCACTGTATTTTTATTTTCATTTTAAACATGATAATTAATTGTGTTCCTGTGTCTTGTTTCATATGTTAATTTAATGCACCTTATAGTAAATTATTTACTCAATTATTTTATTTTGATGTATTTTTTAAGCAGATTTTAAACCATTAATACATTAAATTAATGCAACATGTCTTTTATTTTTATATTAAATTCATTTGATTTCTTTATTTCTTAATATTTAAATCTTGTGTAAGTAGGTGACTGCTCTATTATTATATTTGAGTATTAATTTAAATTTATTTCATTAATATAACATGTTGATTCAAATTTAATGCTTATTATAAAAAATAATTATTGTTAACAATTTTTATAATTGTATAACATAATCTTAACTTCTTTTCCCATTATATATATTTTTAATTACTTTTAGGTTTTACTTCAGAATTATTTAAAATAATTATTCAATTTTGCATTTATAAATCTCAATTTTAATTATAAAGCTAACTTGTATACAAATAACTTAAACAAATATGGGCTTTGTAGTCTAATTATTTTATCATAATCATTTCTTGTTATAATTTTATGAACATTTTTTATATCTATACTATTTTATTCAAAAATCATATTGCTATCATAAAAAAATTAAATTAAAAATGTATTAATAAATAAAAGTGAACGTTATTATTTCAGGATGTTTTTCGTCATCTTAGGAAAAATTTGTCTGATAAACATTTATCTTTGATTAAAATTTTACATTGTATTAAATTTTACATGTTATTATTTGATGCTCAGCTAATTGAAAAATGTTGATTCTCGCTAACTATAATGAAGAAAATGTGAATCTTTCTCTAGCTATTTACTATAATGGCTGTGATGTTGCACTAACCTTTTATTTACTATATATTTAAAAGAAAGTTTTGATTTTAATGTATTTATTTATTATAGAAATTCCATATATAACTATATACATTTCATCATATGCTACTGGTAGTAGAAATTATTTATCATTCTGCTTTTTGATAAATTTCACATGATGTCAGTTCCTGAATTTATTAAATATTCTAATTCTATGGATAACTAATGGAAAACTTTTCCTCAAAATTGCATTTTAAAGTCAATTTTAGTTAAAGAGTTTATCAATATTTATGCTTAATTAATGGTTAGCTTTCAGAATTCTTCTTTGACTCCATGTAATAGATAGCTTAATGATTGAAGGCTGTTGTAAAAAATTTTAATATTCATTGCGTAAATTACCTTCTGCAAGAAAATTCACAGATAGGAAGCCATATTAATTGGTTGCAAAGAGGGAACTCAGACACTCTCAAGCACTTATCTTGATAGAAGTACATGTGATAGGTAGAAGTGCAATATCCAATTCCCCCATTGTTTAATGGTGTCTATAATTAAATCCTGAACCTTATTCATCCTACAATGATGTGATAACAAAAAGTACATCTTAGAACACTGTGGCATGCTGAAAGCCATTCATAATTTTCTTTTGTATGTATTCTTTAATCAAGAAATGATAAGTATTATAGTTTTAGTATATATTATTGCCAAAAGACATTCACACATTTGTCAAGCAATAGACAAAATAGATATTGTACATCAACATTAATGTTATAATTGAGTAAATGATAAGCGAATGAACAAAACAATTGAGATCTTTCCTACCCTTTAATGATATGTAACACATAATAGTGGTTGTATGCCTCTTAATTACTGCATTGATTTTTCTTTCAATAAAAATACAGTAAAATAAAATCACTTGTCTGTTTACAAAAGTACCTAATATACTGTGTACTATAGAAAATTGGTATTATAACTTCCTTATAAGAAAAAACACTGGACATATGCTTCATATCACAGGGGCTTGGTCATGATAACAGTTTTGGGCACTGTAGGTCTTGGCAAACATGATCTGTCATGCCATGGAGAGAGAGAGTGATTGTATAATATTTTAATATTTTTACATAAATACAGTATATATATTAAGCTTTTTAATTTAATTCATCATAGTGTATTTTGAAAATTAATGAAATAAAAATACTAACACAATTTATTTGAGATATTTTATTAGTTTCAATGAGTCTTCACACATTTATTCTCATTGCATTATTTGAATTAAATTATAATATAGTTGTCTAATATTTCCTGAATTTGAATCCAAATCAATGTTTTATTCATTTGTAAAATATTTAGTAAATACTATGAGTGGAGGAAAGGCTGGCAATTGTACAGTGACATCAACATAAAAAGCATATTTGGTTAAGAAAAAAATTATTTAATCTGAATTTGAACCATTTATTCATTTTAATTAAATACTTTATTATAGTTCCTTGGTGTTGAATGCAAGCCATTATTGGATCAGTAATAGTCATAAATTTTGTTCTGAATGAGAAAAAAAAATACTTTTTTGCATTATCATGAAATAGGTAACTAGTATAAATCTTAAATAAACATTAACTGACATGAGCAATATCTCTCTTATATTTTTTATTATTAAATTTATTATCCATCATTATCTTATTAATTATTTTATATGTTTTTATATAATATTAATCATGGTCATATGGTCTGTAGAATAAGGATAAGAAACAATTGAAAGATGCCATCTGAAGATGAAGTGGAAGTTTATTTTGTGAAGACAATAAAGAGGTTTTACAACATGTTCAAAATATTTTGAAAAAGGAATGATCATGTGATTGCTAAAACTATATTAAATTAAATGACTTGGATTCTATATTCCATTTGTTATTTAATTTATTATTATTATATATTTTGATTTGGGCAGCATCAAAACATTTTGATTCTAAAGTTCAAATGCTTTAAAGGAACTGCAATTTTTTCTAACAATCACTCTGTAATATTCCATCTATAATTTAACAAATTTTCTCTTATTCACTCAAAAAGATAATAATAGTCAGAGGCAAAAATTTATTAAAAATTAAAACCTTACCTTAAAAAATTACAAACAATTACCAAACAAGGGAACTAGCATTTCTTAAGCTTTATGTATGAAATATTATTTAGCTTTATGTAGGATTATTCTGTTAATCTGAATTGAACTGAACCAGACTATTATCATTATAGTAATTTTCTATGTTACTATAATTTTTGTTTTCATTCTTTCTATCATTTTATGTACTGTGTTTATCGAGTGTTGAATAGAGTTATCAAGCTGTGTGTGTGTGCGTGTTTTTTTTTTTTTTTTTTTTTTTACTGTAATTAAATTTTTATATGAATGATCATATATTATCCATTTTTTTTTTTTTGACAGGGTAAGCCAAAAGGATTTAAGGCAACAAATTGAAAACTTATCAGAAGGTAATATATTATTATTATATGAATAATAGTCATTTATATACAAGTTCTCTAGATTTATGCAAAAAATGCTTTATAAATAAAAATTATCAAATATGAAAGAGTTCTGACACTTTTTCACAGTTAAATTGTTTTTTTTACAATAAATGATAAAACCTTTAATTTAAATGCAATTATGAGTTTTGTAATTTTTTGTTTTGTTTTGTTTAATATTTACTTTATCTTTTACAAAAATGGTATGTTTTGCAGCTCTATAAAAATATCATTATTTTATTATGAAATATTTTGCTGTTTTAATTTCAAGAGTTTTTTTATAATTGAATTTTATACTTGTAAAATATGTTATAATTATATTTAAATACTTGGTGATTTTATGAATTAATTGAAATACTTTTTTACAATTATTGCACCTAAAATATATCTTTTATTGTACTATAATGTACCTATAATTAAACTGAAGTAATTTGATATTTGAATTTACTAAAATTTAAATTTAGTAGCCAATATTAATTTTGATATCATTTTTCATAGTCATTTTAATTATTGGACCATATTTTTTACTTTCTTGTGTTTTAAGTTTTTTATTTTCCTAGATGTTTTACGTTTTTAATTTTGGATCCTGTTTTTATTTTAAGGAAAAATGATAGAGTTTGATAGCTTTCATATTTATCATATCATACTTTTTAAATTTATGATTCATAGAAATACTTCTTGAAAAAGTTAAATTGTTTATTATTTGAATATTTTTGAAAGAAAGTTGAGTTTATCATAGTTTAAAGCATTATTGCATATTAAAAGTAAAATGAGAGAATTTTAGAAATGATAAGAAAAATTATAATTTTATTAATTGTTATAAAAATTATAATCAGAAAAAATATTTTTAGATGAGAATTGTTCTTGATTGCAACAATTAAAAAATATTGGTAGAATAAAAATGTATGCAACAAACTAATCACAGATTTCATTACATATAGAGTTATACTGAAATACTAAAAAATGATTTGAATAAAAATTAAAAAAGTTACTGTTGGTTTTTGACTCGAAACGATCTATATGTATCAATAAAAAAAGATGCAATTATTTTGCTGTAGTACCTGTTATAACTCTGCATGTTTGTCGAAACAGAAGGTTGTAAATTTAATATGATGTTATCTACATTATAGACTGAATATAATTGTGTCAAATTATTATCCATTTTAAAATTGCTACATTTTCTTAATGACAAAAATTACAGCAGTTAATAAGATATAGAAATTACAAAATAAATCAGTAAATATGGTAGAAGAAAATGGAGAATACATTGATGATGGAATAAATGAAACTAAATTGTTTCCCTTTTAAAATTATGTATCTTAATTGTTTATTTTCACTTATAAATGTTATATTATGATGTGTTTGTATGTATTTTTTAATTATTATATTTTTAAAAGTGTTTTGTGAATTTTATAAGTACATGAAAATATATTTGCTGTGAGAACATTTCACATTAAAATAAAATATGATTTAATTTGCTAAAAAACTTACATCCCTTTTCTTCAATGAATTATAGAAAAAAGTACATAGTGCAGAATAGTGGAAATAAATTATAGAGTATCATTATTGATAATTATTCAAGCATGTGAGTAGTAAATATGAAATGTTTTGTCATCATAATTTAAATTTTTTTCTTTTTTAGAATTGAGACAGATATCTGAAACTTATAGCTCAATGTTTGATCTTGATTGTTATGTAAAGAAACTAATGAATGCTAAACGTCGAGTTATGTTGGTCAATAATATTTTGCAAAATGCTCAGGTTTGTTTACTTATAATTTTATGCTTTATTTTACCTTAAGTTATGAATGTTCCCAGTTTTTAAATATTCAGCATACATATTTATTTTCCTGGATATTATCATTTTTTAATTATTTTAGTCCATGTTTTTATAATAATGACACTAGTTTTTATGCAGTTTGCTTTTAACTTCACCAATTAATTCAATTCAACTAATTCAAATTCAAAAGTTAATATGTATGTGTGCTTCTGTGTTTGTATATATACATTATTTGTCAATGAAATTACTCCATCAAGAAGAAATGTAAATAGCAAAGTGATATTTATTATATAATTATAATGCCAAGAACAAAACATTAAATTTTCAAAAATGTGGAAGCATATTTCTTGAAAAATTAGTATCCTAAACAATAATATCTGGCATCAATAATGGTACTTATGTTCCTGGATATCAAGTCAAACAGAAATTACATGACATTTTATAAAGTGGCATCTGCTCATGAAACTCAGTATGATGTTACATTTCATCAAATATAGTTACTATTAATCAACTAGTTGCTTGGTAAAATTGGCCAAACATTTTCTATTGGTAAGATATCTTAAGCATATACTAGCTGGAAATATTCTAACATTTTCTTTATCAAGGAAGATTTGTGCAATACTGGAATCATCCAATGTACATTATCTTTTAAAACTTAGTGTTTCATAGGCCTTGAATAAAGGGTAGAACCACAGACCCTAATATAACAATCATTTTAAAGTGCTGTCATTGTAAAAAAGATGAAACAGTTATATACTTTAAATCATCACACTACATAATGGATTACTGTGTTGTTCAATTTTCATGCTGTCTGTGTGAATTCACCATGATGTCATCAAATACTCATGGAATTATCGTGATACTGTAACCTATACTCCAGAGTTCATTGTAACCTGATGGTAAGACATCACTTATCAGAACATAAGGTTGCAGGTTCACTCCCAGCCATTGTTGAAAAATTGTAGATGGATATTACAGTTTTGTCTTCTACATGCATGTTTGAAGTTTTCCTGGCTTCATTTCTGTCAACATTTAAATATAATCCATTATTTATGCAAAGCAGCTCCAAAAGGTAATTTACTCTGGGGACATTAAAAATACTTTTCAGCAGTCTTAGTCTTTTAGGCAATCCACTATGCAGTGTCAAAGCTATCTTCCAGAGTATTTGCCTGGAAGCATGGTGTCATGCTATTCCTGTATCCAGGCTCATTATTGATCACATTATAGGTGCTTCTATTTGCAATGTAGAATCAAGAGTAACTAAAGCCATGCTTGCTGAGCTGGCTGCCCATGCTGCTGCTAACATCATATTGCTCTTGTGTACTCTTGTCTTGCAAATGTCTCCTTGTCTTAAGATTTATGACAAGACTATATGATCCATTCAAGATGATGAGAAATATGTCTGTCTTAGCTGTTCTTGATGGCTCACTTCTGAGATAACATAATGTTGATGTTTTGATTTTATCAATTTCATATCTCACTGGTAATTATGGGGTCTTGATTTATACATTGATGTAATAAATTGCAATCCAATAGCTTGCAATTTTACCTGTATCACAATCAATGTGCTTTAAGTTTTTCCTTTCTTGGTCTAGACATCATTATATTTTACAAGGTAACATGCAATGCAATTTGTGTATAAAAAATTTGCTGTGCCATTTCTTTTTTTTTTTTAAAGCATGACATAATAATTGCTCTTGCCATTTATTTTATTTAATTACATTGAAAATGTACCATTTCCTTATAACATCTTTATCCTGCTGTGTATTATGTATTGCCTTTTTGATGTAGCCTTCTTCTTTAATGATAATGTTTAGTAATAAAGTCTATCAATTATTTGACAATTTTAATATATATGTCTTTCAAGTTCAAACACTAATTAATTCTAAAAAAAATTATTTCATCACCATTGACAATTAATGACCTCTTGTTTTATAAACCAAGTATTTTATATTTTCTTACACATAGTTTCCTTTTATTTGAATTTTATTGATTTTATTTCCTTTTGATGACTTTTATTGATTTGAAAGAATTTAATAATTTAAATTCTTTGTTTTGATTTAACAATTTAAATTAATTTTATAGTATAGTATCTTTTAAATTATGTATAGTTTAATAATATTAATATTATATTTTGTAATATTTGAAATGAAGAGAAATAAATAAATAACAGAATATCAACTCAAATTATTTAAAAAGATTCTTGTGGAAAATTTCTATTTGGGTAACAAAAGTATGTCTGTTACTTTTTTTTAAACTAATTTAAAAAATCCAATTTTATAAAGTAAGACTGGTTTATAAAATATAAATATATTAACTGATTTATATAGAAAAAATAAATTATCATAATTTAAGTGGTAAATTGATAATAGCCGTACTTAGTTAATTAGTTTACTTTTCTGTTTTAGATTATTAAAAATGTTCATTTTTTATTTTATTACTTAATATTAAACTTAAAAATAAATTTCTTCGTTATATTATTAAAACCATAAAATTTTAAAAGTGTTTAAACTATTAAATAATGAAAATTCTTAAGAATTTTTTGGTTTAAAAAAATTATTTCCAAATAAAATAATCCTCAACTGCAATCTCTCTCTCTCTCAATGATTAATTGATTATATTCATATTATGTACTAATGCATAGTATCAAAAAATTATCTCTATGTTTGATTGTACAGCTATTATTATCTGTTTAAATTGTGGTAAGGTAAGATGATATTTTAAAAATAAAACCACAAGAAATATTTTGTTGTACGGGTCCTTGCTTATGATTCTATTTCTAAAAATGCTATAAATTATATAGTATTTTATCTTTTCCTAGATTACAATATTATTACAAATACTTTGTCACATTAGTTCTTAACAATGTATATAAATTTACATATAATATTTAATAATTTTTTATTTACACATTCTTATGTTTTGAGAGAAAGCAATGCTAGAAGTAATACTGTATTTGTTGCATATATTAATCTTAAATAAAATAAAAACGAAAGTAAAATATTTTTGCTATGTTTTTCAAAACAGCTGTATATATACTTTGAAAGTATGTTTGTAAAAACATAAATAATCTATATACACTTCTATTTGCTCAGATTTTTTGATTTTTAGTGACTGATGATTAAAGTAAAATCTCATTTTTAAATCTTTCATTCTTATGGAGAAATTTTTCAACTCTTCTCTGTGTAGTTTGGATGATACAGTATATTTATTTTCAATTTTTTTATTAAAAAATTATTATTTAAAGTTGTTCTGTCTTATCTAACATATGCCTATATTTGAAATTTATAATTAGTATCTTACGAATTTATTAAAATTTACTATTGTATTTTCCTTAATTATTTTTAACTTTCTCATATTTATCTTTCATAATAAACTTATTGTTTTTTGTCTGATTTCTCAAAAGTTTTGCTTACAACAATTTTTAACAACTTTTAAACTTTTTACAATGAGTCATAGATAATTTAAAATTATGATTCTGAGTGAATGATGAAAATGTAATCATTTACATTAATATTGTTAATACTGCACTGATTAGTAATGAATACAATATGAGATCTTTTCTGACCAAAGCTGTTATATCTGATTGCTAGATTGTCACTTTATTGTCTATCATCACAACTTGAACCTAATCTCATTAATAATAACAGAAGCATCACTGCAAATGAAACACAATGGTTCTTTCAGAAAATATTGAAACCACACACTTAGATTCATGTTTTGCATTTGTAATTAAACTTATAAAAAATATAAAGTCTCTTAAAGTAATCAATAATATCTTTATTATATAAATTTTTACTATGATTTTTTTCTCCTATATTTATATCTCCATGTTAAGATTTTTTTATTGCTCTAAAGATTCTATGCACATAGTGTTTTCAATTATTCTGAAACTATTTAAATATATTTGAAGTTATTTTTGGCATGTTATAGGAACGCTTAAATCGTCTGCATCAAAGCATTGCTCGGGAAACTGCACGAAGGAAAGCACTTTTGGAAACCACACCTTCATTCACTCAATCATCAACATAATTTGTACTGTAAATTAGTTGAAATGTAAGAATGTAATTACTTAATAGAGATTGTGAATCAGTAATGTATTTATGAATGATACAATCTTGATATATTTATTTTATAATCAATTTATTTAATCTTACAAAAACATCAATTTATGAGTGTAAATAATATTTTTTGTTGCTTAAATTTTTAAAAACTAATTATTTATATTAAGCTTTAGCTTTTGATTCTGTATATACTAGGATTTAAACCTATATTATTCTTTTTCTTGATTTTTTTTTTAAATTTTATTTTCGTTTTGAGTTTTGTGACTGAATGATATGTTTGTAAATAGATCTTTATTTAATACAGTTAAGAAAGAAGTATTAAAATGCTTTCTTTGATATTTTTATATCATTGTATAGGGTTATATTTCATAAAAGTGGCCTTTTCTAGAGCAAAATGTATTAAACATTGTACATCTATCTTGAAAATTTTTGTTCTTGAATGATTTATGTAATACTTCTTTAAAAAAAAGTGAATAAAGTTGTTAGAAAGTGAATATATATCCTACCATGACAATAAAATTTTATGTATTTTACCTCGATGCTGTTGCTGCATAACAGTAATAAGTGAATTAACAAGATACATTCTTGTAAATATCTCTGTTTTTTTCTCTTTTAAGATATAATGTCGCTGCTGAGTACTTTTTTTTATTTATTTCAGTCTGTATGAACAATCTTCAGAATAAGTGCAATTTAATTAATGTTTTCTGTTGTTAAAAAATGCTATTATTTCAAGTCTTTTGCTGGTTATTGACCCATAAACAATACTATTTGCCAATCCTAGAAAAGTTAAATATTTCTTTTACTCTTTTATTTAGAGAAAATAAAATCATGAAAAATTATATATCTGTTATGTCAAAATGTGTTATGTCTTACCATGAAAATTTTAATATAACTTACTTGTCACCCTTCAGTGAATTCCCAAAATTATTTTCAAAAGCAGAGTAAAGTTGATTGTATAAATAAATCATACAAATTTTTTTTGACATTGTTTTTAAGGATTGGAAAATTTTTAAAATACTGTTATCTCATGACATTCAGTTGTTCATTTACATTGAAAATTGATTAATTAGTTTTATTTATACAGAATATTAATTACAGATAAAAGTTTGATAGAAATACCTGATAATGTTAATATATAATATTGAAAAATAATTTGCATTTATAAACGCTTGACTTTTTCTTTATAATTATTGTTTTATGTGTAACAGAAGTGACCTTAAATTGACAACTACTTATAAGTGATGATAAAATCCTTTGCAGTTAAATAAAAACTAATGTAACCTAAAAAGTTGTGTCCTTGAAAAGTTATCTTACAATTCTGTAATAATAAATTAAAATTTAAAATAAATAATACTTAAAACTCAAATCTGTGATCCATTATTTTAAGTATTGTATATAATTATTCTTTTTGTAACAATTGCTTTAATGTACCGATTAAACAACTTAATCATTTGAGTGTTATATGAATATATAATTTTGTAAATTTCCCAGAAAAATGCTGAGATTTTGTAAATAGATATCAAAGAAGAAACATTTTCCTTCATGCTACCTGAACATATCTTGTTGCATTTAGCATCTGTATTGAACTAAGCGAGCAAGGATTTGAGTACTATTCAACCATTCTGATATAAAATGGAATGTATAGTATACTATCTTGTTAAGTATGCCTTACCTTTATTTATAGGATAATAATATAAAATAAACTATATTATTAGCAACACAATTTTGCCAGAATGGTTTCAATATTCCTGTCTTGTGGGAATTTGTGTTACACTCCTTAATTTCTTTATTTTTGTTTGCATAGGGTTCAAATAAAAGTGCTATTTCTTATAATATAAAAGGATTTCAATGTCCTGAAGCTATATATTAATAAAATAAAAGTATACATGACATTTAAAACATTGTTTTGTAAATCTTACTTGTTTATCATTCATCATTATTTATGTATTCAATTTCAAAGTTGTGGTTAAATTTTTTAATAGAACACTTTTTTACAAAAAAAAAATGCATATTTTAATGGAAATTATTATTTACACAAATATGCGAATCTCTATGCTATATGCTCTGATGAGAAATTTGATAGCAAATTCTTTATAGAATGTGTGATACACAAAACAGTTAGTAAAAATTTTAAACTTAGCTTCTATAGCAACTGAATAAAAAATGTTGTAAAAGCTTGATGTAAATTTTTTTATTCAAGAAATAAAAATTGGAATCCTAATTATAGAAATAAACTGTGAGAAATCTCTTTCACAGTTTCCATTTATTCTGTAATTTTTCCTTACATTGTACTTCAATTATAATATAAAAGTCTCAAAAACTATTTTTCTTTATTTCTACCTCTTCACGAGACCCTAATCAACACAATGGCACTGCTTCTTAATTCTTCATATGTTATGATATTTGAATTTCTTATGAAATTAAATATATAATACTTCTCACTTATTCATATTTTTGGACAAAAGAATGAAAAACGTGTTGAATGAGTTATATTAAATATTTTTTAATAATTTGTTTTGTTCGCGATTTATTTAAAATTTTCTTTTTTAAATAGTTTTTTTTATTCATATTAATTGGTAAACAGTAATGTGTATAGTTTCATTCATTTGTTTTTAACAAGTTACACCCAAACACCCAAATAAATAAAAGAAATATTACATTTGTTAAAGAAATCAATAGTCAACTGTGATGAAATTCCTTTAATTTTCTTAAGACTAGATTGTGTTTAATTATAGTATTATTGCATTACATTTGTGTATTTATATTATATTTTGAAAAGTTGTGCTTAAAAAACAGTGATAGTGTTGTATTCTTTTTATATACACATATAATTGGGGTTGTGTAAAATGCCATTAAAATTTTAATTTAGAGATGTGACTTGATTTTCGGATTTTCTTAGTTTTATTTTGAAAGATACTTTTAGTTAAAAATATCTACAAAAATGAAGTTCGATGGATTAGTGGTAGCGTTTCATGCTCCCAAGGCACAAGTCCAAAGTTCGATCCTCTGGCTGAGCAAGGTTGACTCAGCCTTTTATCCCTTTAGTGGGTTAATAAACTGAGTACCACGCATATTTAAGAACTAAACACTGGGGAGGGGTTTGCATTAGACTGACCACTTAATCAAGACTTGCTTTGCACATCAGCGCCTTCTGTTCAAGAAAACAGAGGTGGGCACTGTAAGTCTTGGCTCACATGGATTGTCGTGCCAGAGTTCTTAGAACTACAGAAATAGATTTAAAAAAAAAATTTCAATATGTACAAAAGTATATTTTAATTCTAACTGATTTCCTGAATAATTTTTTGAAAAATATGCTATCTATTTCACTAAAAATAACTAAGAAAGTTTATTAAAAATTTGACAGTTATGAAATTGGAATTAATCACAATGTATTCATGATATTAAATAAATGCCATAGTTTTAATTTCACTTAGAAGTAAATATAATAGCTATAAATGTTGAATTTTTTTCAATGGATAATTTTTGAAAGCAGTGTTTGTTTACAAATTCATGAAACAAAGTGTTAGTTCTGAAGCTTTTAATCCCTGAAATCAAATCAAGAAAGGATGTATGAGAGAAGTTGTATTCCTCTTTAATTATTTTAAATACCATTTAATTATATGATGCAATAATCGGATACTCTGTCTGCTAAGCCTTTAGTTTATTATAAAAAAATTTTTTATAACAAGTGTACAGAATTTTGTTTCAATATAATTCAATTAAAATGTTGACTGTATTATTTAACCATTGGTATTTAAATTTCATTAATTTCTGTTTCTGTGCATTATATTCATGTTACATAAATGTTTTGAATTTAACTACACAACATAAGTAATTTTGAATTTAATGATATTATTTTATAAGTAGTATGATATGATTTTGTATACAGACTATATTCTAATATAAATGTATTGAATATACTGAATTTAAAGATATGGATATAGTTCCTCTCTTGTGAAGCTAGAATTTTTATAAAACCAGATTTCATTTTTTTAAATTTTTATTCCTTTATAATTGGTTTTCTTGGCAGATACTCGTGATGAAATCTATTTAAATTCATTTAATATTTCTTATTAAAAAAATATTCTTTACTGAAATGTGAAAAATGAAAAGAATCAAAACAATCATAAAAAAAGAAAAATCTTAAGTGATTCTTAAAAATTTTGACATTTTAAAATTTATGTTTTAAATATGTAAATTTAAGTGAGATATTTTTTATGATTGTTTTGATTATGGAAAAGATAATTGTTTAGATCAAAGTGAGAATGTAGTGAAGACCTAATTTTGTAATAATATTCTATAATATATACATACACTATATTATTTTTTTCCTATAGAATGCACTATGTTGTTTCACCCTGAAAATGATGTATTTTGAGTCATGACCTGAAATTACTCATTTATAGAAAATTGAATTTTTACTTATATAATTTGAGCTTCATTCTTCGTAAACTCATTTTATCAATAAATTTTTACTTTTATTGTAAAATGAATTAATAATTATAGATCTGAAATGTATTGTCATGTTACTCAACATATTGTTTTATTTTCATTCTTTATTTATATTCATTGTAAAAGAGAATTTCCTGTTCTAAATGATATTTATATTACATAAATTTGAAAAACAGAGCTATAAAGAAACAGTATTATTATATGTTTATACATATTGACTTGATAAATTTTTCTTTAAAATTAATGCTATAGACATTATTTCTTTATTCAATATAAAAATTCTTTGGATTCCTTGTTTGTGTACAGGTGAGTGAATGAGGGATAAAACTTCTATGTTTTTGATATTGATAGTAATTTAGCAAAATAAATTGAATTTCTATTTGAGAGTGCAATAAATAATTATACACTTAATAAAATATATATTTATTTTCAATTAAAAACACATTTAAGTACTTATAAAATTATACACATCCTGTGAAGTAGAGAAAGGTTTGGAAGAATGCAACTTTTTTCCCAAAATTATACATATATACTATTAAAATGACAAAAATAAAACTACACAATATAAATGAAAAACAAAATATGAGTGTTTCTACATTAAAACATGATTTTTTTTTTTTATCAAAACAAAGCAGTTGTGGTAAATGCATTTAAAATAGGTAATGCTAAATTAATATTAAGAAATGATATAGAATAAACATAAAATCAGGATAAGGATCCATTTTATAAATCTGATTAAGGAAAATTATGACAAAAGTTCAATACTAAGAATCAAAAAAGGGAAAAAGCTAGAAATAAAAATCATTTTCTATGATGCATTTTTCTATCACATTAAGAGCTTCTAAAAAATTGAAAAGAAAGTTTCCAAGCAGTTTAATTATAGAAGCATAAAAATATGTTCTCAAAGGTTTATAATTTTTCCAAAACTCTCAATACTCATTTTTTAATAAAAATATCTTTCTCAAAAGTAATTTTCAGAATATTTATAAATATGTTTTCGAAAAAAAAGGTTCATAAATAAAAATTCATTCTTATTATTTTTTAAATTTTACTGAATATAAAAATTAAGAAGTTCAAGTAAATGTAACTAAGAAAGCATGGTATGAAACATGAAAAACTATAAAAAGTCTAACTTTTTTAAGAAATTTGTTTTCAATATTTCAATTCATAAAGCATTACTCACTGACTAGAGAGTAACAAATTTATTAGTCATGGTTCTTCTCAGCAAGTGTATAAGTTAAAAAGATGAGCTCAGGTATCAATTTAATCTTTTATCTGGCTTAAAATTGTGAAGTATTGTCTTAAAATACAACCAAGATCATTATCAACATCATGTGTTATAAAAAAATTATTTTTATAAATAGTTTAAACTTTTTTTTAAAAATTGAGTAACTTTTTATGTTGACCATTTTTATGAATTATTTTGTGTAATTAATGAATAAAAAACTTTACACTTACAAAAGTAGTTTAGATGTTTTAAAAAGCTTTATAAACTTTTTATTTCTGAAAAGATGCAATATTTTGTAAATTTTTTCCATATTTTACACAGGTTATATCTTAAATTTAGAGTTTTTGGCACACACATTTTTTTGTTAATTTATTCACTGAATAAAAGACTAAAAGATACATCTGTTTATGATGTGCATATCAGCTACACTAAAATGCTTTTACTTTTTAAAACCTTAAACATTTATATTAAAATATCTCTAAATACATATCTATCTGTACAAACAACATATATATTTACACTATATAGAATAAACAGTTTCTATTGCTATGAGATAAATGACACAGCTTGTAAAAGTATACGAGCAAAGTGCAAATTTAAGTTATTTAAAAATATTAAGTTGAGCAATTCTAAAAATTCGGAAAATTGATTATTAGGAAGGCAGTTCTGGTTTTAAATCTAAGATGTGTTTACACCTTTCATTTATGATGAAAAGTGCAATGCCTTGTTTAAATGAAACTATGGAAAACTGTAATGAATATTTAAAAAAAATTTACTTACATTTTTAAAATGATAAATAATTTAAACTTCTGAAAAATTGAGAAAATGAAGAGGGTATGGATATATATATATAAAAATCAATATTAAATATTTGTTTATAGTTTAATTATACAATTTCTGGGAACTAGAAACTCGGATATAACATTTGAATAAATTTCAATTACTGTTGAAATTATTATAAAAAAAAATTGGCAAATATATGAATATTAATAGACATAAATAAATAGCAAAGATTCAAGAAAAAACTTAGTTCACATGCATAATGGCTTTGTTTTTCAAGAAATTTCTTTAGCTTTTTTTTAAGTTATTATTTTAAGTATATATATAACAAAAACTGCTCAGTAATAAAATGATTTGTAATTGAAAAAATCGCTAAAATATTTTTTTAATATTTGAAATAATTTAATTTTTAGAATTATTGATCTTTTGATTGAAAATTTATTCATAGGATATTAATTTTTATGTATTATATTAATCAAAATTGTGTATTATAAAAATATTGAGTAATGAATATTTTAAAATTACACCACTCTTTTCACTTAAAACTGCACTAAGCATATTTAAAATGTTCTTAATAAATTTATTTATCAGTGTATTTGACATATTAGTAAGATCTGAGTAAACAAATTTACTAAAATCAGATGCAAATTTATAATATTAATATACAACAATTATTATAAACATACAAAATTTTAAAAAGTAAACTGTTTTCTAATAATCCATATTTCTTTTGCTGAAATTAAATGGCAGTAAATTTCTCACACATAACTACTAAATATATGATTTATGAAATATATCAATGTACAAAATGGCACACTTTGTAGAAATGAAAATTTTCAAGCAGCAATCAACTGATTAAGATGATAATGAATATTCACAATTTATGAAGGATAAGAGACAATACAACAAAAAGTTTTGAGATTAATATTCAGTTAAAATTCAACAAAATGATGATAATGGTGGTGCACATGTTCATGAAGATAATGATGTTCATGTCTCTCAACAGCTTGCTTACGAGCTGTACTGGGGGACATTGTACTGCGCACAAAATGTTTTGTGGTATCAGCTTTTGCATTAGAATGTTCACGAGCAATCCAGTTAGCGACCTCCTGCATGCGTTGTTTATCACATTTATCTCGATTTCGATGCCGATAGTGGTGACCAGGTGAAGATGGCAAATGATTGGAAAATTTCTGGCTTTCTACAATAGGACTCCAATTCTGATTATTTCTAGGTTTTAACTTTGGAGAATAAAAACCTCCAGATTTTGTAAAATTGTTCTCATACAAGTCATATGATTTAGAACGTCTGTGATTTTGTTTTTCCCAATCAAACTTTGCTTCTGGCACAAGGTCACACAAATCATAATTTAGATTAAGTAAGTCATCATCTGGATCAGGAATAAACTTTGACCTGAATAAGTGTGGACTACCATCTGGATCCATATTTAACTTTGGATGACAGTTTATGGACTTTTTCAGAGGTGAAGAACTTTGTGCATCTCTAATTCGATGAGACCTTGAATAACCTTGTGTCCTATCCAAAAGATGATGAGAACATGTATACTTTGAGTCTGTCCGAGCACCTTGATGGTGATTATTCACTGATGAGTTTAAACGAGGACTCTCCTCTCCACAATTTGCATGAGAAAGATTATTGCGTTTAGGGCTCTCTACTCCTGCCAAATCTAAATAGTGGTTGCGTCGATCTCGACATTCTGGTAAATGGTCCCGACTAGACAGTTGTTTTGAAAATTGGATGGATTCTTCATCAATGTTCTGGCCTATATTTTCTAATTGATGCCTGTAAATAATATTTTACAATTATAAAATATTTTAAAATTAAGGAAAAGCTATAATTATTTCTTACTAAGGTCACCAAGCTTTAAATTTAAAAAAAAGTACATTAAAATATTTTTAAATTTTTGCATCAAATATTTAAAATGATATAAATATATTTATTTTAAAACATCAATTTAAAATAGCTTTGCTTCTTCCAATCAATGAAAATTGTACAATTTTAATGAAATTGTAAGGAAATACATCTATAAATAAGACATAAATAAGAACATGAACTATGAATGCACACTGTAACAAAAAGAAACATGCACTAAGAAGGATTAATCTGATGGACTCAAAAATTGGTGGATAGAAAAATGTGCAGAATATAAAATTATTAAAATTTCAGAACAATTGAATAATTTCTCTCAAAGTTTTATAGTTACTAAGTAATAAGCTGTCGACCAACATTAGCTTGAATGCAGTCTCTTGCGATTTTTCCTGCCAAATAACAAAATAGGCACTGTAGATTCTCGCAAGAGTTCAAATGAAAAGCGATTTGCCCAACCTGCCTCTTTCAATCCTATGATATGACCTCTTTCAAAATCTAAAAGTTGCTCGTAATGAGCTTGAATCCTGCAGTGAGGCATTTTCTTCAATTGTTAAAAGGTATCCTAAATCACAATGCTACAGAAATTTGAAGAAATTCGAATGCAGTTCCTTATATATTTTTACTGAATATACAGTTATGAAGATCACACTATCATTCACTGGACACCAAATTTTAATCATTTGCATATTAGGTATAATATTTATGCATACGAAATTTCTAAGCAATTGTATGATATGTTCTTGGTGTGTAGATATTTTTGTTATAAGGTGTGTGTGTATGTATAATATACGCATGCATTTAAATTTTTTACTAGTTAATTTTGTTTTCCAAAGTTATGACAATATATAATTTCATTTATTCATACTCTACTTAAGCCAAGCAACAAATTAATGTTTATGATATTTCTTTTATTTAATGTAAAATTTAAAAGACTCATAAATTAATATTAAATAAATTTCTGAAGTTTTGAACTTCATATAAAAACTTTGTTTTCTTATAATATTTTTAAACATTCTACAAAAAAAAAAAAAATAAATAAATAAAAAATAAAAAAAATAACATGATAATATTTATGAAAATTAATAAATAATTTCTGTCCCATCGGTAGGTATATTTAAAAACATTTTTTTATTGCTACTTTATGCAACAAAACTGTTGAGAAATTACAGTCTTGATCAATGATATAAAATAGTCTAAAAAAGTAGTTTTAATAATGTGATTTTTATTAGGTAAAAAATGTATACGAAATATTTATATTATTAATGAAATTTGTAGATTTCTCTTAAATGCAGTCTTAACTTTTCAAATAAAATTACACTTTTATTAATAACTAAATATAAATTAGCAAGATTAAAAATAATCTAAATATTATAAAAATTGCATCTTATATAGTCAACAAAGCAATCGAACCATTCTAAGATTCTGAATCTTGTTTATGTAATAGTAAACAAATTCGCAGTTTGATTATTTATTATTATTTAAATTTTTCTATGTTATTTTCCATCAAAATTATAAGCAAAAATTTAAAACTTATTTTACACTTTAAATAGCTTTATATTGCTGTTTAAAATGATAATTCTGGATTCAATAACATATATTACGAGAAGAAATACATAAATTGTAAAATATTATTCTAATGAAGTTCAGTATTCCAAATTAAGAATAATTCTGTGAAAAATGTGTTTACCCATTAGCAACAGCATGCATACGTAAATTCAACTTTTCTCTCAGATGATTTTTCTGATCAGGTTTGTGAGGACGGTACCGAGCTGGACGCAGTTTTGGCGACGGCATGTTTCTAGGATCAAGTGGAACAGTTTTGTGGACGAGGTGTGGTGATCTAATCACAGTTGGACTGGAATACTTGGGCGGCTTTTCAGAAAGGGAAGACGGCAGGTACGTAGAAGTAGTGTTGGCACTTTGAGCACTGCAACAATCATTGAGCTTGGACGGTGGAAGTACTTTGGTGGGTTCTATTGTTTGCCAATTTATAGCATCCTCCTGAGACTCCTTGGTATCGCTTTCTTTACTGCCATCAGGAGAGATGGCCAATTTTACCTTGATTGTTCGACTTCCAGAAGGAGGAAGTTTAAGTGTCTTATTCAACGCTTCACAAATAGAACGCACTACAACTTTTTCCACATCCTGTGAGAAAAGAAAGATGTTTTTAATATAAAATTTTCAGAAAAAAATATATGAAAATAAGAGGAAGAATGGTTACCATATAAAGCTTATAACCTATTATCAACTGTAGGCAATAATTTATCTTTCATACTTTTAAGCATGGGGAGTGTATAAAATTTTGTCTTAAGACACTAATCTTAAGTTATATCATGGGTAAACTAGGGTGTTTTTAAATGCTTTGAGAAAAAAAAAAAAAAAAAAAATTCATTTCAAATAAGTTTTTGCAAATAATTGTGATTTTATAATAATTACAAATTGAGTTGTCTGAATAAATTTAAATAAGAAATTATGCTGGCCTATGTGTAAAGAAGAAGAAAATAGGGAGAAGCCTGTTTAAAAGAAGTTGTGTTGGTACTTTGAGCACTGCAGAAATCATTAAGCTTGGGCAGTGGAAATACTTTTTCATTGAAATAATTATTAAAAATCTAAGTTTCTAAATAAATTGTTGAAAGGTAAGTAATTATTAGATATTAGAATAAATAACATATTCTAAACTTTTTTAATAATATTGAATTTTAGTGAATAAATAATAGTGTTCAAGATTAAATAATATATAGAGAAAATATTTCTTTCAATTTTTTTATTATTTATAAATAATTTTAATGAATTTCTAACAATTTAGAGAAAAAGAATCATATAATTATTAAAAAGTTCCTCATACGTTTATTTTCTTATATGGAAATTATTTAAAGCATTTTTAAGATTAAAGATATTATTTTATGAATACGAAAGCTACATATTTTTAATAACAATGTTTAATCACAAAGCTGATTATAATATTTTGTAATTCGCCCAAAGAAAAGCTTTAGTTTTAGGTTATAAGTCTTATTTATTTTATTTTAAAACAAGTTCTTATACTGATAATTTAAAAATATTTGGAGAATTTTGATTACAATTGACACTAGACCAAAATTTAAAACAAAAATCAAATTGAAATAACAAGTTCAGTAATTTTAAATAGCATAAAAATTTATCCATTTTATATAAATACTTAATGCTTTAAAAAATTGAATTATTAAAAATTCATTTATCTAATTCAGATGTCTTTACAAAAATACATTGCAAATGGAATTGATTCTCATTATTGATAAGTTATCCTAATAAGTAATAATAAAAATTTTTTACTTTTGTTTCCATTAATAGAAATCCACATATAAGTGCATTATTTAGAATGTTAAAATTAAAGAAATAAGTAAGTAAGTAAATTCAATTACAAAATGGTAACAGGAAATCTAAATAAGTGCAAATAAAAAGAAAACTATTTTTATATCTTAATTATCAGTTCTTTTCTATGTTAATTTCATGCTATTCAATATAAATCTGAAAATAAATTCACTCTTATAAAATAATTTAAAAAAAAAAAAAAAAAAAAATGATAAAAAAAAAATGAGGTTTTTTTTCTGTAGAAAAAATATTCTTCAGATTCCTCTGTAGTTTACATGAATTTTGAAAAAATAATTGCATTACTTTAACATAGGTTTAACCAATAACATTTGAAATTTTAAATTAAAATAATTTCAAAATATTTTTTTAAAACAACAGATAATAATAGTATTTATTGAAGTTACATTATACATTTAATATTAATTCACCTGCTTATTTGTTCTGTCACAAGTATCAAAGTCATATAATGTGAAAGAGAATTCCTGTTTCTCCTGGCCATCTACTGAAACACTGCATGTAACTTCCTAAAATATGTAAATATATGAAAAATTTATGCTACATTAACAAAATTTATTATGAATTTTTAACAAATATTACAATTAAAATTAATTATATTTATGTAAAACTATTAACTTCAGATAGAAAATCTTTCTTTTTTGTGAAGTTTTTATATTATAATAACATAAAGAATTAATAAATAAAATTGATTTATTTTTCATAATTATTTGTTTTATCTCACTGATTAATTTTGGTTCTTTTACATTTTTAAGGATATTTATTTAAAACAGTTTATAAAGTGAGAAAAATCGTTATTTTATTTGAAAAAAGTAAAATAAACATTTAAATTCAAAATGAAAGCAAATTATTATTCTTTAAAAAAAATTGTTCCCAATAGTAACTGTATGCAATCTCAAAAATAACTCCAAATCGCTGCCAATTGTAGTCCTAGAATAAACCAATAGATGGCGCCACTTTCATTATTTTAAACATGAAATTAATAGAGCACATGAAATGGGTGTTATAACCACACTGTTATGAAATAAAAATTTTACATTTTTCAATGCGTAAATTGTAATAATTTTAAAGCTTTCATTTGAAAGAAACATTTTTTTAAAAAAATTATGTAAACGCTCAATTTCTTGTTCAAAAAATTTATAAAATAAATATATATATTTTTAAATACAATAGAAAGTGAAGAAAAAATATCAATGAAAGAGAAAAAATCTTGTCATTTAATTTCGTTTTTTACCCGTGAAAATAACAATTGTCAAATACCATATTATCTTGTTGCTTTTCATTAGTCTCCTCTTCTGCTTTTTCATGAGCTTCTCTGTTTATCAACAAAATATTTTGTTTTTCTGAGTCTTGTGATAATTTCACTGAAAGAATGATAGAATTGTATAAAAAATAAAATAAAGTTCAATATTCAATTCTAAAATTAAATGAAAATTTCGCGTAATTTGTAAAAAGGAACACTTGAAAACCCAATTATCACAAGAGCAAACACCATAATTTCTAAAATTCACTACAGTTATTAATCAGTTTCAAAAAGAAATATTTTAAAATCTGATAAATTTATATTTTTTGTTTGGATTACTACATAAGTGAAATTGCAGATTTCTTTTATCACGATTGAGAGGTACATCAATAATGTATTTCTCCAAGTTATTATGCGAGGCATCGTATAGTGGATAATTGAAAACAGTTATTATAAGAACTGTATATTCGTATTACACAGAATATTGTCTTCAGGTAGGCTTTTTAATAATTAATGAAGTGCTGCATGGGAAGAAATCCAGAAAACTCTCAAGCACATATTCAAGCTGATATGTATAAGCAAATAGAAAATCAAAATTAGTCTCAGTTGATCAACAGTGAAAGGATCGAACTTTAATTTTCATTCCAATATATGCAGTACTAATACTAGAGGAGCCATTGATCTTATTTGCCTTTATTAGAAAAATACTTTGAAACAAAATACGTAGTAATTTAACTAAAATTACTAATAATTTCATACTCTATCTTTTTCATAGAATTTTTCTTAATCAAGTACACATCAAGGGAGTAACGAAATATCTTCTTTTTCAAATGGCTCGGGCATGGAAAATAACACATGAATAAATGTTTGTTCCTTTATTTGAATAAGGGAATATAAATGGAACACTTATGTCCTTAATTTCAGGTGTATATAGGTCACTCTTACGTAATACTGAGAAGAAAAAGAACTGGAAACCTTAGAACGTAATTGTGACCGGCCAAATTTCTTTCCCTGACCCATGAGGAATCTCAAAACATGAGGTGTAGACATTAGACGTATTTTTTCTCCTTTACAGAAATGAAGACTTTGATATGATATATTCTTCATATTCCAATATTACAAATTTAATTTACCTGAAATATCGTTTGGTTTTATATTAATGTTACATTACATTTTTATTTTCAATTAAAGACTGGTTTCTGGCAATTCTATTCCTCTTTCTCTATATTTAGATAGGAACAAAATTGCAATTATAATAATCAATGCATAGATAATTTGATATATATATATATATATATATATATATATATATATATATATATATATATATATTACTATCACATCACAGGTATCAGGGCATAGATACTTAAGTTAAAAAATTTCAACTGAAATCGTATAAATATTTCTTCCTTCGAGAGAACGGTTCCATTCTAACTACTTAAGATTTATTTAACTATTTATTAAATGTTTATAAAATAAAGTTTAAAGAGAAAGTAAGAGAGAAACTAGTTTAAAAAGATATTTATTTACTTTATTTGTGATTTATTGAAAGTTATATTTGATTTCTCAGTATAATTTAATTAATTAAATAAATAAAACGTCAATTAAAAAATTCTTAATGAATAATAATTTAAATGAAAGTACTTAAAGTATTATTTCTAATCTTTCTATGTTTCCTAGAAAGCCTAGAAATCAGTTGAATTGAAGAAAAAGAAAAAAAAAAAAAAAAAGAAAAAAAAAACACTGAATCGCATTTATTCTAGTGATATTTTTAAAGGAAATATTCCTCCAACCCCCACTGTCGTGTGAGGGATCTGTAAATGGACTCGTCTGTTTTATCGACGTCCCATCAGACCCACTGAGCTCTCTGTTCCTCGGGACTGTCACGTGATTAACGTTCTCCTTCATTCCCGTCGAATCCGGAGAACAAAGAAACTCCAGTGTTATAGATACAACGTCGGAAATAATAAAACATTAAAAACTAAAGGGGTTCTAAGAGAATGAGTATCATTGTGGAACTTCCGTGAACGTTCTTCAATTGATCATTTTAACACGAATTACTTACCACGAATTTCGAATATTTTTTACTAGCAATGAAATTTATATTTAAAGCACAACTTCTCATTATTTATTCAAGAAACATATGTACGCTAAAACTTAAACAAAGTTGCATTCGTGCACGCCCTTTAGAGTAAAACTATACGAACGAGAAACAAAAAGATACATTCTTAGTTTAAAAATCAAAACAACCCATTCTTAATTTTGAATCAAGCTAGTGTGACGACATTGTCACTGGAACTGTGAGGCGCAATTCCAAGGAGAAAACGGCGAATCTAAAGGCATGGATAGAATACTAAGGGTCCCCTATCAACATAGCAGTCTTCAATCTTTGGTTTGTTTGTCGCTATTTTTTGTGAACACGAGAGCTAATTAAACCGGGATCTATTGTTTGAAATAAATTCCGAACTACTGCTAATTCCCAAGCCATAGATGGATTTCGAGATTACCAACTGTTGAACTAAAGACCAGAGATCTAACCATATTCAGCTGTCAGTGTAGTTCAGTTTTCGATAGCGTTTAAAACTGAATATTCACCATAGATTATAAACCGAAACATCAATAAAATGAAATATTTAAAGAATTTCTATTTGTAAAAATATTCCGATTAAAGTATTGGATATACGTTACGGATTTTCAAAATTTAAAAACACTTTGAAATTGTTAATTTTGGAAAAGAAGTTAAAACAACAATTAACATATTGAAAAAAAGATGCATATACAGCTCGCGGACTCTTGACATCCGCTGACAAGCCCATCTCCAGATCCAAGCATTAAACTTTAGGTGGACGCCTATTTTATAGGGACCACACCCACCTTTTACCTGTGCACGAAAAGCCGACATTTCCGGTGTGGATTGTAAAAAGGAGCTCCCCTCCAAAGCACTGCAGGTACCTCAGCTGGCCGCCCTCCCGAAAAAAGCTTTTCAGAGGGGGAAAAAAGTACCGATGATACAGCAATTCGCAGAAGAATGTTGGAGAGGATGGTATTCGTTGGCGAAAGAGAAGAGGATATGAAATTCAGTCGCGCGCGAAATATTTACGGCACTACATCATTCCCTTCCCAAAGAAATCCAGGGCGTTCATATCAGAAGAATCGAGGGTGATTTGTTTGCTATGTTTTTTAGAGCCGTCGTGAACATAAAAATCGAGCAGAACTAATTTTACAACCTCTGAGAGGGATTGTTATTAATGCTCACGGCAGAAACATGCCTCCATTTAAGAAAAAAATACGACCTTTCTTCGGCAATGCCGAATTCCATATACTCCTTTTTATTCCTTATCCAGCAAAACTGAATCGTAAACAATAATAATAGCCAGTGGACGAAGGCATTTACTGGGTGGTCTTGTGACAATCATCAGCGAAAATAGCTCCAAGCCACAATTTACAAGGGAATTGGTCATATTAGCAGAGCCACACATATACAGAGACTTGTTATAGTTACTCGGCCAACAGTTCTTGCAAAAGGTAAAATATGTTACTGGAGTGTTGTCATTTTAAAATTCATTGAATCTCCTTTTAAGCGTCTATCTTTTACGACTCTGCACATCATTTCTGTTTTCTGCCGATTCATTAATAATCATTATAACATAAAATATTCTACTTATGAAATGTAAATATTCGATGAAGCATCAATTCAAGGATCTTAAGCTGGCATTTTCCAACCATTTCTTAATCAATATTCTCTAAGAACAGAATTTTTCATTAATTATTTTCAATATTATTTTTTAGAACATTTTGGAATTACAACACAAAAAATCAGTAGCTTTAAATCTCTTCAATATTTTTTTATAAATAAATTTTTCAAATTACTTTTTAATGGCAACAGAAAATTAAGACAATGATTTTTTTTCAATATTGCATCGTTTAATCTTGTGATAATTAGGGCACAGGAAATTTAAAAATTCTAATGAATTATCTACATAAATTAATATAAGTACCTTGTAAAGGAATTTGTTCTTCAGCTTTTTTAGGACAAGCACCATCATCACAAAGAGAGAAGGACAGTTCCTAAAAAGATAAAATTCCATATTTAATTTATGTACACTCCTCGAAACAGAAAAATTATTTTTCATACATACGCAAGGTATATTTACTGTTGACTCATGTACATTCGTCTAAAATTTTTTTTTTTGCCAAACTATGCTATTACTAATTATCGCAGAATGATCGTTTCACCTCATTACGATTATCAGACAAACAATATGATATAATAGGTAAAAGAAAGTTCAGAAACAGTCAGGTGATTACGTGGTAACATAACGCAATTTATATTATTCAAAAATAATCAGATATCACTATCCATTTCGAGTTGATTCTCTTATTTCTTAAAATTAATACATATTTTTCATTCGTTTTAAATTCATCTGGTTCCAAATAAGCTTTAAAACTGCAGAAGAGAGTTAAATTTCTTCTGGATATATTGAATGACGGCAGTACTAAAATTTCCATCCCAAAAGAAATAATATTTTGAGAAATGAATAAATCGTGTTAAGTTTATACTGTAAGAATATTAATAAATCGCATTAGAGCCCCGCAATAGACTACTGTCAAATCTTGAAAAATACATTAAATTATTCAAAGAAAGAAATAATTTTTTAATCCCTGTTAGAAGAAGTGCAATATAAACTAACATTCAAACCTTAAGGAAATGTAAACTGCATAACTATATCAACAGTTTTCAACGGACATGCTTATTTTTTTTAAAATATACTAACAAAAAAAAAATTAAACTTCATCGCGGCCAAAGTACTACGAACAATTTTGCATGCAGTTTATTACAGAAATAATTGATTGAAGGATGTAAGAACAATAACAAAAAAAATTTAGATTTCAAGCTAACTATTTCATTATTGTAGATTGATTGGAGGTATTTATAAAAATATTATGCATATTTATTGCATTAAGGAAACTGACTATTTCTTTTTCTGGAGTCCATTGGGTTAGAGATAAAACAGCTCTCTTTTGAATGAAGGTCATGGATTTCATCCCTATCATTGATGAATAATGAAAGGAGGATCTTGCACTTTTGTATGTACATCTGATAGGCGGAAGCTTAGGATTTTGCTCTTTTGCAGCACTTGATATAGTCCACTATGCATAAAAAGTTCTCAAGGACGGTAATTTACACGGTGAATTTTAAAATGCTTTGCAAATATTAAGCGATATCATAATTCTTTTCATAATTAATTAACATTACCAATTAACAAGTTTTAAATTTATAAACTAGCATTAAAAATTTACGTTGTGTTAATTTTATTAAAATTCGGGAGGAAAAACTTGAATTTTCAAGTCTTGAATCTTTGAGGCATTTGAAAATCTTATGATTCTAAATTAGCTATAAAATTTCTAGTACCAAATGTGCATTTTATTTTTTACTCGAAGGAGCGATCTTTTTTTATTCACACTGGGAAAAATATTTCCACCGACCTGACTGAAAACCATCTGGCGCTACTCCTATTTATTATGAATAACTGTCCCGAGACCGAATTCAATGATCCCAAAAGTTAAATAATCCGAGAGTCCATCAAGGGAACGCGGTTACAGTCACCGTTTGCACTAAAGTAGGTTCTTTCACAGCAAAAGCCCTTGCCCAGAGAAGGAAAAGAATCACATCCACGGTTGAGAGTTAGGTGGTGGGGGTGGGGGCAACGCGTGACTGATTAAACATGCGACTGAGGAAGGAAGCTGAAGCTTGGCGGCGAACATCAAAGAACGGTCGCAAAGGAAAATCTGGTAATTGTACGTGAAGCGTGAAAGATTATTAAAAAGAGAAGGTAGGAAGAGAGAAAAATAAAAAGAAGTGGCAATAGAGTAATAACAAAGGACACACGTTTTTTCCCCCATCTTTCTTTGTATGCACTTTTCACATGTTGCTTTATTTATTTCAAGAAGTCAGTAAATGTAATGATACGGCGGTGCCTTATTTCTAAAGCGCATAGAAATCGCCGCTGTAATTAAATAAGAGGCGGAAACGAATTTAAAAATACAATCCAATAATTACAAAATGAATACTTTGGAAAATGAAACGCATTTACTGTGTGGAATTTTGACATACATATAATGACACACGGTCTGCCAGAAGTTTTCTTTTATCATAAACCGACTTAGCCATATTCTTCAACGTATCTACTTTTCTTACGTTCCCCATATTATTTTGATGAGAGAATATTTTGAGGTATCGATATTTATATAATAGCACAGTATTTATTACAATATAAATATGCGGCTTGCCCCTCACTGGGGTAACACAAGCACTTGCTCGAAGATGATAAGAAAGTAAGGATCAAAAGTATCGAAATTCTCTTCTGTTTCTATTGCAATTAGCAATTTTTTAAAAAAATTTAATGTACATTTAGAATCACCTAAACAGCCCCTAAATAGCTTTAGTCTCAAAACTTCAAGTTAACTTAGTAGAACACCAATTAAAATATTTAAAAACATAAGCAATGTCTTTACTTTTAAAAATGCTATATAGTTGAAAATTTCAGAACGAAATATAAATATCTAGAAATATGAATTTCATGGCGGAAGCTATTTCATTAAATATAGCACAATATGATATTTAAAATTCTAAATGGAAATGTTTAAAAACACAAAACACGATAGTAACACGCTGAAATATAAATTCAAGAAATTTTATCTTTTCCAAAGTGGAAACAACTACATTAAAAATAAGAGCATTCAATCAATTTTTTTATTGAAAGTAAACACGATGCCAATGCATAAATCTCAAAATGTTTTGAACAATGGCCCCAGCTTTATCATCCTTTACGGTGTATGATAAGAAAGAAAAACCGCGGGAAATCAGGAGATGTTTCACGTGAGAGATTTGCTATTTCGTATGCGGAAACGATAAGTAGATGCATCTTTAATTTTCAAAATACACATGAAAGCATATATACAAATTGTGGCATTTAAGTTAAAAACACAATTATGGATACTGATTTGGTAAACATGGCAGAAAGAGTGGTATGTTGATTTTTCAAGGTTAAATAAATAATAAGCGATAAAAAGAATGAATGAACTTAAAAAATAATAAAATTCATAATTAGCATAATCTTTATAGTGTATTTTAATACTAACATACATTATAATATTATACTGAATTTTATAAAAACATAAAAATAAAACTAAAAAAAATATATATTATTTCATGAACAACGACAGCTTTAGTACTTTTAAGTAATTTAATAACTTATCGTCTGCAGGTAAAGTGCATAAAAGATAACAATCCTTTTGCGTTTAAATATTAGTATGAAAAAGAGATATACCTTAGAAAAGACTCGCAACCTAAATTAGTTTCAAATAACATAAATATAAATAAACTTTTATAAATTCTCTTTAATAGCATTACAAAAATCGAATTATAACAACACTGTATATATGTCTGCAACTTTATAAGACTAATATTTTCGTGCATAAATTTTAAGGTATTATATTCATTAGAATTAAATTTTCAAAGTAAATTCAACAAGAATTAAAATAAAAACTTTCATTCTAGAAATTAAACCCCATCACTTTGCATACTTATACTGGCTACAAGGCTACCAGCAAGTGTGCAAGGACAAACAGTCTCAATAAATATCGCAATAACAATTTCATTACGAAAGCTTGCAAAAAAGAAAAAAAAGAAAAAACTATACGTGAAAATATTAAATCACATATTTTTATTGGTCTCATAAATTCTATGGGTGGATATGAAGACCAATATTAAGATTATCGAATAATATATAGCAAGTGAATCAATAGCTTATACATGGATACCCATAAACGAATATTTGCAAAAGCTATTAATATTTATTGTATAATAGGGGTAAAAAAAAAAAGATTTAAAATCGACTCTAAATGAGAAATGAGATAATGTTTCTGATAACGGAATTGTATGATAAATGTTAGGGTTGTTTTATTAATCAAGAAATAGTATTCCGTCGATTTGAATGAAGAAGTTGAACAACACATGAAATTTAAAAAAAAAAAAAAAAAAAGGAAAGCGTAACAGAGCATTCAGTAAAAGAAAATCTGGATTTTAGGGTCAGCTTCAGCATGGTTCTGATGCATCCATACGTCAATGAAAGATATTAATGTGCATCAAATATTTTAAATTCATCCAAAATTCATTTTATTTCAGTTGAACACAAATAACCAATATCGGATGTAAAGAGTTAATAATTTTTTTAACATAGTAAGAATGAAAAAAAAAAAAAAAAAAAACTGTTGAGGTGAGTTGAAGATTTCCACCAGGCAGATGAGAGCTGCAGGGACCACACAAGTAGAACATTTCGTCACATATCAATGCTCATCCCTCCCTCGCATCCTCTTCCCTTTCGTCTTATCAAAGTGAATGGGGACCAGAAGACAAGAACCAAAATAGGGTAGGTTCAGGAAAAAAAAAATTCAATGGAAAAGACGTAAGAGGATCATCCACACACACACACACACACACACACACACACACACACATATATATATATATATATATATATATATATGTATATATATATATATATATATATATATATCTTTTTGGATGGATTTTTCCTATAGAAGGTCATATTCATATGCCCTGCAATGAGGAAAATCTGAAAAATTCCTAAAACAGCCCTCTGGGCAGCATATAAAAAAGCAGAAAAGTTATGCATTACCAAAGTCATGGTTAACCAAAAACTAGAAGATTAGTATGAGAATTTTGCCTTATTATTAATTGTTTACATTTTCATATTTGACTGTAAATCAAGTAATTTTGATGATTCAAGTAATTTAAATAATGATGTTTATATATGTAATACCAATATATATTAGCAAGCCACAACTTTCTGAGGAAAATGAGTATTTAAGTTTCAGGGGAAAAAACTAATTTGGAAAATATTTACTATTTTTAATACTGCCAGTTAAAGAAAGATGTGTGGAACATTTGGAATTTTTTTTCAATTACGAATTATTAAATATTGAAGTAAGAATTCCTTTTATCAGCATTCTATTGTACTTCTGATCGGCAGCATGTTGGGAAAACCGAAAACATATTCGCTGCAGAGGGCAAAAATAATCTCTCTAAGATAAAAAAAAAAAAATAAAAAAAAACTATAATTTTTTATTTATTTTTTATTAGAAAATGACATTTTGAAGGTGTAAAAGAATGAGAGATCCTATAATTTACATGTGCGTACAGATCAGAATTTTAAAAATGGACAAGAACCACATACCAACATTCTTGATGCGAGCAGAGTTTTCAGTATTATTCAAGTAATGGTATGCATTCCGGCATAAGCAATTACATTGTGAGATCAAATATTAAGGTTCAATTTCTCGATGCCAATCCCTGTTGAATGATGGAGGATGTATAAAACATTTTTACTTTCAACAACTCATTAATTAAGATGAGTAGGTGGCGTGTTGTGTCTGTCGTTTAGCAGCTAAAAGCTGTTTTAAAATCTTAATTTTTATTTCATTTTCTTTCCGTGAGAACTTTTCATAATTAGTGAGTTGTATATACATGTAAAAAGGAGGAGAAAAAAAAACTCTTTTAAGAACTACATCAGATGTACATACAAGAGTAGAAATGGTATTTAACATTGACACATGTGGAATGTGTGAAATTCGATTACGATGAATATGGTTTTCAGTGTCTTTGCCATACGGATGTCAATCACATTCAGACTCTCAAGCAAGCACCTTGACAAGGCAGCATATAAAAATCAGATGACAGTGTCCACTTACCGTTTATTCAATAATGGCTGGGATCGAACTCAGGACCTTCCACTAGAATAACTGATCAGATATTACTCTGATTTCCTCTCGTACAATATCCAAATATGGTTAACTATTTACAAAAAATATAGAACTTCGGGATGTCGTAATATAGTTATAAAATGAGGTACTGTAATTATACTTTGGAAAGCTCCGGAAAGGCCCTCTGTTTAATAATAAACAATATCTCGTTTGTTTAATATTGAGGTGAATATCCGCAATACTAAATGGAACAATTAATACTGGTATGAGTTTTCACCCTATATGTTCCAGATAGTTCAAAAGCAAACGGAAAGTTAATAAATAAAAATAAATGAATAATTTAAAATAAATGTATGCAGAGGATAATTTCATATTACAACATATATAAGTTTCAATAACTCCGAAAATAATTAATAATCAAGAAAAGCATATTTTATTCTTTCTTTTTTTAAAATTATTCTAAACTCATACATTTAAAAAGAAAGGTAGCTACACACACAGATATGATTTAAAATAAATGAATATATAAATGGGAGAAATTATTATTATCATTTTTTTTTCGATATGATACTTTATTAGCGGATTATTTATTTCAAATTTTGTAATCCTGGATCTATCAAGTATAGATTAACAAGATTATTTTGAAAGGAAATAAAATTCCAAAATAAAGAAAATTCAGTTTTATGAGTATATAGGATAAAAATAATATTATTTAAAAGAAATCGCGCGTTTTAAGAATTAAAAAGAAATTGTTTTTTAAGAATTTGAAATTTGTTTCCATAGAAATTAATTTTCTGGACAAGATTTTCTAAGGACAATATTTATTTCAACGAAAATTTCTAAATTCAACTTTGCCACATGACCAATCTTAGATTTTTGATATAAAACTGAGATGAAAATTGGTCTACATCTTAAGGAAAAAAAAAAAAAAAACATTCATTTAAATCAGTTAATGAAACTGGAATTCATTTCAAGCTGAACAATGAATAATTGTAACTGAGCAGCAGGTGGTAGAGTTATGATGATTCAACATTTTTTTTTAACGTTGGCTGTTATAATACCGCCAAGTAGAAATGAAAAGGGGCAATAATACAACAGCTTCAAATCATCCTTCCTGAAGTATAATAATAATCGCTTGCAACGAGGTGAACAGAGGTGGGGAGAGTGTCTTCTACGAAAGGGGGAGAGGCAAAAAAAGAAGCCGGCGTCTTCAGAACTTTCCGCGTGTCTGACCCCAGACATCATTAGGTGCAGGGGCACAAAAGGGGAAAGATTCCCGCCCTCCCTACGTACTGGGGAAAGAAAGTGCATACACATAAAAAATAAGCAAGAAAGAACGTCACTGAGAAAAGCCAAGAAATCGTGCCACGCCATTACTCGCCGATTTGGCAATAAACATTTCATTTTTTTCATCGCCAAGAATAGTAACACAGATTTTCATTCATGAGAAACTCTTCAAAATACAATATTTGGAAATAAAAATTATTTCCACTTATGTATAAAAAATTATTTATATATTAATAAAATTATTTCCACTTATATATATGAACATTGTAAAGGGACACCAGATTATTGTAACCGAGAGATTCCTTTAAAATACTCCACCGTCAAACCCGTGTAAACTTTGAATCATGGACAAACCAATAAAATGCACTTTTCCATAGCGCACTACACTAACTAGCAAAGAGTTTAGTAGGTCTAATGAATATTTAACATGCATTATTCGTTTCAGCGAGATGTTTTCTGATTGGATCAAAGACATATTAAAAAAGACGAGTTTCCAATTGATACATGTCACGCAGCCATGAATATAATTGGTTCTACTGACTGCAATTAACAATAGAATGGTTAGTCTCCTAAATTCAATTTTGTGTTCGAAATATGAAAGTGTGAATTACATAAAATGTAAGTTTAGTACCTTTCCCTCAAATCCCTGCTTTTGATATTCACCGAAAAGGGGAAAGAAAAAAATCGCAAATTATTGTCATAAATAAACCATCATGCATGGTTTAAAAATATTAACGTTTTCAGAAATTATTAAAAAATAATACAAACATTTTATTTACATTTTATAAACTAAGCGATTATCACTTACTTGTTAAAACGTATTTAAACTCCAATGTTTATTTCTGGCGGAAACTGTTTAGCGATTGCATCGGTAATCGATTGCGTAAGTATAATGTAATAGTACCTTTTTTCAATGAGACAAAAAAGAATTTTGCTGTATTTTGTTATTTTGGCCTAAGTAATTTGTGACAGTAATGCTTCGTTTAACTATTTTATTATCACCAAGCAATATTTTGCACCAACTAGTTTTAGATTTGTTTAGCATTAGTTTGTTTACCACTGTTTAGCACATTTTAGTCAATTTTTACAGAAAAAAATTATATTTAGTATGCATTACATTCAAAATAAAATTTTGATCCAATAAAATCATCGTATCCATTCGCTTCTACGTAAAAAAAAAAAAAAAAAAAAAAAAAAATGCTATTTCTTTAGGATTAAAAGTGGGGGTATAATGAAAAATTCCTTTAGATTTCAATCATTATTTTATACATATCAAATCACTTTTTATCTTTAATAACTCCAATAACCAATACTATAATTTTTGCCCCATATGATTTTTCAGTTTCGTGACAAATTTTATTTAGATTATCATCCAAAAACCTTATTTCAAAACCCAAAAATAAATTTACAGGTTAATGATGAAAGTTACAAAAAAGCCTACATCTTAATTAGCTATCAATGGACTTATTCATTCGAAGATTATCATTACAAACTGCATTAAAAATAGCAATTAATTGATTTTGCTTACTTTTTTTTGATAAAATGATTAAAATATAGTTTAATTATAGCAGAATAAGTAAATAAATATTAAAAATTTATTAATAAATTTCGTCACTTTTCTAATACTCTTACATTGTAATTAAAACTTTACTAATAAAACAAAGTGTAAAAATTAAATGATTCCCTTAAAAGCAATAAAATGAAATTCTAATATAAACGTGATCAAATTTATGGTGAAGAAAGTTATTTTATATTTTCAAGTAGATTTTTGGACAGAAATAAGTCTCAAAAGACACAAAATTAAGGAAAATATACCAAGTTTTGAAATGAACACCATAGTTCAATAGTTTTTATTATATAGATGTGCATTCTCCACGAAAGCAAGAGCGATGTTCTGTCTCTATTTAATTATACCGTAAATCACAACTGATCGCAGATTAAAACAAATTTTAAAAAATTCAAAATTTATCGTTGGCGTAAGCAAGACATTAGTCTACGGTATGATTCTTTAAAAATACTACAATTATTGATTTAAAATTTTCTTAGTTATTGAAATTTTTAAAAATTTAAATCGTCCTTGCTGATTTTAACTAATTTCAAAGCGTATGTTTTGTCTTGTCTTTTTCATTTTGCTTTATCTTCTGTTCTATTGTCAACGCGTTAATTGCTTGAATCCACGGAAAACAGCTTCTCAAACCGCTACTTTGGATTTCATATAAAAAATCGTTTTATTAACAAAATGAACTTCGACAATATTCTCAGACATTCGATGGTAAACTCTTCCTTGTTTGCTGCCATTCAAAGAATGTTATTTAAAGGCAGGCAGCAAATTCGTAGGCAAGTCGTGTTAACGATGTCGTCTCAATACGATGTCGTAATTAATTATGAGTGACGTAGATGAAACGTTACTGATGTCATGGATATTTTAAACGAATCCGAATTTTGTTAAAGTGGCATAAGAGCTTAACTGGAACGAAAGAAACGACCTCTTTATAGTTAATTAAAAAAATATTGTAACAAAACAAAATAACGCGGTTGGATAGTGACTTTCTAAATTCTTTTACATTATAACAATAATTTAACACAATAATGTAAAATATAACTTCAAATTTTCTTAAATTAGGACTTTGATGAAGTAAAAATTAGAACGATTAAAACATGCTGTGAAATTATTTAATAAAATAATTCTTTGTAGAGATTAAATTGTCTGTTTTATCCTCCAACTATATTGTAAATTTATTTTTATTGTACTGTTGTTTACAATTTACCCCAAATCTGAGAAAACTTTTCTGAACCGATGATAGGGTACATACGATTTAGAAAGCAAAAGAAGTTTTCGGCCCATCTTTGAAAAATAAGAACGTGGCAACCCCTATGCCACTCGCCTTGCTCGAAATTAGCTCTCTAGAACTGAAAATATGCTTCTAGCTTCAAGAGCGTTTCCATTTCTCAGAACTGGGTTCATTTTTATGGTGATGTTATTTCTCATTTATTTTTATTCATTTTTTTTTCCTTTTCGGCTCCCGCAATTTTTTTTGTTTCTTCCTACATTTTTATCTTACGAACTCCTTTCTACTTTAGTTAAGGCTTAAACTTTTGGAAAATTATTTAATACCTAAATACCTAGACAATTTATAGCAAAATGTTACATTTATTATATCAAAATTAATATATATATAATCCTTATAGCTATCTAAAAAATATAGAAGTAAAAATATGTATTCACTTTAATAAAGTGATCGTCTGCACACTGTAAGGAATTCTGAAAAAATTGACAAATGTTAAAATTCGAAATAATTTTCATGACATATAATTAGTTCAATTTACTTTATTTTTAATTTCATCTAAACTCATTCTCAACAATAAAATTTAATTTAAAATTAAATGACTTTCATATGAATCATATTCAAACAATAAATATTCATTGATCTAAATTATAAATCCAATCAACACGTGTGAGAATTAATTTATAAAAACATTTATTGTTAATCCATAATGGTTTTCGTATGATTTCACAAAATATTAAATTCCATTATAAATAGAAAAAAAAAAAAACTTTTACCACATATTGTTATGTAAGTAGTAGAATGTTTCACATTTTAATAATATTCAGACATTAAAATATGATAATGGTGCAGACATTTTTAAGTGATACTTTAAAGCTTATCACTATGCATCTACAAGCACTACAAATCGTTTAGGTGAATTCTTAAAATCAATAATTTACCATGAAAAATTGATAGAATTCAATTAGAATACTTATATTTGCTTTTTTTCACTTCCTTCTATTTCAGATTTTTTTTTCTTCATCATATCATCAAAATGATTCGGAATTAATTTTAAATTGTTCAAATTAAGATTCAAATTTTGATGAAATAAAAATTTAATTAAACTTTATTTCGAAATTATATTGAATAAAAATCAAAACATACACACACACACACACACACACAAAATTATTTTTTAGTTCCATTATTACAAAGTAAGCCAATTATTTTTAGAAAAATATGTTATAGATTGGATTTCAAAGTTCTTTGTTAAAAGTAAATCTGGAGTTCAGCAATGCTTATATAAATACTGAAAGAAATTTCAGATGTTTTCAGTTACTTATTTCAAGATAGCTCTGAATTTAGGAGAAATAAAGTTTATTAATAAAAACATTTTTTAAGACCAGGAAGAAAAATATATTAAAATATAAAAACAAAAAACTCCTTATCACTACTGATATACACAAGTGGGGAAATTCATTGATAAAAACTGTGTAAAAAATCGAGAATGAGCAACATAATTATTATCCTATTTTACTGCAGTATACTGCATTCGAAGAAAGAACAATAAGAAAAACACCACGAACTAAAACGCTGGTACGCTTAAATAATTCACTGCACCGTGCAGCTTATAAAAAGAAATACATGATGTAGAAAGAAAAGTGTTTGGCGACAAAAGAATTAAAATGAATAAAAATATGCCAACAAGGGGACAACATAGGCTGAAAGCAGACCATGAATGATAAATGTATAAATTATTTAAGAAGAAAAAAATAATAATAATAATAAAAAGATAAGTCTGCGGCTTTTTTTACTGAAGCATGTCACATAACAAAAACCACTTGTTTTCTCCTTCAGATTTGGGATTGTGAGTTTTAACAACGTCTTTTAACAAGACCGACCGCTAATGATTAAAAAAATTCGTAGGAAGTGGTCATCAACCCTCGATTTGCTTCTGTGTTATCATCGCCATAAAATCTACTCGCTTTTATAATTTAAACAAATGCCTTGTTTCAACAACTTTCTAATAGATTTTTTCTAACAAGCAAACGATCCTTATTAAAAAGGAACATTTCATTTTCAAATATAAAATATGTAAATGCAACAGATTATTATCTCTCATATATATAAAAAAGTAGATGGTATTCACGTAATTTATGGGACAATGATAATTTATGCAGAAAAGAAACCTATTTTGCAAATGTTTATTGAAGCGCAATAAGATTTAAATACGTTTTCCAAACAAAATTAGTGCTTGAAGAACTACTTATATATACATACACACTCATATATATATATCTATATATATATATATATATATATATATATATATATATATATATATATATATATATATATATATAATGTATACATACATATTCTCACAATATCTTAAATAAGATTATGTATGCATTATATTAGATGCGCGTAAATTTTTTTTATAACTATTATAATCACATACATAACTTGCGAGTTTTCTTCACGTAAATTAATAGCTGTCGCTTTTTGGCTTTTTTTTTTGTTATATTTCAATTGTCATAGTTTGAAAATAACTCGTTGTGTGTATGAATTATAATAGTTCTAATTAATTTTGAAGTTTCAATCATGTCTGACAACTAAAGGAAAGAAGGTAACACAAGAAAAAATGAATATAAACATGAATATTTTGAGAATAAAATTTAACAGTACATAAGAATAAAATTTGATTTGGACACATCTCTCTCTTTTCAAATTTTATCATTTAAATAACCCCGAATAGTACAAATATATATCACAATATAACAATCAAATTAAAACCACGAAAGTTTTTCTCTGATACTGCTAAATTAATGTTTAAAAATTTTATTCAGTTATACTAAATTAACAGGAAAATTTTAAAATGTTAAGGAATTGATAAGAAATTATAATCTAAGAAATGAAAAAAAAAATTGATAATAATATTATTAAAATCTGAACAACAAAAAATAGTTTTGAATTTTAATTATGTTTTTATATTTTGAAGTCGTAAAGTAGTTTTCGAAATATTAGTATCAAACTTCATGCAAAGGAATTAGACATTTAGTAACCAATATTGTTTTTTAAAACAGTGGGAAATTATTGCTACACTCTTAATAATACAAAATACAATTATTCTCTCAGTTTCAAAGGTTACTAATGATTAGCTTATAATTAGTTTTACTTTCAATCCAGTAAAACAATAGCTATTAACTTTTTAACATAAACCATTTAATATTATTTTAATATACAATTTTATAATATCAATAATATTTATAATTTCTTAGATAATATGTAGAAGTGAAAATGTTTTGTTCCCGATTTTACATATTCAATAACATAATAAATAAGAAAGACAAAAACAATAGCTAGAAAATTTTTTAATTTAGCTTGAATTTACTAAGAACTCAAAAACTTTCCAGATTTTTGAAACAAATTTGTCGGTACTATTACTAAAAAGGTATTATAAAAACCAAAATCATGAAAGGATTACAATTAAAACTTTAAAGAAGCAGTCGTAACTATCTTCAATTATGTATGACAGCAAAAATTTTATAATTTTAATCTATATTTGAGTAGAAATCTCAGTGTACTCCGGAAAAATATATTAAAGTAATTTGTTATACGGTTTTTGGTTTGAGGTGAACTTCAAATGAAGAAAGCTTACAATTTCTGCTAAATAATTTTTCTCCACATGCAAAATTAAATTTAACAATCATATCAAAAAATAAAGAAAGGAAGAAAATAAATAAAGGAATAAAAAAATCACAAAAAAGAATATGTGCACTATAATTGAACAAAGAATGATTTTTATTGCAAAATTATATGCAGATATAAAGCACAAAGTGCAATATAATCGAAATCGAAAAAACTTTCCATTTCCCTCCCCACCTGAATAATAAAGGGAGGACACGAGTAGAAAATTAGAGGTATAGCCGGTTAGAATTAGAGAGTAGAGAATATTGAAACGTTCAGAAAATTAAAGTTTAACCTGTGGCGCCCACTGGTGGCGATGTGATACTTCTCTTTTTTATATCTTCTCTCCCCACACCCCTTCTCTATGCAAGTCGTCGGTATTGCGGTTAATTACAAGCCATGCAGACCAAGGCTTGCCGCCTAGCATGCTCTCTTCGTGCATCACTCACCCTCCTACCTCCAGCAATTTTCTTTTTTTTACAGTTGATCTCACTTGTTATTATTTTCATTGCGCTTTTTTTTCTTTTTCCAGCGCACGCCATAAAACCAGTTTCCAGTCACACAAACGCTTTGCATCCTTCAAATACATAAGCTAGTATACGTGATCTCATTTTTATTCATTATTATATATTTTTTCAACATTCTCTCCAAAGTTACAACCGATTAATAAGCTCAAAACTATAGCAAAAATTTAAAAGAATTTGATTTAAATGTTTAATTATTAGAAAAGAATCGATAGAATTCGAATGATAAAAAAAGAAAGTACATTATAATGCCAAAACCGCAAAGGTATTCATATTTTTATTTATACTGTGAAATAAATATAACCTATTTGGTAAAATTTTAAAAATAATTTTTTTCACGGTAATGAAGATAAATGTTAATATTTTTTATCAATATTTTAAATAACTTTACCAATTACGAACTCGTTGATTCATTTAGATAATTGTAGCATTTTAGTTTAACACAGAGTTATTTTTAATCGTTAAAAATTTTTATGAATTAATTAAATATTATATTAACGAGTGCAAAGTGTGAATTCGCCAAAAAATAATCAAATAATGCATTTAATTTTAAATATACATTGTATGTTAATTATAAGTTTTATTGCAGATTTTACAGTGGTTGAATCTGCAGTAAAAAAAGTTAATCATAAAATTAGAAAAAACGAAAAAAAGTATGCTCTCTCTCTCTCTCTCTCTTTTTAAGAAAATAATTTATCATCCCAGAACAAAATTTATTTTTATAATCTTTAAATATTACATTAAATAGTAATGTGGAAAAATCGTTTTCGGATAAGTTACTATTCAACTATTTAAGAATATTTAAGTTCGATAATGCATTGTTTTCTTTAAATGCAGAAACGAAAACAAGGAACTAATGACTTCCTCCCCCCCCCCCCCAAATCACAGATAAAAACTTCAACGAAAGAAAGAAGAAAGGGGGAGAAAATGGTCGACACATTTTAACCATCATTCATGGTTGGACGGTTAGCTAATTGTCTCCTTATAAAGTTTTTTATAAGGAGCTTATATTGTATTGCTTCAATATTGTAACTGAGAAATCAAGATGCTCTAAATATAATTTTTTTGTCAAAATTCTAGAGCCATTGCCTCCGTAAAAGTTAAGCATTTGCTGCGTTTTTTTGACTGATGTGCAAGACCCGATTTAGCCTAATTTGAGTCTGGACAAAAACTTCTTTGTGAGCTCCCTTTACTTCAAATAACTAACTTTCTATTCGATTTGGGGTCACTTCTGATTACGGCATACGAGGCATTTTACCCCGACCTCAGGGAATTGCCCCATGTACCTTAGACAGGCTCTGCTGTTGCGTTGTTTTACAATCAGAACCAAATTTTCCCGAAAGATCCACTAAATTTACTAAATTAAATGAAGATGTTTTTATTGTATTTGTCTTTTAATTTCAGTCAGCATAATCATATTACAATAAATTTGTAAAAATATGATTTGGTCAATTCATTGAATAAAATTACGAAAAATTAGGATTAAAGTTTGTATAACTTAATTTAAAAAGCCTGGAAAAGTGAGACGTTTTCCTAATTATTGATACTAGCTTGCAATACATGAATAAATTTTAAATTAATCACCGAAATGTGTGAATACAGAAGGAAAATAATTAACTATGAAAAATGAGATGTATTTAAAAGCTAAAACACTTAGATTCTGTAACTTTAAATTTGTAGACTATTGCTATGTGCTTATGATAAGTAAAAGGAAATTAAATACTTTCACTGGATAAATTAATTAAAATATAACTGACAAAATGCCTTGTAATATTTACACAACTTGGAACAAACTTTTCTAATTTTATTTAAAATGGTTTAAACGATTGTACATGAACATTAAATATGGATCCACGTGTAAAATTCCGCCAACCATAAACGGCGCCAAATGTAATTTACACCAACTCTAGAAAACTGTATATCAAATAAAATTTCCTTTTAGTATGATGTTATTTATTTTATGATGATGTATGTCCAGTATGATGCTATTTACATATGTAAAAATAATAAATAGAAAGTAGAGATCCAAGTTTAGTAAATTTTTTAACCAAGTTTAGCAAACATACAGTTCCACATTGTTTTTTTAATTGTTTGTTCTAAAATATTAATTTTCGCACTTTTAAAAAATAATTTTTTCTTTTTAATTTCATTAAATATACATTGGGGAACAATATGAAATGATTTAAGATCAATTTGATGGAATATTCGCCAAAATGATGCCAAATCGGATCATTACGATAGGATTTTACACATGCACCAAATATAGAAAGAAAAAAAAAAAAATCATAAACAATATTTCGTCAATCACGGCCAACTACGAGTCATGGAGTCAGAAAGGTGATCAAAAATATTCTTACATCGCCTAAGAGAGTACTGAACACATAATTGCGAGCGGCACTTTCAAACATTCCTGGAAAACTTCCAGAGAAAATGCTGCCTTCCGCCTAACGGGACGGTGTTTCAGAGAGCACAAGCGGCAACATAAATAAATCGCATAAAATGCGGAGTGTGCTGCACTTTCCGAGAAACACACCGTTACAAAGCCAAAACTGTTTTTCAACATTTCGGGAGATTGATTGAAGTCTTAAATTTTGCATGCCGAAACGTTTTACAAATAGCATTAAAAGAGAAGCCATTGATCTTAAAACGAATATCATAATATAACAGGATTTTTATAAAAAGAACTTGGAAGATTTTGCACAAAAACTTTATGTTTTCTGTTTCTTTTGGTTTTTTGAAGTTATATTAATTTAGGTAGCGACACACACATAGACTATTGATTACTTTGATTTATTTTAACCAAAAATAAATAATTATTTATTTTAAATCATCATTTCAAATTTTCTCTTAAGAAATCTCACATTGTAAAGTTCAAAATCTATTTTAAATGAAATGACTGGCTTTAATAAAGGAATACAGCACTTTCAATTTTATATAAGTAATTGGCACAGCGCTTAAAAAATCTATAGGAAACATAATAGATAATGTGATTATTTACTGTAAACTATTTTAAGAATAATTGACAATATAAAAATATTTTGTGCTGCTCTATATCTTTTTATTCTATGATTCAAGATTTCTCTGCCGAAACGCATCGGAGCAGATTAACAGATGATAAAAAAGGAAATAAATAGATGAAATCGATTATAAAATAAATTTTAAATGCTTAGGTGCCACAAATTACTTTTTCTCAACATATCTTTTATATGTATATATAAATATTATATTTTAAACATAAAAATAATATAGGTATATGTTTAAAATAGATGTTTTAGGAGAATTTCACATTTTAAGTTGCGTGTAATGTAAAAAAAAAAAAAAAAAAAAAAAAAAAAAAAAAAAAAAAATATTTTACATCTTACAAATAGAACTGTTAGTTATAAATAAAGATAAAATTAATTAATTTATTAAACATTATTAATATAATTATTTTAAAACCATCGATTAATGTCCAACTCATTTTATAAATTTATTAATACAAAATAAATTTAAAGCATAGTTTTAACAGCAGGAATTATTTGTAGTAACTATAAACGGTATGATTAATTAGATTAAATAAAATACATCATAAATTATTAAAACAAACTGTTTCGTTTAGGTTATAATTACTGGAGAAAATATCCATAAACATACATCTGTCTTATAGTACAGATATTACTTACATCCGTTTAATTATAAAGTGGGAGAATGATTTACTTTTCTTGTTTATATTAATCATTTATCAAAAATAATATTTTCTAATTATAGTGAGAAATTATTTTAACTAAAATACAACAAAAATACTTCAGGATAATTTTGTTCTATTCCAAAATGTGATAACTCTACACATTGAAGAGTATGAAAGAAAAAAAAAACTGTCGCTAATTTTTAAAATAAAATACTTACAATATTTTGTACTTACAATAAAATGTACTTACAATAAAATACTTACAATATTTTTAAATGTTTTATTCTAATTTATTACAATAAAATGTGTTAATTAATGCACTCTCGTAAGTAAGAAAATATTGCTTTCTATCACCTGTTTCTTGTTTGATGTTGTATGATTTATTTAATAATAAAATATTATTTTCATATCTAGAATACAAAAAACAAAAATTTTTGATGTCAGGTCTATTTTTTTACTACTACGAAAAAGAATAATTTCCTCGTGAAGACAAAGGAAAAAAAAAACTTATATTGCCCTCTAAAAAGCACGGCAGCAAAAATTGATTCAACTTGAAAAACCGCATCAGGAAAAAAAAAAAAGGTGAAAAAGTAAAGAAAGAAAATGAAACACGATAAGAAAAAAAGAAAGATAACGCCGGTTTATCATCCATTCAGTCTTCCTTTGAAAAGCGCCGCCTAAGTTCCAGTGATAACCATGAAAGATTCTCCACGCTTTTTGAAAAACGCCGACCGACACTGGGCGATTATTATTGTTCGCTGAGACGGATTCGACTCAAATATCACTCAATATGGCGTCTGCAAACGATCGCTGGAGCGTTTTTTTTTTCTTCTTTTTAATGATTATTTTTATTAAGAACAAATACAGAGTGGAATGTTAAGAGGAATAGAACTCTTGTTGGAGAACATTAGGTCGTTGTTATACCACAAGATAGTTGAATTTAAACAAGACAAAATCAGAGAATGACAAATAAGAGGAAAGTCAATATAATCATAAAATTATGATATAATTCAATTAAATTTTAAATAAAATGATAAAAACAGAAAAAATATTACTTTTTTAAGAATATTTTTGGCATGTTACTATTTTGAAATTAAATTCTATATAAATTAATTTCATAGATAATATAGTTATTAATACATAGAAAGCATAATAGAACGAATAAAATAAAAGTATTTTGAATAAGACTAAACGAAGGATTTATAATGGGGCCACTTGTGTTTTCATATGCAATTATTTTTGCTTCAATTTTTGTATTAACCTCAGAAATTGAATTTATGGGAAATATTTAATTAAATTTCTCAATAATACTTAATGGATGGTCTTATATTGAGGGCAATTGTGTTGCTGAAATACAATTTTTCATTTAAATTTTTGTATTAACTTCAGAAAAAAAATATTAACATAAAATTAGTAAAATAGACTATTCTCTTATTTTCATGAAAATAAATAGAAAAAAAGTGGGCAAATAAAAAATTTCAAAATTAACGAAGTGCACACAAGTAAAATATCAAAAATTTAGAATTTTTAATTAAAATTTGGAAAAACATATTAAAATATATATACTGACATATTAAAAGGAAATGGAAAATTAAAAGCTTTTGTCAAAAAAAGAAAAATTTCTTTCATTTGAATATCTTTAATTAACTGTACATTTTTGGGTGATTGATTTTTATTCATTTAAATTTAAAAAACAATGAAATTAATTCTTCAAAATTTATTTTATAAACTTAAAAAGCGTGAAAAATAATTTGAATTGTACTTTATTGGATATATTATTGGATAAATTATTAACGAAGGAAAAATAAGAAAAATAAACAAAAATATTTAAACTCTTTAATTTTTTTTAAATATTTCAGCAAGTTAATATAACTAGAAGTATATGTAAAGAGTGGACTAAATATTTAACTATAAGTTAAGAGTTAACAAAAACTACAAATTGTTAATAATTATATAATGATGTTTATATGAAATTAATTACCGCGGCAATTATAATAATAAACTTTTTCAAAAATCCTGTAAAAAATTTCATTCATAAAATTTAATTGTTAAATAAAAAATCAGTTGCACAAACCACCAAAAGAAAGCCGCAATTAATAATTCATAAGTTCATGACGTCACATTCTCTGGACAAACTGAAAGTATACTTCGGTTGTCATAACAACACACAAATGAGGGTCATTATTTTTATACCATTCAACAGAGATTTTTTTCTTTCTTCATTCACTAGTCTTATAACACAGTATGTCAACATCATGATTCATTTACTTGTACTAAGTTAAGTTGTCATAGCAACTGCGTTCAACAAAACTATTTTTACTCTCATCTTTTATAGAAATGGATTCATACTCACTTTATCAACAAACTGAAAATAATGTTTTGAAACGTTCATCATAAAAACAGGTAATAATAAAAGCAGGATGAACTATCACAATATAAAAAGAAATCAGTTAAATTTGCGTAAACTATCAATTCATTGACTGAATGACGTAAAAGAAAATGTATGAATGAAACCCTTCTGGTTCGAGTTGTGTTAGTGACGTGCGGAAATGCATTTCCTAAAACTCTTGACTGACAAATGTACCTAAAATCGCTGAACAACAAAATATGCTTCAAAAAATTTTTTTTAACAAAATAACAAATAACTCAATATAAGTTTTTTTACTAAAAAATTATTCAAGGGACCAATATAGTTCTTAATAATTATGGCAATTATATTTTCAATGTTATCTTCCATTAATAATAATGATAATAATTATAACCAGGATATTTTGTACAATGATACAAAAATGATAAGACTAATTCACATTTTTTAAATACAATTTTAAATATTTTTCGTGAAAAACTTTAAGTTAAATTCACCTATGTAATTTTTTACATTTATTTTCATTTAGATAGATTTAACAAATTTATGGGGAATTTTTTTTAATTATAAACAGAATATATATAAAAAACGAAATTATTATTAACCTTTGTTAACAAAACAAAAAGATTCTAAAGTTTTATTACAACAGGTAGGCAATACAATTAATAGTTATTAGGGTTTAGCAAAACAATATACGTATTCTTTTTAATTGTTAAATTGAAATAATCATAAATTCTTTATATATATATATATATATATATATATATATTATATATATATATATATATATATATATATATATATATATATATATATATATATAATGAACCAAATGAAGAATTTTTATAAAAATTTATAAAATGGTACGGAAAAAAAGTATTTTCACATTTAAGCAATAAGCACTGAGCATTTACTTTTCTTCCAACGTATTTATGATGGTTAAGGTTAATTGTAAATATATACATATATTTTTTTATTATTAAATATATAAATAGACGATATTTGTGATTTTAAAATATTTTATAATCATTTTAATATTTATTATTACTAAAATAAAAGCTAATCATCTTCCATATTGAGGTAATTAATAAAAATTAATTGTTTTTTAAATTTAATACTTATACCGGAATTGTTAAGTTTGGTACATTATATGCAGACTAATAACAAATTTATATTGTTTAGCAATTTTCCTAAAGATATAACTTGAACTTACCAATGGGCATTCAGACATAGTACGTCCAGCTTTAGCTAATGCAGATGGTAATTTGAGCGTAAATTTAGGTATTTTGCCTAAGATGCTCGACATTTTGAAACCTAGGCCTCCACCACATGACGTGGAAAGGCGATATCGTTCCCACCAGGCCGTAGTTTGTTGATATGAGAACCTCCAGGACACACCAGTTCCACTGTTCCGTCAGTGCATAAGAAACAAAAATACCTTCCGCAACTGAAATGGTGCTAAGGTATTTTCAGTATCCAGGGAGAACAAAACTAGGCTGACGGCGGTGATGACTTCTGACAACGTTCGTTCGCTGACACCAGTCCGTAAGAATGAATGAAACGGAGAAATTTCAGAAAGACTGGCTTTGAGAGAATAGATGGCATCCCTCCAGCAGTTTGAAGGGTTACTCTATTTATGCGATTCTTGATTTGTCGCCAAACACAATGCCAATGAAAGCCAAGTTTTATTATTGAATAAACGTATCCCACATCACATTTTTTTTGTAAACTGAATAAAATATTGTGATCTATATGTGCATAATAATTTAAACAATTCTATTTATAGAATTGCGTAAATTATTATGCATTTAAAACTTTGAAAGTATGATAAAAATATTTCGATTTTATATTTTCTACTACGAATATTCTGATTTATAAATATTTTTGTAATGATAATGTAATTATGTTAATGGCGTAAATACTTTTTTCAGTAGTTTTTAAGACCTTCTAAATGTCATATAAATTACCCATAAAAACTAAAAACAGATTTCAATTTAAGGAAAAAGAAAACTTTGAAAATTGATTTCGGCAGATACTTTTTATTTTGTCAATTTTCGAAAAAGGCAGTGCTTCTTCTTCTTTTTTTTTTTTTACTGAGTTATGATACTGTAATAAGCAACTTAAGGCAAAATATACTTTAAAAAATATTCAACTTTAAGTATAAAATTTTGATATTTATATATGATTAAATTTCAATACTATTTATAAGGTTAAATATAAAGTTTCGTGTAAAAATTTCATTATTACTTATATGGGGGTTTGAGCAATATTATAGAAAAAACATTAAACTGATTTTCATGTAAACTTGCATCGTTTATGATGCATATTTGTATTATCATAATTAATTTCAGAGGAACTTTTAAGCAAATATTGTCTCCAATTAATTGGCATGATAACAATGACCACAATATATAACAGTCATATTTTGTTCAAACATTTCAATTCAAAAAAGACTCTTGTAACATTGATTTCAGATCTCTAGGGGAAAAAATAATGAGATTATAAAGAAAATTATTTATTTATTTTATTAAAGAATTTTTAAATTTATATCTGTATGGTTAATATTTTGCAAAGTTTAACTTAAATGGCATGAGATTTTAACTCACTTTATTGATCTATACACTTAAAAATAAATGATAAAGTACTTTAGTCTATTTAAAATAATATAATTAAGATATATAGGAAGTTCAGTTTAGAAAGTTATTCATTCGTAGAAATAATACGTTTTAAGTTTCAAATAGCAGTTTATTCCTTTCTTACTTAGCAATTTTAAGTAAAAATACCGAGAAATGCTGGAATTTCTTAAGATTACATTCCATATAAGCAAAAATTTATGGTACAAGACTGAGTAATTTTGAAATTTTGTAAAAAAAACAAAACAAAGCGAAATTGGAAAATATAAATTTTAGCAAAAAATTATTAGCCTTTACTAGAAATGATAATTGGAAAAGGAGCCCGCTGTGGCATGCGTTGGTTAAGATGTTCTTTCTTGTTATCGGAAGGTAGTGAGTTCGATTCCCGACAAAATAGAAGATACGTCCTGTTCGCTATAATAACAACTGAGGCAAGTTAAACATGTCGTGTCGCAGTATCCTTCATGTGAAATGATACCTCTGATGGTCTTCTATTTGCTCCGTACTTGTAAATTAGGAAGACCCACTTTCAGGGCTACGATAGCACACCCATTCAGAGTTCCACTCTATAAGGTACAGTCACTTTTGTCTTTTGTAGAGATGAGAGGTGGAAATTCAAGTAACTGGGCATTATATAACAACAACAACGTAATTGGAAGGAGTGTTGGAAAAAACATTTTCAAGGTACATAATTACAGTTTGAACTCCCCGCCCCCTAAGACAAGGTTTAGTAGTTGCTCTAAGAAAACGCGTTGTATAAGCAGTCTCGTAAGGCCTCGTGTAATGCGTACAAATGATTCATGGATTAAGTTTTCTCTTTAAAGGGAGTTTAAATTGAATGTTAAGGAAAAACTATTGATGAACCAAATGTGATCTCGTTTTACTAAAATCAAATTAAGATCATTATAAAAAAATTATACAAATTTAACTAAAAAGCATTTAATTTCAAATAAATCAAATAATTCCAAAAACAGCTTTATGACATGTTTATTCGCTGTAGGAGCTATCGTAAATAAAGTTCTACCGACATTTATTATTATTATTCATTAATTTATTTGCAGAATATTCAATGGACAATAATTTAATTTAATTTTATAAGAGCAATATTGACACCATGCGCAAGCTGACTAGAATTTGTACGAATCATTATAAATTTTGAACTGTACGAATGGTTTCGCAGTACAGAAATATACCATGGGGAATCAATGTGATGTACGGAGGAAAACACGTGTTATACGGGGGACATAATATCGCATAATATGAAAACGCATTATAAAGTGTGCATTGTTGAAGGCGAGTTTTCTGTATAAAATCAAACTCAAAGCTTTGTTACTTATTTCACAGTAAAAAGAAATCTTATGCTAACTTGAATTATTATTGTGATATCTGATTTCCCATTGTTCAATAAAAAATAAAAAAAAAAAAAAAAAAAAAGGGGGAATGTACGTTTTTACTACGAAAAAATGGAAATTAATTAATCAGACATTATGCCTGAGTTCCAGACAGGTCATTTTACTTTGCAGTGCTCTCACTATGCAATATTCACATATCTACATAACAAGCAATAAATTAAATGTTTCTCTATCTTGAAAAGCCTCAATATAGTCCATAACACTGAAAATATTAAAAGTTTGCCATTTACCAAAGGTTAAATGATATTTGAAAAGCTTCGTTACTTGAACTAACTGACGGATACATCAAACTTAAAACATATTTAAGAAGAATTCCTAATCATTTCTTGGTGAACGAGAACTTCCACGGAATAGTGTTAGAACAGCATCAGAATTTCAGTTTTCGTTCCCCGTAATTCTAAAACTGGAGACAGTTGTTCTTTGCTGTTTGCTTGCATATCTGTCAATCTGGTTATTTGGGTGTTTTCCCAGTTTCCTTCCTCACGACACGGGAACAGAACCATTGCTTATGACGACCCCCTGAATGGTTATCTGCGGACTGAAAATCACTCACAGATTAGCCAATTATTGTGTCCACTATGCGATGTCAAATAAGATCTCGCAATTTTTAAAAACAGTTCATAACACAATCCGCCGAACGAAAAAGCATGTTTTCAATATTAATTATTTAGATTCATAAATTTTTCCAATGGAAATAAGTAGCAATACAATACATAAAATAAGGACAGTAAATCATGTTATCTATTTTTGAAATATAATCTATTTATAAAATTTTTAATTTAAAATAAAACTTGTATTGCTGAAATTTTAATTAAAATTGTACGGCGTCTTATTTTTTATCTTTCAATAAATATTAAGGCTTAAACTCTTTATAATACAATCAAAAATCTTTTTCTAAGCATTGAAAAGCTAACTTATTATTAAAACTAAAAATTATCGAAACATGCAGACTTAATAACAATATGCAATATTGATAATGAAATATTCATTTCAATAACAATTTTGTTACCATCGAAGAAAAGCTATAAGCAAGCAAATAATTTTCGATAGAAAATGTAACTGTTATTGGAATTATTTTTACCTAACGATTTAATGTCATACATTACTTAATTAAATTCTAAAAGTTACTCCATTAAAATTTTGCCATTTATCAAAAATTATAAAATCGAGTCTCTTTCAAAAATGAAGAGCAGATTTGTAAAATGTAAAAACATCAATAAACAGATAGCAAATGGCATGAAACGGGACAGTATATGTTTATTGACAAAACAAAGTAAAGAATTATAAATAAACATGAAAATAATTTTGAATTTCCACATAAATTATAGTAAGCTTTCATGTAGATATCATTAAAAACTAAATAAACGGCTGAGAAGGTGGCACAGTTAAGGTATATAAGAAAATTTTATCTATATACACAAAGTTTAAAGCATTTGCTTATGGATTGTATGAGATGATCGATTTCTCCAGAGTCAAATAATATCATTTCTTCTGTGCAGAGAGGTTTCCATTTCAGTCAGAGTATCTGAAAATAAGAAATGGGAATGCGCATAAACACAACCGAAACCATCTCAAGGATTTTCAATGGGATTCAAATCCAGAAAGTACATCTGCCATTCCGTACGTGCAATTTACTCAGTCCTTAGATAACTATTAGGGATATAACTCAGCAGGGATATCGCAAAATAATCCTTGCCCCTACTTCGGAAAATGTGATGTTTTGAGACAGATTGCATGTGTTTTTTGCCCTTCCCACATTCTTATGACGATGTTAACAGATTATTAAATAAATTTCAAATTATCCATGAAAATTGCGCGTCTCTAATCAGATAAATTGTAACTACATGTTATCGACACCACAATTTAATTTTTCTCTCTGAATTAAATGGATAGAATTTAAACTCATCATACCCGGATGAATTGTTTATTACTCTATAAAGTAGCCTTTTTTTCTAAACACAATAGTGTCAGATATAATCTTACCAATATCTTCTGCAACATAAATGTCTCAATCATGTAAGCCATCGTTCTTGCATATCTTGGGACTGGTTGATTTAGAATTGTTTCTAAACTGTTGTTTTCTTAGAATTGTTTCTTAAAATTGCTTAGAGAAGAAATAAAAATAAAAAGACATAAAGAAATCGAAAAACATGTTTTGCTTCTATACTTCCGATAATACACCTGCGCTCAAAATGTGCTCCTATGGCTTCCGGAGATAAACCGAAGCCATAGAAGCACATTTTGAACTTGTAAGTTTTGAAAATGGCACAACGTTTGAAACATTTTAAAAGTATTTGCTTACAATTCTTATTATTCGGTACTATGCTATCTTGTCCATAACAGTGCCTTTATATTGCAAATTTCTCAGCACGAAACTATGATTGATTGCTATCTAAACATATTTGTATATTTCCATCTTTCTCAATAGCGATTTGTTGTTTCTCATATTTAGAATGACTTCTGACAGTTAAAAGTTTCTTCTCTGAAAACTTATGAAAGTGAATGTATTATGGATCATATTATATTATATGTTTTAAATGATATCAAGTAGTTGGGTATTTTGAATCTAAAAAAAGTGTACTTTATTTCAAAATGAGTCAGTTTTTTTTTTCAAACAAATTTTTCTCTGTATAATGTGTGTCTATTAGCAATCTTTTATGCGCTATTGTCTTCTGAGAAATCTCAAAAGTTTTATAACTAACCTAAATAAAATTGATCTTAATTTTTAATGAATTTTATCTCCATCCTTCAATCTTTTTGTACATAAACTTGGGAGATAATAAACAGTTTTGAGACATTGTCAAATAACTTATGTTACACAACATATATCAGAGAGAAAGCTGATATTCTTATTGAATTAAACTCTATATTATATAATAATCTGCAAAAAAAATGATTCTGAGAATGTCAGTTTATATATTTTCCATTATTATTTGGATGAATTTTTTTTATGTTAATATTACCACAAAATGATTGTTCAATACATGATATTGTTTGATAAATTTTAAAAATGTTAATATATTTATAGTTTTACAAGCTTTTTATATGAATAGAGCATGCTCGATTACTATGAGACTTTTCTGAGTAAATAAAAATTTTTACTCAAACAAAGATGTAGAGTTTTGAAATATATTTAGTTTCCCGACATTTATATTACTATTTTTGTGATTCATTTTTCAATATTAAGAAAGGCATTACCATTTATTGAAAAAGCAAACATTATTGAAAAATAATAAATTATTAAAAATCAGAAGGAAAAAAAGAGTATAAATAATCTTTATCACTTGTTCCTAATTGTTTGACCTGCAAAAGTTAAAATTATGTAACTTTTACGTTATTACATACAAACACATAATTTATATTAATCACAATTTCTTTACAGTATTTATAAAGATATGTATTCTTTTCTGTAATTATTTAGCATTTTTCATGAAATTTTTTATTTTGATTAATAATTACTTTTGATATTAAACTTAACATCAATTTAAAAACCAGTAAATTGTCAGTTTTTGTCTAAACACTACGAGATGAGAAATTTTTACTGCTGATTTTAGAACACAATTGCTTCCCTCAAAGAAAGGAACGATAAGAAACAATAGATATCATTTTCGCTTGTTAAATAGTAGCATTCTCTATGCCATTTTGAATACGATTGTTCTAAATGTTGAAAATTATGTATCTAAAACGATGGAGAATAGTAATGAGTACATGGTTTTTCACACTTATTATATTGGCAAGCGTTAGATGAGATGGTAATAAAGAGCAAGTGTCACTTCCGCTTTGTTGATAAATTATCTCTTTATCATAAGTGACAAAAAGAGGAAATTTTATTTCAAGATAATCGAAAACGAACGATTTCAGAGCTGCATCCTTAATTTACGGTATTTCTAAATTGAACAATGAAATTTTTGATGTACTCAAATCAAATTTCAGACCGCTTCAGCATCTGAAATGAGAAGCGATGTGCAAAAATTTTTTATTTTGCGTCTAGTCTATATAGTATGTGGATTTAATAAACTTACCGGTGACAAGTTGGATGATATTTACTCTCAAGTTGAGTTGCTAATAGGGTAGAAATTGGGGAAAATCAGAGATATATGTATTTTAACTTATTAAAATTTAAAATTTGATGAAAAAATGGGATTTTTTTTTCTCAAAATAATTTTTTGCGAAAATAAATTTTTCAAAATAAATTCTCTTATGAATATTTTAAGTCCACACACTCATATACAGTTCATCTGCCTTAAATGTGTACACGCGCGCGCGCGCACACACACACACACACACACACTATTATTTTTCAGTTATCATCTTGATAATTGAGTCTCAACATTGATTTTCAGGCAAAAGAAAATCTGCAATATTAGCTGTATCGGGAAATATTTCAATATTTATACTTTTTTCTGGTCAGTGTGACTGAGAGTGATAAAGCGTTGTTATTAGAGCATAATTTTCTTTAACTCTTGTGTTATATATATATATATATATATATATATATATATATATATATATATATATACGTTATAAATACCTACGTAATAAAACTTGAAAGGAATTCTTTAGAAGTTTTCATGAAGTATAATTGTTGAAATTGAATCAACTTTCATATGGTTAACTTTTCGATATCGCTTTCACGAGAGTTATTGGGTTGTAGATAACTTGATTGAAGTTACTAATTTAAGGACTATGATTTATGGATAATTTAAATTTCATTGAAGCTTAGTTCGTGTTCGCTAGGCAACAAAAGCCTCTACAGAGTCTTGGTTTCTTTAATTTTCGTACTGTATCCATTGAAATACTTAAGTAACAATCACTGGGACTCTTCATATCTTTTGAACACCACCTATTCATTAATTTGAATTGGCTTGTGTACATATCAATTGGTGATACTTTGGAAGTTTTGAAGATAGTTTAAGCATATTGAAGTTTGACTTGTTGTTGATGTACCAGCATGCTTTCCTGCACTTAGCCGTGAATTGAGCTCAGTCAATTAGGTGAAAGTAGCCAGGTGGAAGTCTTCGTAATTTAGATGCAGGGGACAAGCAAAAGACTCCCATTTTAGAGATATTATTTCATTAGGAGGATTTTGCGAACACTATTTATTTAACGTTGTCAACCGCATTTAGTGAACACAACGGATAAGTTGATATTCGAACTCAACTTCTGATTATGAGAATAATTGCTTAACAAACCAAGCCACCGTGGTTTTAATATTGGATTGTATTCGTTGTGAGCGTCTTCGTAGATGTTTGTCTTTAGAGAGCTAAGATTTTCCTTGAAAATTTTAAGTCAAATTTGTGTTTAATTGGTTGTAATAAAAACATTGGCACTTTATGTTTCTAAAATTTTCCACAATGGCTTATGAATTGAGTTTTCTTTCAAAGAAACCCAAAGTAGCTAAAATTGTTAATTCATGGTCCGTCATTTTAGTAAACTAAACAATAGTGACACGCATATAGAAAATTACTTCACGTAACTAATACAGTAAGATTCTAACCAGTATCAAGTTAGAACTACTACTGTATTAATGTTTTCATACAGGAAGTGTAGTTTAACATAATATATAAGTTGAATGGCAAATCTTTTAATCAAAGGCACCAAAAAGCAAAAATATTTTATTGCTTTTTCTTAGGTGAACCGATAGTGGAAAAAACTATTTTAACAGAGAAATTGAAATAGATTTTTTATCATAGGAAAACTAATCATTTAAACATTTCTATTTTCGGAAGTTCAAAATGTAGGAAGATTTTTCTTCATAATTTGAATAGTGTTTCTGTATTACTTTAAAAAAAGGCTGAAACGTCAATAACTGTCTGCATCAACATTGGATAAGCACAACGTTTTATTGAGTAAAATAAAGCTCTCATGAACTCTAAAATTTCATTTTTGTATTATTTATTACAAATTTTATTGAAATTTAAATATTCAATTAAAATATTTTATTAAAAAGACTTTGTGTCAATTTTATTAACTTTTAAAAAGTAAATGCATCCTATTATATTCACCATTAAGTATCGGTACTGAGAGGAAAAGCAATGCTACATATTCATAAAATTCTCAAATTAGGCAAAATAAATACATGAAAATTTCGCTTTTATCTTCTTTATTTTCACACGTTTAAAACGGTTTTCTATTAAACGCGCCTCATTATAATAAAGATATGTAAAACCTATCTTTTTTAGCCGATCAATAAATTTTTAAGATTTTAGAAAAAATTCCTTTAAATAGTCAAAATTTTGCAAAAAATTTTTTTTGTATATGCTCAGCTTATTTTGAAATAAGCTTACAAAAATGAAAGAAATGCTTGATCCGTTGAAAGTCCATTGGTAAATCCAGCCATCTTTACTGCCATACCTAATCAGCTCGTTTTACAATATGCCCTCAAGTTGTTTCGGAACAGAATCTTAGATAAACATTTTAAAAATTGATTTTGAATAAACTTTTTCGAAAAAAGCATGAATTGCGTATTCACCAATGAGATGCGCTTCAGATTATCCCGTACATGCTCAACGGGGGATAATGGAGAGGCATATAAACACAAGCAAGTGACTGAACACGAAATGTTTAATTTTTCGAGGTTTACGTAGACTTTTTGATTTTAGATCTCTATTGGTTGCATTTCACTCCAATCATTTTCATCACTCTCACTTTCTCTTTAATCGTTTGAACAATTCAGCGGTTGAAGCTCGCTGTTATCGCATTATTTTCATCTGTTTATTTAAATTTTTGCAATGAAATTTATTTTGCATTTTCTTTCTCTTGTTTATCTACACTATATATACAATTTTTAAACTATAATTCGGTAATTTTATACAATAATTCTTTAAATAGTATTAAAATTTGCATGTGTATAATTAATATTATAAGTTATTTTATTCATAAATTTAATAAAAAGATAAGAAGCATGTGCGTTACTTTTTATAATATACAAGTTATCGGCATGCGGTTCTTATTGCTTTTATTTGGGGCAATACATGGTTTATATAAATTCTATTTAAGAATATATTCAAAGAAAAATAAAATAACGAAATAAAAGAAAAAAAATCAGGTTTTACAAATGTAATATAAGCGGTCGGATTATTTCAACAAAATGTTCTATCACTAACTCACAAAATGTTGCATTCCTTAATAAATTACGATAAATGCCTAGTGAAAATTTAAGAAACATCAACGCTAAGAAGCCAAAAAGGTCCATAATTATGCCAAAACGACAATCCAGCAAGAGAGAATTTACTCTCTGATCCGCGTAGATTTTCGAGCGCCTCAAACCTCCGACATTTCTCCAACTCGAAACATCCATTGCCGCTAGGGGGAGTCGGGTGTCAAAAAAGATGAAGGGGGATTGAAGGAAACTCGAATGAATCTGCCTTTTCATTTTCTCTTACCTTTTTATTTTTTCCTTTCTCGAGCACAACACGGTTATTATTATTTTGTTTAATTTATTGTACTTGTTGATTCTTTTTTTTTTCTTTCGGAACATCAAGAGATGCCGACGCTAGTGCCACGGAATATTAAATATTAAGAGAGAAGAGAAGGAAGCGAATAGTAATAGAGGGCCTTTTAAAGATGGCATGCATACCGTGTTTAGTGATGCAGGCAACTAATAGGCGGCCTGTTTGTGAAGAATAATAAATTCCATTTCTGCTTTCTTGTCTTTTTTGTATTTTATTTGGTTGCATATCCTAATAATGTCATCTCTTTCTGTTTAGATTGTTATTATTATTATTTTCAAATCTTGAAATTATTCGCAACCGGCATATGGATCCTTTTCAAAAGCTATAATTTTTTTTCCAACCAAAATATCTGAATATTAATTTAAACAAAATTTACGCTGTGCTATTTTATTTACCGGCGTACAAACAATTAAGAAAAAAATAATCTATTGTTTGTTAAATACTATAATATTATTCCATCATCTGCTAAACCCAATATTATATAAACATTACAACATATTTGCACATTATTGTTATAATTTGATTAAACTTTTAGGAAAATTTTGCATTTTACCTTAAAGACACTGAAATGCGAACTTTGTACTCATTCTGATTTATTAATCTGATTTAACTGTTACTCTGTATGGAAACATTAAGAATCGGTCGTGCAAGCAAGTGCAATTTATTAAGCTTTTTGGCGTAAGTTCGCGAAAGCTTACAATTTAAAATAATTTAATCATCTTCATGTTAACACTTACATAAATATTTACATATATTGATATTTTATATTCAAATTATATTTATATACTGATATTAGAATAATTTAAGAAAGATAATTTCCAAAATATTTGTGGAGAAAATAATTTTAAATTAAAAAATAATGAACTTGTGTGTGTGTGTTACGAGAATGAAAAAATTAAAAACTTTTTTATTCTTTATAACAGGGCCATTAATTTCCAATTTAAAATTGAGCTTTCGCAAATATTATTGCGTTTCATAAGTATAATTTACTAGTGAGTCAAAGTCGCTAATTTTTAAAGGCAATAGCTTACTGTGGAAAACGAGAATAACTCTCAAATATTACGATTTAGAAAAAACAACGATATTTACTATTTACATAGTTTTGTTCCAAATGCTGTCTGTCATTGGTCAGTTAAAAACAAACCGATTGAAGCGTGGAAAGCTTGAAAATTTATTTTTATTCGAAATTTAGTAAATATTGAAGTTTGCCTCTTTTCATCCGCTTTCCAATGTTCCAATATTCCCGACCAGTGGCGTATTCGGAAAACCAAAAATAGGTTCGCTGAATTGGACAAAAACAATGCTTATTTCAAATATCGAAAAAAAAAAAAATACTATTTTTTTAACCCACAGTACTATGTAGAAGGAAGAAAAGATTTAGCGTCATATACATTTTTATTTGCCTAAAGACAATTTTAAATGAGAGGGAAGAACCGCACGTCCCCTATGAAGCAGAGTTCCGGAGCATTGCGGCATAAGCAACTTTACACAGATTTCAAAGCAGCATTAAATTCGATTTAAATTAATTGTAAACACTATAATTAAAAAATTTCTAAATTAAATATAGCCTGTTTTTAGTTAACTTATCTAATCCATCCTATGTATAAATTAACCTGAAACCAACATCTTATTATAAGTTTTATTACGTACCTTGCGATGTTCTGAGATTAACCCAAGACTAATATTCGGCACATAGGCAGAATATATAAAAATTATTTATACAGATAATTTAAAACGTCATGTTTCTTATTTAAAACATATCAAAGCTTTGTTTAATACATCACACTCTTGAATAGAAAATAATTAAATTTTGTCAAAAAAAATTTCTGATTAAATTGCTTAAGAATCTTAAACTAAATATTTTCATGGATGAAAATTAAAAATTGATAGTGATAAAGAGTGTTCAAAAGTCTTACAAATTATTTTCAAACACAGCATATTGAAATTATTACATTCAAAAACTTGTTAGTAAAACGTGAAGCCATCAAACTTTAGTGTGAATGAATAATTGTAATTAATTAAGGAATTATGTGAATTATTAATAAATAATTATCTATTTTTTCACATTATAAAATTTGTAATATTATGTCACATTAAATTTTATGCATATACAATTTTTTTTAAAGCGATATTCTTTGGCTAAAACGTGTTATGTTTCTTAAGAAGACTCTAAGCGAGAATAGTGCTTGCATCTATGGTTGCAAACCAAATTTTTTCTTCAAAGCATTCATAGGGAACATTTTGTACACTGTACATGGAATTCTTATTTTTTTCTGAAGCTTAATATGTTGAAACTGAGAAACAATAGATTCATTATGTTCCCTTAATCTAACTGTGCAATTAGATAAATAAATATTGTATAACCTAACTATATAAATTTTACAGAAATGATAGGTTTTACACTTGACAACGTATTTTTCAACTAAGTATTTTAATTGGTTAAGAAATTGGGAAGAGAAAGAATTTTATTACAATTTAATTAAATATCTAAATTTGAAGTAAAAATCAATAGTAAAATTTACAGTTTGAATTTTACCTTAAATGAAAAATAAAATAATACGGACTAAAGATTAAACTTAGTTTTTTTTATTTTAATGCATAACCATTTTTTAACTATACTTACTCATTAATTGTTAAAAAAAATGAAACATTTTTCAGAAATTGTAGATTTTGAAGTTTTGAAGTATAAATAATTAAAAATTTATATTTTTTGATTAATTTTTATTATAAAATTTCAATGAAAATAATCAAATTTAAATAACGGAATCTTTCAATTTACTAAGAATTAAAATAATTTAAAAATAAACAATATATAATTGTATCTTTTTAAATAACTAACGAAGATTCAATTATTTAAATTGAAATTTACGGAAATTGAATTAAAATAATTGACTTTTTATTTGTCATTAATATAACTGAAATTTTTCATACTTTAAACATTTTCAAGTTGTTGGATATAAAATCTGAGAAAAAAATTCCAAAGTCCAAATTCTTCAATAACGATTCTTATCAAAAGTCGGCTTTTCCGTCTCGAAACCCCACCCAGCCAGGGACATGTAAACATGCGAAGTCTTTGTCGGCAGAGAGGACACGAAGCGGTTATCGGCTAATAATATTTATTTCTACGATTTCATTTCGTTTGCTCGGTGTTTCGAGTAGAAGAGCAAATAGTGGTTTCATCGTGCTCATTCATAAATTAACATGCGAAGAACGGTGTATAGCAACAGCAGTTCTGATTTAAAATTTTAATTTAATCAGAGTTGAGGAAAAATCATTATTAAGCATGGGTATGAGACTGTTAAAACAAGTTTTTTAGTATTTATTTTATTCCTAATTCTATTTCATCCGGTTTTCTTCTGGAATGAATTTAATATTTAAATTTTATTTTAAATTTTCATTCCTGCTAATAATTTTAATGATTATTATCCATTAAAGTACACAATCATAGAGTAGCCTTTGGATCAAATCTTTATCGTTCAAATTGTTATGTATATGATATTCTACTATGAAATTCAATGAAGTAAAAAAATTCGAAATTCTAAGCATACGATTTTATCATGTTTTTAATACCCATCATCAATAAAATTAAGTTCATGGTAATTTCGATAAAAATTATAGCCTTTGATTGAATGTGATTCTGATGAATTTAATCAAAAAAGATAAAATATTTCTATAAATTTTAAAAAAGTATCAAATTGTAGAATAATGTTTAAAATTTAAATAATTTACGTTTTATTGTTTTATTTGACGCTTTTTCTTCTTTTAAAATAACTGAAATCTGGAAGAACAGGAAAATTTAAAAGATTTTTATTCATTTATTCATAAGAGTTATATATATATATTTATAGTTCTTAGTTGTTATATATTTAAAAATGTTTATTTCTCATTTATAAATGATACTGTCATCGCAATGGTGATAAAATATCAGTATAAAGTCTCTTGTAATAAGTTTTTTAAACATCAAAAGCTCTAACGTTCGATTAAATATTATGATGTCAATCTGACATATTTAATTATAAAAGAAAAATATTTATCTTCCTGTAAGAGGGCAAATTTTTCATCTTTATAATTAAAATTATCATAAATACCCACCTGCTTTTATTCGAGTATAAAAAAAAAAAAAAAAAAAAAAAAAATCCGTAAGATTTTTAAGTTTTTTCTCTAGTTATTTATTTATAATTTATACTATTATTAATTTATATTTCAAGTAGTTGCTTTCAGCAGTGAAGCATAGTATTAAGTTTCCTGTAGAATACACAGCGTTTGCTTTTCGAAAAATTTCATAGGTATTCAATTTAAAGTCTCCTCTAAATATGTTGATTTGAGCAAACGGCAGAAAAATGTTTATTCAAAAATTAAAATATATAATACGAGTAAAATAATATAATATCCTTGTCGTCTTTTTTTATGTTTCAAATATAAATAATAATAATTTTTAAGAATTATCTTTTACAATTCAGTTCTATATATTATTCATTAGGGAATATTCATTCCATCTCTCTCTCTCTCTCCTCATATATATATATATAATTGTTATTAATTTGAGATTAAATTATAATTTTACATAAATCCCGCTTTCTGATTGTCTAAAAATAATAGCATACTTAACAAACAGATTACGACACTGTCACGTGAAATCTTGGAAAAAGTCACTTAAGAAATATTGCAAAATTGCTTTTTCATCAAAAAAGGTTACTTATTATCGTGTATTTGTCTTCTAGAAGCCATAGTACTTCTCTTAGCATGTCTTGAAAATATATCGTATTAAAATTCTAAGCATCTTTTACATGCATTTGAGTATAGTCCTGCATAATTATGGTTAATAAACATTTAATAAATGTTTCTTATTATATTATACTATATTTAAGAAAAATTCTTCTTTTTTAATTTATATACATATATATATATATATTTAACTATTTAACTCTGGAAACTTCGATGAAGGTGCTTTTTTATTTTTATAAAAATTTTCATTTCCTAAAACATCTGATAGAGAATAATTTTCATTCTAAAATTATATAAAACATTATATTAATATTTAATCTATCATATTATTAAACCTACATAATATCAGCAAAATTTTTTGTAACATATTTCTCTGCAATTGGAAAAGTTATATTTTCTGTTTATATATAATGCATTCGTAATTTTTGCAGGAAAAATGTTCTAAACCATATTTAAATGTAATAAAATATAGATCTTAAATCAGTCTTTCAATTGTTTTAATAAAATATTCAGATATCTTAATGTTAAACACTTTCTCTGTGTTTGTCTTACTTCATCTCTTCACTTTGGGGACGAAGATGGCCCATCCACTGGTTGCCCCATTGTACAAGATGCCATCACCTTCGCCTTTTATAGCGCTAAATAGGTACCCTAAGGGCAGCCGGGCATTATAAAAAATATTAAACACAACTCTAGTAATTATTAATTCGATTCATAGAAATTATTAAAGCGATTCATAGAAAAAACACTTTTAATGTCATTTTTAGTTTCATTATTACATTACTTTTTGCACATTTTTACATTATTTCTTGGATAGGAGAAAGTAAAAACATTTATATTTTAATAACACGTATGCATTACAAATTCTAATAATATATTATAATTTATAATGTATATTTAATTTAAAAATTATTAAAAATATAAAAAATATAAAAAAGAGGAAAAAATTATATCACTTTATTTTCATATTTATCACTTTATTTTTTCCTCTCTTTTATATTTTATTAATAATATAAAAAAGAGGAAAAAATAAAGTGTAAAAAAGCTACTCTTCTTACAAACATTTAGTAACTCAATATACCAATCTAATGTAATATAAATTCATCTGAAAATATGCGTACAATATTAACATTAATTCAACAATAAAATTATAAAATAGTTCTTTAATTTCAAGTATTCATTTTAAAACTTTGGAATATATCCAAGATTCAAATAACATTTAAATTACTTATAGAAACAATAAATCATTCGAGCAATGAGCCGTGTAGTTATAAAAATGTAGGTTAATGATTTTTCATTTTATAATTTGAGAATTAAATTTATCAATTTAAATGTTAAATAACATATAAGGTTTCATTTACGTTTTTGACTTGAAACAAAAATAAATTCGATGAGGAGTTTCAAGGATGAAGAGGATCATCAACTTTGCTTTTTTAAACTATTAGGCCATATTTTAGAAATAAGATCGATTATCATTATTTTAATAAGTAAAGTTAGTTCTTTTGTGAATTTTAGCTCTGGTTTATCACTTCTGTAAAGAAGACTGTAAAGATTTACAGCTTAAAATGTATTCCGCGCTATTGTAAACATCAGTACCATTTAAATGCCAAATCTACTGATTTTATCGGGGAACTCCTGATTTTTCATAATTTCACTCGATTTCCGATAATCTGTGAACATCTACCGATTTTTGGAAAAATTAGTGAAAAACTTAAAAACAAAAGAAAAATAAAGATAAAATTCAGATCATCACAGTTTCTGCTGAAAATTTAAAAAGTTTAATTATAGCTAAATATTATCAAAATAAGAAAAATTGTTTTGAACAGTAGCTCACCAATTCATTTCTAAAAGATGATAAATCATCAACGTATGAAAAAAATAAATTTCCATGAGTTATTCGAATTTGAAATGCATTATATTTTTTACGGACAAAGTATTTGCTAATTTTTATGTAATTTTATATGTTTATTATTGATAAAATGCACCAGTGTTGTAAAAGTTACCCTATAAAACATAAATATTGAGATAGAAACATTGATGTTTATTTTTTTACATGTAGTGCATTTCACTTTTTATAGTTCCTGTGAGGTTGATTAATATTTTATTAAAATGTTAAGATTAGCATAAAATAACTTTAAAGATTAAGATTAGCACAAATTGTCTTTTTGGGCTACTACAGTTTTAAAGATTCTGTTTCAAACTAAAATGTCACTAATATTGTCTCCTGATTTTTTCCCTCAAAATCCGTAGAATCTACTGTTTTTTTTTCTCTCCATGGTTGGCAGGTATGCACCCGAAGTTCGAATCAAATAAAAAAACTATAGATCTGAAAGCCAAATTAGAGATTCAGCTACACGTTGGAGCTCTGAACAAGAGACATTGATTGACATGCAAGTCGAACCTTCATTGGATTAACGATTTTTTCAGGGAGTGCAACTGAGTCTCATTCATTAATTCAAGGTCTTTATTTTGTATGAAAGATGCTAATAACTCCGCTTTATTCATGCACAAATTTAGAAATGTTTATAGATTCCAATATATTTGGAGAAGAAAAAGCTTTGGTGCGACTAGAATATTTAGACATATTTTGAATGCGATTGAATAAATTCTATATTGAATACCTATATATTGAATATGATTGAATAAATAGGACACGATTTTTTTTCTTGATGCAAATATATGACGAACAGAAAATTATGAATAATAATCACATACTATCAATTTTTATGACTCTAGATTTTTGTAGACATAATGATAGTTTTGTGGATAAAAATAACCCGCATTCTTTTTCATAGCAAAAGAACAGATTGGAGACTTGCCACTGTCCAAGACATAAACAATCAGTTAGATCTATGTTTCATACTGTTGATGACATATATTCATTAAAATTTTCGCAGGGTTTACTCCCTTTGTTAATGTAGTGTAAAAGTTTCAGAAAAAAAAAAAAAAAAGATTTTTAGCTGAATTTATGTCATTTGACATTGCAACATTGTTGACTTGTATGATTTTATGAATCCACTGGCTATGATTTTTGGCTTTGTTGAACAAAGACAAAAAGTCCGAAACGAAAGAAAAACAAATTTTTTTGAAGCAATTATCAATTTTATGATACACAATTAATTTTAATTACAGTCTATTTAAATTAATATAGAAACTTTGAAATACCAGTAATTAATTGCATGCAACTAATTGCTGATATTTCAAAACAATAATAAAAGTTATTGCATGAACTACTTTTTAAAATTGCTTGAAAATGTTCATGAACATCATGCAGTGAATTTCAAGAAAAATAAATAAGAACTAAGATTTCTAAAATCCTGTAAATATAAAAACCTAGAAGCATTTCATGGCATCAAATTACGAGACTATCAAAAGCAAAATTTAAGAAAAAAATTTTAGTGAAGTTTATTTTAAAATAGAAAAAATATTTAGAAGAAACGATTTAAAAAAGATTGTAATAAATTAAGCATGAATATATTATAGATTTTTTTTTTAACTATTAGTACATATTTTTATGGTTATTGCTTATATTTTTTTTATTAAAATACAAATAAAATCCGATATGTTACTCTTATGTGATGAAAACATCGAAAAATTGAACATAATAAAAAACAGCTAAAAAGCTGCTTATTTTTTTCAGTTCATTGATACGATGATGGAATATGACGGTATAGTACTCAAGCAATTTAATATTTAGTGTTAATTTGTGGAAAAAATATAGTTTAAGTACCTGTAATACCTTTATTATCTGCAACAAAACAACTGTAACTTATATACGTAGTTTTTTCAACGAACATATTTAAAATTTTTTTACAGTTAATTTTATAACTTCTTAAATAAGTTTTTTTCTTTTATACTTTTTTTGTTTATTTATCTACATACTTTTATTTCCTTCTCGGAAACTAGTTTTCATATGATATATAAAATACAGAATCACATTCAATTTCCAGTATAGCTATAAATACATGCTCAATGTATAGTAAAGAAATTACTGAATTTAAAGATTTTTTTAATTATGCATTTTTCTGCACAATGTGGTTTAGTACCCTTTGTATAAATTCTAAATAATTGTGATTTCGGCACACAAACTTAAAATGCTGCACCTCAAAAGTTACATCCGTAAGAAACCGCCTCAAAATAATAGGAAAAAAGCATCTACTCCATTCTGCGCATGGTTCACTTAAAAGATACTAATAATAGCTTAAAAGGCGATTTTATCTTCTCCAAACAAAGCAATCTTGAGAGAGACAAGACGCTCAGTTCCTTAAAGTCTGGACGCAGTGGCTACCTGGTTTTGGACATGCGGCTCCAGGTATGAAGGTCCTCCCACCCAAACCGTCACCTGCTGAGACGAGATCACTTATCTCCATGAAAGTGGTCTTCTTCTCTGTTAACTGGGTTGTGTAGATAGGGCTTCACCGCCCTACTTAGTGATTTTAGAGACTGTCTCCCCGCCTCTGAGACCATTTAGTTCCGTATTTATCGACTTGATGGACAAACAAAATACTAAAAAAATTTATGTTTGGATATACAGTTCCGAGAATACCATATTCAACGTTCTTTCAGAATAAATAACTATCGAGTGAAGTAAAGCATAATTTTGTTTTGCACCACTGGATAATGATATCAAAAGAATCGTAATTTAGAAGTATCCATAAAAATGAAAATGTAGTTTTTATATTCATAGTAAAAACATTTCAACATTTTTCTACCCTGTCAAAGTAGTTGATAATAAGTTTCAGTTTTTCCTCATAAAAACGTACTTTTATATCAAAATAAAGAATCTCTTAATTTATTCAAACGCATTCTTATGATTATGGTGCATTTCCTTTTCCAGAACTTCGGAAAAATCTTAACTAATGACCAAAAGTAGGATTATGTTTGAAGTTATTTTCATGTAATTGTATTTAAAATCACAAACACTAGTAAACAGATTGAAAGAGAAAAAAATGCAATCTTGTTTAAGAAGAAATTAAGATAATGTATAAAATGACATATTTATATAAAATTCCGTAAAAAGTTCAAAGATTGCAGTTGAGTTCAAAGATTGTTTTCATCGTAAGATGGTTATTTTGAATTTTGTATTTCAATGTTGACAAGTAAAATGTATGTAAACTAATTTTTTAACTCAATTTTACATCGCGCTTACAGATTTCATTCGATTTAATCGAAAGATCTCACAGATATGTTAAGCATGTAAAGAAGAAATAAATATACAAAGATTTCTTTCTCAAATGAAACACTGTATTTTTGCCCAGGCTTCTTTCGTTAACGAGCATCATTTCTGACGAATGAAGAGATATTTTTCTCCACCCAATTCTAAATATGTGTCTGCCTTTTGTTTTTAGCTCATCTGTACTGCACACTTACTTCATCATTCGTAGCATTTCCTGTTGTTTTCGAAATCTGGGGTTGAAATGGGAGAGATCTCTAGCCAAGAATCACAATCGCTTCTCTGTAATTTCTAGTAAAAGGAAATGCTTACATTATATTGTGGTATACTAGTTTACAATGCTGTTTTATTGCCTTTGAACTCTCATAAACTGAAGTCCTCTTTTCGGTTCAAGAGATTTTTTCATCGTAAGATGGTTATTTCAAATTTTGTATTTCAATGTTGACAAGTAAAATGTATGTAAACTAATTTTTTAACATGTATTACTCTGTTATTACTGTATAAATATTTGAAAGAAGCCAGTTTTCATATCACCAACGACGACATCATTTGATTACAGTTCGAAAATTTTATAGCTGATCAGAATGTATTCCAAAGCATCACCCAAGAAATCCTTTTATAGAGATATACTGTAATATAATAATACAATTTTAAATACTTACAATGATATAAAAAAAGTTACAAAATTATTACAAAACGTTAAATCGTAATAAAAATTAAATGACTTCAGGTTCTATCGTAGTCTAGACGGTGACGTTGAAGTTGATGATGATAAACGATATCTAGTTGATTTCACCAATGCATCATAAACTAATCAAGGCATAAGTCTAATTTTCAGTTTTGGTAGAGCTTATAGAATTAAATACCGGATCTTATGTTCAATATTTCGCAAGACATTTACAGTGAATACATTGGATAATGTCGAAATAAGGACAAATGATAATATGGATATTTATGCTAATTAGCCTTCTTCAAATCTTTATACCATAATAACAGAATGTATCAAATCACGTCAATTTCTTAGCACGCAGTGTTTTTCATTTGTTCGAAAATATTTAGATCAAAATGGAATTAAAATACAATTAAATAGAATATGATAAGACATAAATTTGACTATCATACCAAAAAGATAGATTTTTATATTCTCAAAAAGTCTTTTCTTTTATTCTTTAATAAAAACAATACGAAAAAAGATAAGTTTTGCAAGTTCGAACTAATTTATATTTTAATATATTAATTTACTTTCGATGACGCATTCAAATCATCATTAAGTCATTATCGACAGTAAATAATTTGAAAAGAAGAAAAAAATTTTTTCCCTATTACAAAACTTACGAGTAGCATATACGTTCCCCTTTAATCCGTAAAGTCGGAAATTGGACACTTAATCCTGACAAAAGCTGTGTTAAGTAAGTCGATACATTTTAAAATTTCACATGTAATGTATCTCAATGGATGAAAATTTGTACTTAAATGCTATTTAAAAATTTCATCTTTTTTTTTTTTTTTTTTTTTTTTTGCTACTTGATCTTGGATTTTAACATTACGAATTGTTTAACTGAATTAAGTCGATTTAATAATTGAAATAAATAAAAAAATTTTGTTCAAATGAATATGTGCATATCTTGTTATCATATTAAAAAACCGATACTATTTCAATTAATAAAATTAATAATTAAAAGGAATATAATTAAATATTCAAAACTAATTTATTAACGACTTTAAGGATTATAACGAGGAAGTTACTAATTTTATTAATCAAACTGATTTAGCAATCTTATGAACGCTTTTTCATATTTCATAATCAATTATTTAAATGAAGTTATTGATATGAGAATTGTCACTCTTCTTAAAACTACCATTATAATATAAAGAATGGGCATTATAACGGTATTAATTAGCATAAGCACTGTTTAAACAGTTTGTAAAAAGTTAAACAATTAATAGAAATAGACAGCTGCAAATGGTTACGATCATAAATAACGTCAAAAAATTGAAATTTACCTTCTGAATTTATCAGGATGAGCTGAAACTTATGCAAAAATCAATTCTGCAATATTTTTATCATAAAGCTGTTATTATGCAGATTAATTATTATCATTTTTATTTAACTTTTCTAAACTCGACTGTCAATAAATAAATAAATAAATAAGTAAAAGTTGACTGATATTTGGAATTTATTTTCATTTTTATCTATGAAACTTCACAGGATGTATTCTAAAAATTTTGCATTTTATCAAAAAAGTAAACCTAATATAACTGGTGCATTCAAACCTGACTCTTGTGCACTGCTATATTTAAGTATAAGTTGAATATTTCACAGGATATAAAGCCTTTTTTTATTTTAGATGGCAGAATGTAGAATGTATTTTTAATAAAAAAAATGTCATTGGAAATGAAATTTCCAATAACATTGGATTGCGCTTGTGGTGAATGTCAGAGTTTTGCATGTTGGTGATGTTGTTGCATCATGTTGGTGATGTTGTTGTATCATGTTGGTGATGTTGTTGTATCATGTTGGTGATGTTGTTGTATCATGTTGGTGATGTTTATTTTTTAACACAATAATCTCGCTAGGCTTATTGGAAATTTCATTGGAAATGAAATTTATTCCAAAAACTTACATTTATGGTCTCACCAAACATAAATCTTTCATAGATCTTTTAACAATGAGTAGAATACTTACAAATCGCTGTAGTATATAAAACATCGGTAAATATTTCTAGAAATGTTAAGTAAGAACTCACATCAATTGTTTGTGATATTGATATATCATACTTCTAGTCATGAGGTTAGGACTTTTCTTGAACCGGTGATACTGTCTCATGATTTTGAATATCAATTTGGGAGTGAAGTTGATGATTTCTGAATTATCTTTTTGATGAAAATTCACTCGACATTGGTGGTTTGAAAAGTGAAGACACGTACGATATATTTTTTGAATTTTAGTTGGCATTGGTGGTCTTAGGTGAAATCACAGCTCTCTCTCAACATTCATTTTACCAATCGTTCTCTTACGCTAATGTTTTCACCATCACGCCATATACAATGGGGAAAAAATAGGCATTGTTTCTTTTAATATTTATTTCAGTTGAAATGAGTGCATGGCAGTTTGCAGATTTTACATTTGAATATGGTCCTTACCTTTTAAATATCTAACAATTTACATGGAAAATATTGCAATAGTTTTTTTCTATTAAAATGTCCAGCATATTGAGCATAAGTTGGTCTTGTTAACTAATATAAATAATACTGAATGTCTTAATAAGATAAGATTATAAAGAAATTGTACTTTACTTTCCAAAAGGTCATTGAAAAGTAAAGTACAATTTCTTTAAAATTTAATGAAAAATTTAAAATTTTTTTAAAATGAAAGATGAAAGGTGACTTGTTATTTTGTGCATTCCTGTCACACTAGAACTCAACAATGAATAATTAGGGACAATCTTGGATCAAATGAAAAACTATATAAGATAACAAAAATAAATGAATTCTGTTTTAAGCATGTGGTTTGAAATCTTATTCCCTTTACATCGACGATTTTCTTTTGTTAGTTACTTTTTGATGAGTTTTCATTTTATTAAATTCAGAATTAATAATTTATTAAATACACACACAGTCATCTATTTATAAAAATATTTTTTAGCATAAAAAATTGTTATTATTTTAATAATTAATCTTTTAAAAAATCAAATAGTAAAGGATATAATCTGTATCAGTGTACTGTATATAATTAGAGAGCAACTGAGATTGATGTCTATGCTAACAATTAGAGATATTACTTCGAAAATTTTCAAATTCACTTACATAAAACTATGTGAGAATTTTTTTTTTTGTATTACTTCAAAATTTAAAAATGTTGTGCGTGTATTCATATACAGTTCTATGTAAGTGATCATTTCTAAGATTGTTCACAACACGGAATTGCAGTTTGGTCATGTGTTATAAGATAACATATTTGACTTCCAATGACTTTCACCAGTTTCCTATATACAGTAAACTTTCCATAAAAAGATTTTTCCGGATTCTACGAATTGCGCCTGTGTATTCTTACCATAAATGTATCCTTGAATTTAAAATAGTTGGCGAAACATGTTTTGAGTGTAAATCTATAAGATAAAAATATCTTCAAGATAAAAATAGAATACACGCTTTTGCTCTCTATTATTTTTTTATTAAACATATACTGTTTAACATATAAGTTTTAAATGATAATTTTATTTTTTTATTCTGAAATTATTGTTTTATGACACGAATTTTTGCATAATGCAATTTTGGATCATGATGACTATATAAAGTATAAAATTTTATTTACTTTTTCATTAACTTTTTGCCCTTATTCTTTATTAATTAATTTTTATCCTTAATTCGTAGCTTATTTTATCACAGGATAATTACTTGTTTGCGCGGGAATTTTAGAGCTTTTTTACTTCTAATAATCCGAATTGCGTATGTGAAGTAATCGGTCATTCTAAAAGAGTAGACTCGGAAGTTGCTTAACACCGAGCATGAAACTTCAGAATAACTTTTCACGATATGCTAACTGAAGTAGCGATTAAAGTTGTAGTTAAGAGGAAAAGTGACAATTTTTTTTTTTTGCAACAAACGCTGCACACTTGGCGCGGAGCCAGCTGCAGAGTGAAGAGAATAAAAAGAGAAAAAGGTGGGTTAAAAAGGAAATAAAAAAATCCTCTTTGATGTTGGCCGACACATCGCACGCAAGCTGCAAACAGATGAGGTCGCCAACAACATCGCAATTTTTTTTTCTTACTGCTCACAAGAGGGTTGTAATACTTGGCACTTTATCTCGTCTTTTTTTTTTTCTTTTTTCTTTTTCTTTTTTTCTCTTTTCCTTTCTACTTTTCATTCTTGAAGCACTATTTACTACGGAATTCAATTAGGGAGTATTCATTAATTACGATGGCATATTTTAATATTCTTTTGCTTCTCCGCCGTATTAACAGTAGAAATTATTTTCACTAATCAGCAGATATCGATGTATTTTTTCAACAATTACATTATAAGTCATTTCTATAAAAAATGAATTTTCATTATTTTCTCATAAGTCAAATTATTACCAAAACGTTTAAAAATATTATTTTTTTTTTCGTGTTTAATTTATACTAAGAATGAGTCTAAATATCAAAATTTTCTGGTGAGTTTGTTTTTTAGGCTTAAATTTTTACATTTATTGACTATGTGTGCATTGATGATTAAAATTTAATTTTTTCTCACAGTTTAAAACCTCGATAGTTAAATATAAATATGTCGTTATTTAAGTTTAATAAATACAATAATTAATCTAAATTTGTTTCGAATAAACTCACTATCTTTCGGAGGACGAAACCTTCGTCTACCTGGAACCTGTAACCTCTGTCTATTCGGTAAAATAGTCACTGATATTCTCCATTAAATTATTTGTTAAATTTTACATTCAATTTCCAAATCGTGCAACAATTTTTTCACTAATTTGAAGTACCGTTTAATATTAATCAAACTAATCTTTCTATTCAAAAAGTATTGATAAATATAGTTTGGTATTAGAAGTGTTAAAACGTTTTCTGAAAAAATGTACTGAATTTAATCAACGAAAGTTACACATATAAAGTTAAATATTTAGCCCCTATAGAAGATATACAAATGATATAATATAATGACTCTTCCTATGAAATTATAGATATAGAATCAAAATCTCTTATTGCTTATGGTCTTTAAATTTTGCTTTCTGCAAAATTTTTCATACTTTTTCATATTTAATCCCCTTTAGATTGATTTTATTCATATAAGACGATGTATTAATTCTTTACTTTTGCACCATTTAATGTTATTATGCTATAATTGTGGTTTTCATTTAAGTTCAAAGCTGGTTCAATTAGAATTAACCTAAATTGTCTTAATAACGTTAAATCTGTGTCAGTAATTAATAGGTAAAAATTCTTAATTAAGTATTGAGAATATGGTTACATTTTGAGATATATCCTTAATTTATTTATTATTTAAATTCAACATTATTCTAATTAAACATCAAATTCCTTGTTAATTTATTTGTCTCTAATTTTAGTTTATATTGCTTAAAGAATCGATGTTTAAAAAAAATATTTTAAACTTGAATCCTTAAAAATTTTTTATTTCCATGCTGCTGACCAATTACTTATAATTTGTCTAATTATTGTAATGCATAATTATCTTCCCACAATTCTAATGAGTTATAACTTAATTTATAACTATTTTTTATTGATAAATTATGCAAAGAATTATGTACTAACAGTTTTCAGAATTTGGATAATATGAACATTCTTATTCAGACACTTTTCATTTTCTTACAATTTGCAATTTTCTGTTTTTAAATATTTTTTTATTTCAATAAAATACATAATTCCACCTACCTCTTCAAAGCAAAGCTGAGAAACAGTTGAATGTATTAATAAATTTAATATATATTTCTAAGCGTGGTTTGTTTTGTTCGTAGCTCAACGGTCATTTTTCGCACACGAGGGTTAATTGGACTGGACCTACGGTTTAAAGTGGATTCCGAACCACCACAAACATCCATGCCCATGATAAGATTCAAACCCACGAACTTGTTGAACCGAAGGCAAGAGCGCTAACCATTCGGATGCCAGCTCGGCTATAATGGCAGCTTCTAAATAACCTGTGCGAAGTAACTATAATATTAAAAGAGGATCCGAGATCGGTCAAACAGGCCGATTAATTTTGTAACTGGATGAAGAGCAACTGAATAATAAAAATATTATAATACGAGTGTATATATAAGTATGATCATTTCTTTGTTCGTTATTAATGTCATCTCGATAGCTTTCCGAATTTCTTCACTCGGTGGAAGAAAAAAAAAAAAAAAAAGAAACTAACATACTTTTCTATAAGCTGTCTTTCATAATATGTCAATAAAAAGCGAGCGGTAAAGAGTTTTGATGTGAGCAAGGGCATCGATAAGTTTTTATGCATAGATCTCAGAGTCGGAGAAGGCGAGTTAGTAACAGTGTGCCTTTTGTAAAGTATTCCGCAAAGTGACGTCCTGATGTTGCCGGAGACCGTATTCCGAATCAATATGAAATAGAAAAAAAAAATAAATAAATAAATAAATAAATAAAAATAAAAAAATAAATCGCAAAGCATTCTTCACTTTTAATTTTAAATATAATATATTTTGTTATTTTTTGAGTATTAAATTTGGAACTTAAGGAATAATTGAAATGACTTAAGATAGAGAAATTTAAAGGAAGAAGGGAGAAATCAATGAAGAAAAAAAGTAGGGTTTGTTTGATTTTCGGTAGAAAAGCTTAACTTGGTTATTCAAATTAATTAGTTACCTAATTATTACTCCCATTCATTTTAATTAAAAATAATTTATTTAAATAATATTTAATAGTTTAAAAAATACAATCAACGTTAATTTATAAACAGATAATATAATAATATTTATTTAAAATAATATTGTAACAATAATTTATATAATGTTGAAACAAGTATAAAAATATTGAATGTAATGGACTTTCATTTTTCCATTGCGTGTTATCGTTCAGTTGTTCGTTTTCATTTTAATAGAATTATTTTAAATAATTTAGTTTTTTAATTAGATTTATATATTTCTCATAGATATATAGATACGTATGAGTAAAAGGAATCATTACTAACTAATCGAATTAATTTTGCTGGAGTTAACTAAGTTAATTTTGTTCTATAGAATCCGACAACTTCAAAATTCTTATCACTTACGAACTGTTTACTACTATTTTATCCACTTTATATTTTAATAATATTTTTCTAAATTAATTATTAGTAAATATCCCTCATCTCATTATTTTTCTGTTTTTTGAAAGTTTTTATTACTGTTGTGCTTCTTTTCTTTCTAATTGTTGCCTAAAATCCATTTTGGTTATTAAAATTTTTTACATTGTTTTTAAAAGTAAAATAAATTAATAAAGGCAATGAATTTCCATTTTTCACTGCAGATTAGTCGAGACTAACTATTAATTATTTCTTTTAATACCTTTTGTGTTCAAAAGATAGAATGATTAAAATGAAGCAATAGTTTTGAGATCTGTTTATACTACCAACTGTTCATGGGCTTATAATTAACTTCCCAAATTTGTTAAAAATTACTTCTGAGAATAAGATTATTTTATGATTTTTAAAATATAATGTTATTTATAGTTGCGTTTAATTGCTTAATAGTCTTTCTGAAATCTAGATGGCGCCACTAAGCAATTCGACAGACTGCTATTATGCATGACCAGTTTGCGGATTAATTGTGAATTATATATAAAGTACAGAATCACATTCAATTTCCAGTATAGCTATAAATACATGCTCAATGTATAGTAAAGAAATTACTGAATTTAAAGATTTTTTTAATTATGTTCAGCGTCTATCAAGTATCTAATAACGATATCGATTTCTATTTTAGGAAATATTTTGTTTATTTTTTAAAACAAAATTTTTTTACTATTAAATATTTTTATCTTTTTAATTAATTTTTGACTGTGATTTGCCTGTTAGATAATTTAGTATTCAAAATTATAAATATATTTAAATTTTTGTTGATTATATTAGTTATATTTTCGTTTATAAAGTATTCGGTTAACTTTTTATTTATTTTTTTTTACAGTAAATAGATTTCAATTTCAATAGAATTTTTTTAAAAATTAGTCATTGTTATTTGTTGAGGAGTTTAAGTACATGTATAAGTACCGGAACTAAGAAAAAAAACATTTTTTAATGAAAATTGAAAATAAACAATTAATAGTAATCGGCTATGGATATATAAAAATGCTAATTGCTCTCAGCACTCTCGTACATTGTAACCACAAAACGAGAAAATTGTTTTAATTTCCTGCTGGAACAATATACTTGTTTAATAAAAATTGTTTTTATAAACCTCATTTTCCGAGATAATGGATGTATGGGACGTATGACAAAAATTACATCTATTAAATTCAAATACTTACATAATGGAAATAGTTTTTAAAGTAGCCTGAAGAATAAAGTATATATATATATATATATATATATACTCTAATAATTTATATACATTTAAAAAGGACAAAGCTATTTTGGTATAGGTACTCTCCCAGGTAACAATATCACTCGCCCTAGTAACAATATCATATAAAACAATTATCGGCGGAGAACCTATTCGTGTCCACAATACAAAAATCTCTTTTACTCTTTCTTGTCTGAAACATATTATGTAAAAACTGTAAATAAGATAAGCAATTTTTTACTTTTTCATTTCTTTTTTTTCACGGCAGCTTCAGAAACATGTTCAAAGTGGTCTAAGGAAAAGACTGGCTTTTGAGTAAAAAAAAACTGGATTCGAATTCAAGCACTGTTGAACAACGGGTTGCGTGTGTCTTACTTTTCCGATAACTTTCATCTTTTATGTTACTCTCTACCCGGAGTCAAAGTCCATGGGAAAAATAACTTTTCATCTCAGTTTAAGTTTTATTCTAATCACAAAAGTAACGCTGGACATTTGATGGTACATTTTCCTTAATAGAAATTTCCTGATGTTTACACTTTTTTTTTCATCTTTTGGATGCGGTATTTGTTCAAATGTTCACATATTTCATCAGCCATAAATGATAGACTTCATATGATTTAAAAACATGGCAGCTGCTGACTGCCATGTTGATGAAACCCGTGCAGGATGAATTGTGGGATTTATAATGTAGCTTTTATAACACTTGTGAAATTCCACCACACACCCATCATGGGAAATTCTCCATACCTAGAATCTTTTGGAAATTTTAGCATCACAAAAAAAAAAAAAAAAAAAAAAAAAAAACGTTTAGTATGTTTCTGTGCATTGTGGAATCTATCGAAATAATTAGGCTGATTTCATCGCAAAGAAGGGCGCAGGACTTCTCCAGCCAAAATACTCAGAGATTTCTTATCTCACTATATAGCTACACCTAAAACAAGTTTTTGAATTCAAGCTTCTAAACTACAAGAAAGGATAACAACCAACCGGTGGAAAGACGACCTTCTGAATATCCCCGATGGTCCACGGCATGAATTTTTGGTACAGTTTTGACTCCTGACGGGTCATGACTGTATGGCTGAACACTTGTACCGCACTGGCATTTTAAATTCACCCGACTGTCCGCTCTGCAACTTGGCAGAGCCCATGAACATGAATAGGACCCTTCTCTATCGCAGTGTTGCACTGCATGGTAGATCTGAATCATCACTTTATTGGCAAGCCAGAGAACTTTCTGGGAAATTATTCCGGTCTCCTCGTTTATGTTTGTGTATTGTATTCACCTGTCTTGTCTTCGTTGCATGTCTATTTTGTGATTCTTCATGTGTTTTACACACGAGTTCATAAGTTAAGGATACTGTAAGTTCAGGCAAGGAAGAGGCAGAAGCAGAACAAATGTGAATTATTTGTAAAGTCTATTTATTAAACAAAAAGATGATATATGTTTGACATCATTAATAAAAATTGTGATTTTTACACACTGGAGAAAATTTTAAAATAGAACTTATTTACAAAAAATAAAATAACATGATTGGTATGATGGTTAATAGATAGTATGCCCCCCCCCCCGACGACACAATACAGGCCGTACAACGCTTAGGCATGCTGAGTATTAAATTTTCAATAAGATTTTGAGGTACATTGTGCCACTCCTCAAGCAATGCTCTCCGAATTTCCCGTAGACACGTAAGAGAGGGTTGACGGTCTGCAATTCGTCGGCCAAGTATATCCTACACATGCAGTATTGGATTCAAGTCCGGTGAGTATGATGGCCTGACCATACGGGTGATATCCTCCGATTGAAGTCATTCGTCTACAATGTTTGCACAGAGAGGACGGATGTTGTTATCCATAAAAAAATTTTTGCACCTCTGACACCCCAAAACAAATGGACATGTTCTAGAATGACATCCCGATAAATGTGGCTTGTCATGATACATTCTGAACATGTAGGTTAGTTCTGGTACCCAGAATAATTCCTCCCCAAACAAACAACCCTACACCACCATAACGGTGTCGTTGAATGGTGTTCTCTTGGTGGCAATGGATATTTGGCCCTCTCCATTTGAATGTCCGGCGAGAATCAGACTGAAAGCTAAACCTGGACTCGTCGAGAAACATTACACAAGATCACTGTTGCGGTGTCCACAATTTATGCTCTCTACTCCAGACTAACCGCAGGTGACAGTGAATTGCTATAAGTGGAACACATTTTGTCAAAGAGCATATAGACCTATGTGCTCTAAGCGTCTGTACAGGTCTTCCTTGAAACTGTCGTACCAGTTGCTGAAGAGAGCTGACGAGACATGTCTGATGCTGAGCTCCGTCTGTTTCTTTTGGCAGTAACTGCCAAATATTTGTCCTCATTCGGCGTTGTACTCGGGGGTGACCTGTGCTGAAACGTCTAATCACATTACAATTACCTTAGAACCGATACCAAAATTTAGAGATGACACTCTGGGTGAATCCAAATTCCTCGGATACTTCCAGTTGGGTATGTCCTCATTCCAGTCTATCGATACTTCTACCGCTCAAAACATCATCCAAATGTTACCTTTGTGCCATAACTATGATGTTATTGCAGTGAAAGTCTTTTAAAGCGCTTGTGAACAATTTTACTTCTTTGTAACCTTTCCTTATATACCTTTCTCTTACACTCTCGTCATTGTCACGTATTATCGGCGAAAACTGGTGGTTTCTTGTAATTTGCATATTATTCTTCAAGATGTGTGTGATAATTCTACATGTGAAATTTTTATTTTAGAGTTCAATTTCTGTGTGATTCTGAATTATCCTTCATTATTGGACATGAGTACATTTCTGTTATTCCTTGTATTTTCTTTGCCATTGGAAATATCAATTCAGGAGCAGAACTGGTAAAATAATCATTGATGAAAGTTTTAATTCTTACTGTATTTTTTATATTTGCTAAATGGAAACATGGATAAAATGTGATAAAAAATGAAATACATGTGTTTAAAATATAATTTCATTAATAATATAATACTTTTATATTTTTAAGTGTATATTGATTCGCATCTAATGTGTTCGTCATGTTTATTGCCAAATATATGTAGCGGTATTATATACAAAGATGTTGAAGTATTGTATATAACACACACACACACACACACACACACACACACACACACACACACACACACACACACACACACACACACACACACACACACACACACACACGTGTGTGTGTGTAGATGGGTGGGCGTGGGGAACACGTGATATCATGTGTTATCTTTACTATGTATGAGCATCCATTTTCATCGCCCAAATTTTTGTCTTATTCGCAGAATGTTTGATTATGAAATATAGGGCATTTTTAATGTATTGGAATCAAGAAATGAATATTAAAAACTATTAGTACTTAACTTAAATTTCTATAGTTATAAAATAATGACAAATCGCCAAATGTTTTAGTAAAATTTTCATGTTACTTTAAAAATGACTCACACTGTGTTCCAGTTGTTTCAATACATGTGATTAACAATCTCGGTATCATTTTTCAAAATTATTTTTATAGAATTTGTTGCATACTGTAAATCTAGACCTATTTATCTATTATGATAGAAAATGATCGAATGTTCAAAACACAAAACTGTTTGATTAGTGATGTTTAAATCATTAAAATTCTTGCTGTAAATGATATTGCTCTTTAATTTAGGTTTTTCTTTTTACCTGTTATCTCAGTCCAGAGTTTCATCACATCGTCATGTGTCTTCTTTTCTAACGGTGTTACCTTATAAATATATTTGGCATAAAAATATCAAACATACTTTAAGATAAATAGTTTAACATGTCATGTTAGATATTTACATAAATAGCCATTTTATGTTTAATTTATATATTAGATATTATTTTTTGACATGACATTAAATGTTAGCAGGGGAAATGACGTGAAATTTTGCGTAGGAGTATATATTAGTTCTTAATCTAAAATTAAAACAAAGCATTAAAATTTGAGTTAAATTCTTGAGGCTTTGATTTAATAAAAAGCTGGTTTATTGATGAAAATTTCAAGTATAGTAATTTTTTTTTTTGCTCCAAAGTTACATTTTAAAAACATTTTACTTTTTTTCTATGTAAGAAAATGTTTTGCAGTAACTTTCCGCTAAGAAAGTTCTACCTCAAAATTAATTCAGTGAAAAGGGAAAAGTATATTTTATCAATTCATCTTCTTGTTATGAAGGTGATCGTAACATACATTTTCTTTTTCGGTATCTGATTCTTCTATTCCATTCTCTCATTCATTATGCTTTCAATAATTTCAATATCTAATACCTTCTTCAGACAAATTATATCAGAATCTACACAAAAGATTCTGGAATGAAATTTCATTTCTTTATTAAGAATGGATTTCTTTCCCGGAGTTCATATATGAAAAATTTATCTTTATACAAGTAAATGTTCTTTGCTGTTTCTAGTTACGGTAGCAGTTATGGCCTTCATGCCTAAATGCCGTTTCCTTTAACATTAATCCAAACATAAATTGATAAATGTATCGCGCAAGGATTATACATTTTCTGAGAACACTGAAATTCATTGGATGAGAAACAGATTCTTTCTTTGCAAAAGTATTTCAATATTTGTACTAGAAGTTGTTGTATACTGTGTCCAGGGGTGATAAAATGGAAGTTAGCAAAGGCTGCACGAATAGCTTTCAAAAGAGCTAAGACTTTAACGTGCGTTGTGCAATTATCTGCAACAAAATCTCTGATAAAAACGTAGGTCTAAGTTTCACATTCGTAAAATCAAAATCACATTACGAAATTTGAAAAAATCAGGTGTAGCACTTATCTGGTTTAATAGGAACAAAGAAATGAGTTCCTTAAATAGCTCAAAATAATTTTATTACAATTAAGGGTACAATTTGAGCACAACACAGATACATATACTACAAATAAAACAAAATTACATCTAAACACATAAAGTTAAAGGGAATAGGGTAAACATGAGAGTCATATGGATATACGTCTCATTCCTACGGTTGCTGGAGAGGGACTGACTTCCTTGGTGATGACGTCATGGGTGGTGCTGAAGATATGGGGCGCTACAGACTCCCCCTCTGGCTCCGCCGACGTCCCGGCAAGGAGACAGGATTGAGGTTAAGGTTGAGGTTGTCTACGGGGTCTTCCTCTACTTTTCAATGGATACACTGGCCCTTTATCTCTAGAGGATTGTTGATAAGGCTTCAACATACTGGTATGGTAAGTACCGAGTACTTGATCAGGGGCAGCAGGATCTGCAACATCATATGTATTTGGGGATTTATTCGTTAATATAATATAAGGTCCTTCACGCTTGGGCATGAATTTTTACTTGTTTTGGTTTTGGACTTGCTCACGGGATGTAAAGTGATCCAAACTTTATCACCTGGTTGATAATAAACGGGTCTGTGCTTCTTGTCAAAGTACTCCTTTCTAGCATCTTGCTTTTGCTCTATACGTTCTCTAATTATGGGTGTAAATCGTGCAAATTCTTTTAAGTAAGGTGTTATCTCTGCGACGAAGTTATCGTTATCAATGACAGCTCTAATATCATGATTGACATCGTCTGTGGTTCAGTTCTCTTCCGAACTGAAGGTAAGCTGCCGTATGACCTGTAGAATCACATTTTGCGGTGTTTAAAGCAAAACGTATCATGGGTAGTTTGTCCTCCCAAGTATCATGTGAGTCACCAACTAGAATTGCTAATTTGGGTTTTAGATCTCGATTTTTACGTTCAGCAGGATTTGCTTGAGGATGGTATAAAGGTATAAGATCTTGCTTAATATCTAGGATCTTACAAGTTTGTTGCATTACAGCACTGACAAATTGTACACCGTTGTCGCTGATTAGTCTTCTAGGTAAGCCATAGCGTAAGAAGACTTCTTCTATCAATATTTTAGAGCAATTGATAGCTGTGGCATCTTTTAGGGCAAAAAGTTCGACCCATCTTGTACTTGTATCTTCAACAAGAAAAATCCATTTTTTCCAGCTGGGGTCTCTGGAAGAGGACCAAACAAGTCTATTGCCAGCGTCTCAAATCTTTTGTGAGTAAATAGGCGTTCTGAGTAATCCAGCAGGTTTCTGGTTGTTAGATTTGTACCGATTACATTCAGCACAATCTTTCACGTATTCGGCGATAAACTTTCTCATACCAGGAAAGAAATATCTAGAAGCAATTTTATGATACGTATTCTCAGCTCCACAATGTCCTGCCGTGGGAGAATCATGATATTGCTGTAGGACACGTTCTCGCTCGTGACAAGGGACAACTAACTGTGCTTCTTCTGACTCTGTTTCAGGCGAACATCGATACAGTATTCCCTGATTCATGAGATAACCTCTACTAGTCCAATTTACATAATTTTCATCTTTCCGTCCACTTTCAAAGCAGTCTATGATCTTTCTTACATCCTCGTCCTTCAGTTGTTCTTCGCGAATGTCTTTAGATTTCCGGGATGGTAAATCTATGGAAATAGTGTTGAAGTTACAAACAAATTTGTCCTCTGTATCAAATGGTCTAGACAGAAGATCTGCAATTACATTAGATTTTCCTGGAGTGTAAAGTATTTTCGGATGATATGACTGGATTTGAAGAGCCCATCGAGCTAAGCGTCCGGATGGCGATTTAATACTCATAAGCCACTTCAAGGGTTGGTGATCTGATGCAATAATGATTTCTTGATTTTCCACATAGCCACGGAACTTCTCAAGAGCCCATACTACCGCTAGTGCTTCTTTTTCGGTAGTTGAATAATTTCTTTCTGCCCAACTGAGCAATCGACTGGCATATTCAATCACATGTTCTTCCGGTCTTTCTCCTTGGATAAGGACTGCTCCTAGAGCGTAATTACTCGCATCAGTTCTTATGAGGAATGGTTTAGATCCATCTGGCTGAGACAACACAGGTGGTGAAATCAGCCGTCTTTAACTCTTCAAATGCTTTCTGCTCTGTATCACCCCATGTCCATTGTTTATTCTTTTTAGTTAAGTCACTAAGGGGTCTAGCAACTTCAGAAAAATGGGAACATATCTCCGGAACCAGGAACAAGTCTGTAAGAAGGACTGAACTTCTTTAACACATTTTGGTGTTGGAATTTTTTTGAATAGTGGATACTTTGTCAGCATCTACTTCTACACCTTTTTCAGTTATCCAATGACCTAAATACTTCACTCTGTCACAAGAAAAATTGCACTTGCTTCTATTGGCATTGAGCTTAAATATAGAAAGTCTTTCAAACACTTTTCGTAAATCTGATAAATGTTCATCAAAAGTTTCTGATAAGATAATGATATCATCAAGGTATGACAATGCAAAAACATCTTTGAGACCAGATCTAAATTTATCAATGAGACGTTGAAAAGTTGCGGGTGCGTTGCGCAACCCAAAAGGCATACGTAAAAATTTAAAAGTTCCAAATGGACAGATGAAGGCTGTCTTCTCTTGGTCTGATTCATGAACTTTGACCTGATGATAACCAGATCTTAAATCTATCGTAGACATGTATTTCGTCGACTTGGCCTCAGTCAATAAATCATCCATTCTAGGTAGTGGATAGTTATCCGGAATAGTCGTTGAGTTTAACTTGCGGTAATCAACACACAATCTAATGGTACCGTTTGGTTTAGGTACTAATACCACAGGACTTGCATAAGGAGACTCACATTCCTCAATTATTCCTTCTGTTAGTAAGGAATCTAGCTCTTTCTTCAACAACTCTTTCTTTGCAGGCGTCATTCTATATGGTGGTTCAGCAACAGGTAGGCTATTTCCAGTCTGTATTCTATGTTCAATAAAAGGAGTAGGCTCTCCTGGCTTGAAGTTATTTTCAAATTCTTCCAGCAATGAATTTAATTTGTTTCGTTGTTCTCTTTGTCAAATGTTTTCCTTCATCATTCCTCAATTTCACGGAATTAGAGGTTTCTGAAATTTCAGCAGGCATATCAGGAGAAGTTAATTTCTGCGACATTATTACTTTTGCAGTACTTACGGTTTCGGATGGTTCACGATAAAATGGGTAATGTCTGTGTGGATATTCACTAAAATGCCAAGTGCCATTCTGGATGTTAAGCACAATTCCAGCAGCCTGGAGAAAGTCAGTGCCAAGCAATGTTCTATTGCCTCTAGCGTTTGGTAATGCAATAAATTTCATACGAACTTTCTTTCCCTCTACATTAAGATTTACGACTGTTGACAAAGCTGGGACATTTCTTTCTTTTCCATCAGCAAGTACCATTGTAATATTCTTCTTTTGAAATTTGAAACCTTTCTTTTTCAATAAACTATAAAATTTCTCTCCCGCAATGGAATTTGATGCACCGGTGTCGGCACAAAGCTGCTTTTTCACCACAAACAGTTAAAAAATTGAGCTGGACAATGAATCTGAAGATTGTGCGGTATACAACTTTACACCATTAACAATTGTTTTAGCCTCTTCTTTTAATTTGTTGCACTTTGGACACTTAGACTGAATAAAACCAGGATTACCACATCCATAGCAATGAACAGAAAATCTTCTTTCTGGCTTGTCTTTAGTAAATTTTGGACTTTCATAATTGGAATATTTAATTTTGTCATTTTCCTAGAAATAGGAAGCTTATAGTTTCTCTCTGAAGCAGATTTAACATAGTCTTTGAAGTTTGGCTTCTTAGCAAAGATAGGTGAATTTTTCTTCATTCCCAGTCTTACATTTTCATAACTGTCAAGCTTTTCTGCAAGTTCTAAAGGATCATTCAGCTCTGACCATTGATCAACAAAATGTTCTCTAACCTCTGGAGGTGTTCTTTTCTTTAACTGGTCAGCTATAATTAAGTCTTGCAATTTCTCAAAAGTGACGATATTTAATTCTTTTACCCATCCTTCGAAATACGATTTAATTTCAAAATAGAAGTCTTTCCATGTTACTTCTGCACTTTTTCTATGTTGCGAGAACATCTGCCGAAACTTATCTGAAGTAAGTCTAAAACGCTTCAAGAGCATCTCTTTCGCCTTTGAGTAGTCTTTAACGTCATCTTCATTTTCTCTAGCAATTAATTGATTTATTTCGGCTGGCAATGAGCCTATCAAGTACGGCATCCAATTCATCTCAGGTATATTCACTAATTTTAATTGACGTTCAAATACTGTCAGATAAAGTCCGATTTCATCTTTATTGGGATTAAATTTTGGGAGAATTCGATTCAGATCCCAGTTTGTTTTCTCTGTTTCACTGGATGGATCTGTGGAGGAAAGTACCTTCTGAGCTTCCACTTGAAGTTTTAAGCGTTGCAACTCATACGCTCTCTCTTTTCAATGCATAGTTCTTTTTCTTTGGCAATTCTTTCGCATTCAGCTTGTTTTTCTTTTTCAAGCCGTTCCTCTATTATATTAGTTAGCATATTTTTCACCAACTCTTCATCATAATCTTTTGATTTGGTTATGATATCTTTCAGTTGAATTACTTTCAGATCATCTGCTACCCCTAGCCCCATTTCTGTAGCGAGGTTTCTCAGATCCTCCTTTTTCCCTTTCCCAAGGAATGACATTTTTGCAAGTGTTTTTATTTTAGTTAAAACGAAATTTAAACAACATCAGTCTTAAGTACCAGATTATGTTAAAATATAAATCTTTTATAACTCTAAATATATATGAAATGTAACTTATTACTATTTATTCAAACATTAATTGCAAATAAAATGAACTCTTTAATTATTGTAAATAAACCTGAAATATTCATATGATATTCACCATAATAAAATAATCAAATCAAATAAACCTGAAATAATCATATAATATTCACCATTATAAAATAATCAAATCAATTTTATTATATTAATCTTACTAAATTTATAAAGATTCGCTCTTATTTTATATTTCAATTCAAACAAAACCGAAACAAAACATTTCAAAATTCTATCATGAAACTTTTTATTTTCTTTCATTTAAAACTCTATACTATCGTTTTACAATTACCAATAATCACTCAATGTACCTTTGTTTATAAATTATATTTTATCAATACTTCAATTCCAACATTCAATAAATCAAAATATATTAATAAAGATAACTTAATCATATGCATTCAAAGAATATTTTATATATAAATAACAAAATTTTCTATTAAATTTTTATTTCTTTAAATTTCCTCAATTTCCTAAAATATCTATTCTGATTCCTTTTACCAAAATATTAATAATATATTATTTTGTTATCTTAATATATAACCTTAAATATACATGAAAAACAATATATTTTCATTCTTTATTCAATGAAACCACTTACTAAAAGATTAAAACACAAAATTCCAAACAGAAAGTGAATGAGGAAAAAATAAAATAAAAATAAGCATTAATATATACTGAACTCTCATAGCATTCATAGATATTGAGCGGCTAGACAGAGAGGCATTTATGAAAACAATAACAACGGTCGTTTGCAGCGCCTTGTTTCGTGTTTTAAATCAAAACAAAAGTATCATCACATGAAAAACGCACAGTCATCAGACATTTAAATTCTGTTAGCTACTCAATTTTAAAACACTATCTCACCGTAAAGATTGTTATCTTCAAATATTCAGAATTAAGAAATATAATATATAAGAAATATATAATATTCAAAAGTAACAAATATTTTACTTATTGTTCATAATTTTCTTAAAATATAATTCACGCACACATACTATAATACTTCAAATATAATAATAAAATAAATGTTTCTTTTTTAACTCAATATTCTACTAAATTTTAAGCATTTAATAAGATATGAAACATATCTACCAAATCAAACAAATAACTATACTCAAGTATTAATACTGTTCTAAATTCAAGAACATAAAATAACACTTTTATCGAAACACAACAACTTATAAAGAAACTTTTTATACAGTTTTATATTCATAACTGCTTAAACATTAACACTCATTAATTACTTCCTTAATTGTAATTCTTCACAATTAATTAGGAAATATTAGAAATATAAAACAGTAACAAAAACTTATCTCGAATTCGCAAATCAAAACTGGATAATCCAAATGAAGGAGACACTCCACTCCAGTTGAACAACAAAAGACACTCCAATCTCGGATGAGATTATATTTTGCATTAATCCATAACACACAACACATCAGGAGGTAACCTGTAAAATTTTGAGTTCCCCTCCAACAACAAGATTTAATTCTGGGTAGAATTTTTAACAGCGAAAAGAAACTCTAACTCGGGCCTCACGTTGGGCAGCCATTATTTTATATTGTAGCACTTATCTGGTTTAATAGGAACAAAGAAATGAGTTCCTTAAATAGCTCAAAATAATTTTATTACAATTAAGGGTACAATTTGAGCACAACACAGATACATATACTACAAATAAAACAAAATTACATCTAAACACATAAAGTTAAAGGGAATAGGGTAAACATGAGAGTCATATGGATATACGTCTCATTCCTACGGTTGCTGGAGAGGGACTGACTTCCTTGGTGATGACGTCATGGGTGGTGCTGAAGATATGGGGCGCTACACAGGTCATTTAAAAAAAGGGAAAAATAAAAATAAATAAAAATGCGTTAACACAGAAATGAGATTTTCTGAATTTTATTTCGTAAATGGTAATTAAAATTACCATTGCATCTATACTGCCATGTTAGGCATGAATCACTTGCTTGTAAAATCGGAAGTATTCGTAAATTAGAAGGTTGTAATGAAAGTGGATTTAGTGTATAGTGTTAAGTGCTTGTTGATGGTCGGTAGTGGAGCATGTTCTGTTCTGAACAACAATCTAATAACTTTTTGTGAATAAGTAACTTTTTGACAATTTTCAAGGATGCGTTTCTGATTAATAAGTTAATTGATAAAGTAAGAATTTGGTTAAATAATTGTAATAAAAATATAAATTAATTTTCATGAAAAGAAGGGTCACACTCAACATCTTAAATTAAAGTTTAAAAAAATATGATCGTAATATTTTCTTAATTGGAGACGTTATGATTTGAGGTAATAATAGATAGCTAAACATCATTTAGTTCTAAGGTGTGCTAAAATCAAAATTCAACGTATAACAAAGATCTGTGAAGAAGTAAAAAGGAAATGTTTTTTCATAGCTTAGACTTTTAACAGGTGACAGCATTATTAGAAAATGGCTATCAATTCGATGTTAAAATTTATGTTTAAATTTCTTGGAACAGTAATCAAGTATATTTGTATTGTTATGAAATTTAATAATTTAATTTAATTTGAAATTTAAAATACTCAAAAATATATAAATGAATAAAAATTTGAAGAGAAAAATTATAAGGTATTACTTGTTAAATTAAGGAATGTTTTTACTGTAAACTTTAAGTATTTAATATATATTCCGGATCACAAATTTAATTAATTCTGGAAAGAATATTAAGTAAGTTTTCTATAAAAGAAACATTTATTAAAATATATTGATTTATTTTAGATTTATCTACTAAAGTAATCTTACAACTATGGTTTATTGTAGATTTTAATTTACAAACTGGAAACAAATAAAATATTAAGTTCATTTTTAGAATCTTTGCAAACTAGAATTTTATGGGGGAATTAAATGTTTTTAATTTCTTAATTAAATTTCTATTATTTTCTTTAATCTGCGGTGAAATATCGTTAAATTTCTATAAATTTGTAATGATTGTTTTGGCGAATAAAATAATCTCTAAATCATTAAACAAGAGCTCTATCATATTTTTTTCAACAAAAATTGTTGGGTTATCGATTATATTTTATCTTAAATTAATCATAAGAAACACAATCATCGGAATTTTTTTTATTGACTGATTTGTCTTAATCCTAGTTAGAAAATTCGTCTTAATCTAAACATAGATGGCAGCACCAACTTTTTTGTGAACTAATTGAAACTAAATTAAGGTTTTAAAAGTGAATTTACCTTCATGTGGAAAAATTTTTTTTTTTAATTGATTGCTTGTGCATCGTTAAGAAGTATCCAAAAGAACATATTTTTACTAAAATATCTTATATTAATTTTTATGCATCAGAGTTACTTTTGCGTGGTCTTTTCTCGTATTTCCCTTTTTCGATTATTTTGGAAATTTTTGAATGTGTTTACCTGTCACACGGAGTTGTGTAAACTTCTTTATTATCGCAGCAAAACATCTAAAGAAACATTTTGACAGCAAAAGATCCCTTTTACGAATGGAAACTTGATTTTTCTTTGACTTGAAACTTCGTGAATCACTATTGATCACGTCCTCTCGATAACAAGGTAGGTGAAAATTAGCTTCGCCTTTGGACTAATTGTGTTTTTGGTTATAATGTCAGTTTGTATTTATTTCTCCTTGATCTATGTATATGGTAAATAATCTTTGTAACTTATCAAATGTATATAATATGCGTGTTAATTGCACAGAAAATCTTTGAATACCTTTGTAGTATCAATTTTCAACATCCTTCTTGTTTTTGTAGCTAGGTCACGTAATTATTAAAAATGGCTGTATGCGTGTGATGGATTAGCTATACTCACTGCTTCTTCTTTCTCGCTTCCCAATGATTTAACAATTGCCTTTTATGGTGACTTTTTTCTCATCTTGATCTCCTTTTATGCTACTTTACCTACTACTCCAGTGGCTGAGTAGCTTCCCGCCGCTTTCGGTAAAAATCAGTAAAACGTAGCATCACTTGCTGTGGAGAGTGAGTGACTGGATCACCACATTCCCCCACTGGTTGCCAAAGCTCCCTGGGCTGCGAACGTCTCCGCATTAACCTGTGACATCTACAGTCCTTCCTCTGGTGTAGTTTGGATGTATAAAAGAGAATGCCAGTTCAAGTTTGACCTCTTCACCTGACCATGTTTCAAAAATTACGAGGCGCTTGTTTATAGATGAGTATTCTAAAACTGTTAACTTTAGATATCGTCGAGTGCTCTCCTAACCATTTTATTCGAGAGTAATGTGAAAAAACAGATAAAAATTTTTTTTTGCTTTAAAAATACTAAATAATGTATTGTTTCTCTTAAATGACAATAAGCATAAAGTGTTCTGTCAGATTAAAAAATGCAGGTAGATAATTGCTTTCAATATGCAAATCTGTTTAGGAATTTAGCTTCATCATAATATCACACCCAAACGTTTAGATAAAAAAAAAAGATTCTTAACAAGAACGTAATATTTAAATTAAAATAGACGAAAATACTTATTTGAATATACATCTTCGATAATTTACATCTTATTTTTTAAAAAGATCGATAAATTAACTTTAAATCACAAAACTAAATTTAGTATTTTATAACTAGCATTTATTGTTGTGAACTTAATGATGAGGATATTTTATTATATGCCTTTATGTTTATATTAAATAACCTCAATAATTTATGTTAATTTTTTATTTTAAAACACGTGAAAAATATAAAATATAAATGAATTAAAAAATATTTAGATGAAGAATTAAATTAGTTCTCTCTCTGTTATATTTAATATATATATATATATATATATATATATATATATATATATATATATATATATATATATATATATATATATAAATATATGTATCAAAACAGCCCATGTGAGCCAAGGCCTACAGTGCCCGTCTCTATTTTCGTGACTGAGAGGCCCTGGGGTGCGAAGCATATATCTCGACCAGGGGGCCAGCCTAGTGTGTTTAATTTATTAGCCTAGTGTTATAAATTACTAGTGTGTTTATGTTAAAAATTTATAATAATTTCCTGGTAAGCATGAAAAAGTGGTTTGTTATTGGTAAAGAAAAGTTTATAATGTGTTATCATGATAAATTCGTGGCAGTCAAGCAAATCAATCGATATCAGAAATCAATATTTAAAGTTGTTTATAAACTAAGTTAAAGTGACTTACTTGTAGGAGTCGTAAATAAAATATTTTAAACCATGAATTAATATCATATTAAAAGTTCTGCACGTGAAAGAATTAACGAGTTGTATAAAATTACATGTACTTCTAATGAAAAAATATTTTAATATTTACATATTTTAATATAATTCATTAGCAAATAAAAGTATTGTACAGAATTTTTTAGAGGAAAATTTATTTAATGTAAAAAGAAAAGAAATTAAGGTAGGAGTTATATCAGTTAATATGAATGATTATCTTGAGAAAAATTTGAATCTACAATATTTTGTGCTATTGTTCAATATTATCTTAAATTTAAGTTTCAAAATTTATCATTATCAATATATTAAATGTACACTAATTGGGTATCAAGGAAAATATAATATTATATGAAATTATTTTTTATTTTCTTGCAGTTTTCGATAAATGCCTAAATAGTGAAAGTGATAATTTTCAGTTCTCTAAAGTTGCAGTACCGAGGTAAAATTTCTAATGTTTGTGATAAATATTTAACGCATAATTATTTATATAATTAATAAGTTATAGTTATCAAATACTTTCAAAGACATTTTCAAGACATGAGGTAAAAAATTCAAAATAACAACTATATAATACTTTTTGAAGCTGTTGAATTAGCGAACAATAATGTGGTTTGCGTACTTCAGAAAATAAAATGTTGATGCTAATTTTAAACATTAGTCAGAAAAAATTATTCTCTTAAGATGGATTAAAATCTTATCGAAGAAAAGTTTAATTAGATTCAGTGACTTAAAATGATTTAATTGACAGTTGCAAAGAATTCCAGGCCATAATCAACGGAGTCAGTTCCAGCAGACAGACATTAAGACGGGTATGGTGAGTGGATAGCGAAGAGCACGTTGATCCTTACGGCAAATCGCAGCTGACACACTGGGCGCATTGAATGTGCACTGGCTGTGGTGAAGATGGTTGGAACAAGGTACTGAGGAATTGTTTGTTGTGTTTCTGACTCGTCTGTGGAAAATTCTTGGTCATCTGTATGCGGGAGCGTGGCCCGTATTCCGACAAAGCTCCAGTATTTGTTTGTTGAGATGAATCTTCAGCTTTGTGTGAGAGAATATTACGGTGACGATAATTCATGCAAAATTTCAGAAATTCTATGTTAGTCTGTTCATTTTAGGTAATATTTATAGTTCTTGTTTAGGTGATATTTCTCAGTCTCTGGGCAATCTTGGACACAGGGGAAAGTAAGCCCTAAGGATCCACTGATACAAGTGGATGAAAATGCCTTTTCAAATCTGCGGAAGTACTGTAGAAATGGGACGTCAAACGTTAGCAACTGAGTTATGAATTATCATATGTCAGTGAGCCAAAGACTTCTGTTAGTAAATGTTTGATCGTTCGCGCGGCCTGTTATTGCATTATCCTACAGAGACTGCCATTTCTGTAGTTTGAAATTCTTCAGATGTTTGATAAGGGAAGATCTTGGATATGGAATCAATAATGCTTCCGATTAATCAATTTTCGTGGCTTCCTATGCAGCGATGTCTGCGCACTCATTTCCAGCATCACCTCGATGCACTTTAATCCAACTTAGGTTGATGTGCGAAGTTGCAGCTGCTAGTTTTTCGTGTGGCATGTATAATTAATTATGTGTGTAGTGGATTAAGTAACACATGCAAAGTTGATGATCTATCAGACCAAATGGTTGTAAATATGAGGCCTTGTGAGCCAATGATGTTGATAGCTTCTTAAATGGCTATGAACTCTGCCTGGAAGACTGAATTCTTATTCCTCAGTTTAATTTTGTATTCTTGAAGTCTTTTTATCCTCATGGTAAATTGTTAGGGCCGCACCTGTTTTATCGTCAATATGTAATCCATTCGTATAGATATTGTACAGCGTGGTTATCTTGATTTGACATTGTGTTGTTGAGGGTGATTTGGAAGGAAGTTTGTGGATGTGTATCCTCTTAAGTCTTCTCGAGGGATGGAAATAGTTAGTATGCACAGGATATTCGTAGTAATATGCACTGAAGATTTAGTCTCTCAGTACTGTAGTTTCCTGCAGTTTGTGTGTTAGCAGGATGCAAGTAAGGTGAAGTGGTGGCAGGGCTGCCAGTGTATTGAGGTCAGTTGTGGATGTGGTCCTGTAGCTTCTCGTTATTAATAACGTGAAGTAGTACTGTAGGCTGTCTAATTGCCATTTCTTCCTATCAGTCATAGATAGAGTCCACAAGGATAAGCCATAAGTAACTATTTTCTCCATGACAAAAAGGTAAACTGCTTTAGTTATTTTACTTTTAATGCCCCAATCTCTAGCTATCATGGAGCAGAATTTCTGGACTATTGTTATTATCTTTGTCTTTAGCTGCCTGACATGTGGTAGGAAGGATATTTTGCTATCTATTGTTACTCCGAGATATTTTAGTGTATTAGTATGCTTTAGGCCAGGGCTTCCCAACGTGGGGTCCGCCGACTTTTTTTACGAGGTCCTTGGCCACGGTTCCCAAGTGTTTTTCCACTGGTAGTTTAGTGCCGATAGATGTGGTCTCCCTACTCGATTTTTTAAACTCTGGAGTTCGCGTGCGCGCCGGCTTACGGCGCTCGATGTGCATAAACCTTTTAAGCATAATCTTCGGAAGTGGCGCGAGCTCAGCTGACCAATCTGAGTGCTCATTGCCTCGTATGCTCTCCTCACCTTGAGAGAGGCGTACGGTGGTCCACATTTTCTTGTTTTTCCAGAGACATCATTCAGTGTTAAACTTCCTTCGTGAATGCACCATTTGCTTTTTGCACAGTTTATTACTTCTATCGTAGACCGGTGACTGAAATCGGGGTCATTGAAGAAACTAGCAGTTTCTCCATCGTCAGCCAGGAAACTCCCGGTTGAAATTAATGATGAAGAAGGACGTCCACAAATGAAGAAGTCACATGAAGCGCCACAGCCGGATTTATTATGCTAAAGCTCTGCAAGTTCCTTGATTAGCTGCAGTACCCTGCGGAAGTGGAATAACTAAAAAAACGTTAGTACAACGAAAGTTATTTAAAAATGGGCTTTATCGAGACAGAGAAGGGTAAAGTTCAGTGTGAAATTTGCGCGCGACTCCTTTCGAACAGTTCGATGGTTCGAGTTAAATTGCGTTGTCATTTTGAGGGTAATCACCCGGAACTCCATACTAAAGAGATCGATATTTTTCAAGAGGAAGAGCACTGAATTAGCTGCTTCTCAACACTGAATGAAAACTCATGCAAAAACTGTTAATGAAAACTCACTAAAAGCTTCTTTCTTGGTAAATTATCGGGTGGCAAAGACAGGCAAAGCTCATACCATTGCGGGAAACCTTATAAAACCATGTGTTGGTGATATTGTTTCTTGTATGTTAGACGAGAAAGCAGTAAAACGTTTCTCTTCAGTGTCACTATCAAACAATACTATCAAGAAACGAATAGTTGGTATGTCAAATGATGTGAAAGAATCTAGTTTTTCGGAACCAACGCAATTCATTTTCTCTCCAAATAGATGAATCTACTGACGCTGCGGGATTAGTGATTTTATTGGTTTTTTTCGTTATGCATACTCGGGATGTTTCGAAGCGGACTTTTTCGAAGCAAACTACTTCCTGCCCATGCAACAAGTGCTGAAATATTCCATTTGGTGGATGATTTTTTAAGAATGAATGAAATTCCATGGTCTAATTGCATTGATGTGTGCAGAGATGGTGCAAAAGCTATGACAGGTCCAATTGTGGGAACGTTAATAAAAATAAAAGATAGTTTGAAGGATTGCAGTAGTAGTCATTTATATTCTCCACAGACATGCTTTAGCTACGAAAAAAATGCCCGTATCGTCTGGGAAAGTTTTAGATGAATCTGTCGGAATTATTAATTGCATGAAATCATGGCCTTTGGAGTCAAAACTTTTAAAAATACTGTGGGAAGATATGGAAAGCCTTCATCATTTTTTATTTCTGTATACAGAAGTAAGGTGGCCCTTACTTGGGAATGCACTCTCTCGATTATATGAATTACGTTAAGAAGTCCTTGCTTTACTTTTAGACTGCCACAATATTAAATTATTAGAGACTATTAATGACGAAAACTGTAATATATATTTGCTTATTTGACAGATATTTCCCCCAAATTGAGCGAAATGAATACTTCACTGCAAGGGAAAATTGTAAGAACGATCACTGCAAACGATAAAGTTCGAGCGTTCAAGCGGAAAATCAATTTTTTGTCAAAGAGTGTGGAGGAAGTCGAGTGTTTCCCTCTTTTCAACGATTTTTTTGAAAGACAAGACATTGTAGCTTGGGAACAATTTGTTTTATGAAATCCTTGAACATCTCCGAAGCTTGACGTCATCGTTGGGACATTATTTTCCAACATCTCAAGAAGAGAAGCTGCAGGAATACGAATGGGGGGTCAACCCATTCACTGTATCCAAAAAAGCCGAACATACTTGAATGAATATGAGTTCTTGATAGAAATTGCCACAGACTCAACCTTGAAATCTACTTTCGATAGTGATGGTTACTAACACTTTTGAATACGATTGGAAAGCGAGACATTCTACCCACTTGTTGAAAAAGCAAAACGTTTTCTACTTCCATTTTTCCGCAACATGCATGTGTAAATCAGGATTCTCGATCTATGCCGGCACCAAAACTATGTACCGAACCTGTCTAGATGGTGAACCTGACATCCGTATCCAGTTGTCAAGTACTGGGCCAGACTTTTTCAAAATTGTGTCATCAGAAGTAACCTCAACCTTCTCATTAAAATTCCATTATTATTCCTACAGACTCATCTCTAGTAAAGATCGCATTGCGTTTTGACGAGCAGTGAATTTTCCTGGACTATAACTTTTGTAGGTATTTGTTTGTATTTTTTATAAATTAATTGAATTCTGTTTGTATTGATATTTTGTTCTGAAAATTATAATGCTATCCAATGAATGTTGCCTTTCTTTGCAATATATTCCCCTCCACTCATTTAGAAATATGACCTGCTTAGCGTGTTGAAAGATGTGAGTAAATCCAACAGCGTATCAATATAATGTGGGAATTCAGACTAATGGAAATGTAGTTTAAAGTTTTTTTTTGTTTTTCTATTCATCATTAAATCAAAGACTCTTGATTCACCGTGAAGTTATTGAAAAAAATGGCACTTACATCATGAAGTTTTCAATTCTGATGGTCTTCGAACTGAATTTTACTAACTACTGTGCGCTTGATTGACAGGGATCCGCCATGAGTTTTTGCCTAAAAAAGGGGTCTGCTTGCTGAAAATGTTGGGAAGCCCTGCTTTAAGCTATTATTTTCTAAGGTTATTCTGGGATTTGATTTTAAATGTTTTCTTTTCTGATGGTGGACGAGGATTAGCGATTTTGGAAGAGAAATTGTGGGCTTCAAGTTGCTACAATATTTAGAAAAAAGTTGCAAAGATTCATTGCAATGTGATTGTAGGCATGGTTTTGTATTGCCTTCAACTACTGATAATGTGTAGTTGGCAAAGGCAACCACTTTGGTATGTTTTGGTCAGAATGATGTTAATAATTCATTCATGAAGATGTTGCACAGGATAGGGCCACCAACAGATTCCTGTGGGCATTCCCTGTTGTGAGGAATTGTGACATCATGAACTGTGGTGAGCAATCTGTCTTTCAGAAATCTGAAGATCATAATGTTATATTAATTGGGCATCTAGTTTCTAGCAGTACTTGGCACAGCCCAGGGCACCAAAGTGAGTCAAAAATATGTTGGATATCCAACGCAGTCAGTGCCACTTAGTTCTACTTATGGTGTTATTCGTCAATCAGGTTATTGGAAGGCGTGTTCTGTCTAGCTTTTGCTTCGAAATCCATATTGGTTATTACCAAGGAAATTCGTCTTACGCAGGTGATGCTTGAGCTTTCTTATGGTCAATCTCTCCAAAACTTTCTATTGCTGATAATAAACTAATTGTCCGATAGGAGGTCGGATGACTAGAACTTTTATTCTTCTTTAGAAAGTGGATGACCTAGTTCTGTTTGAATGGTTTGAGAAGAGTATTAAGCATGAGACAAAGATTAAAATATTACAAGAGGAAAATTTCATTTGTTCCAAAGGGAAGTTTGATAACCACATTTTCTATCCCATCTAGGACTGGAACTTTTGAATTGACAAGATGCTTGACAATATAATTTAGATCATTTAATGCAAAGGGTGGGTTCAATGTGGTTGTAGGATTTAGGGACTGATTTCTGATTCTGTGGTCGTAATGATTGTCAGTTTTATTGTCATCTGCTGGAAAAGTAACTTTCAAAAGTCCTGGAGTATTGTGATGGTTGTCTGACTATTGTTGGTTGTAATCGTGAGAGTCTGAAATTGTGTGTGCTCGAAAGTTTTGCTGGTAGCACGTCATCAATACCATGTTCTTTATTGTTGTTAATGCAGACTTATGACCAGCTCTGCAATTTTGCTTCTAAAATTGATATTTTATAGACGACTGAGTGTTGTTTAAAACTTTAGATGCAGTTGATTTATAATGGCTGGTGTAGGTGCGCTTTTCGTTAAACTTCATATGGCTCTTGTTTTTGGCCTTTTGTTTTTTAGGCTGGTTGTCCACCAAGACAGGTTGGTTTTCTTAATTGGATGTCGATACTGAAGACCTCTTCTGACGTTAATTTTATAACATCTAGGAGTTGGAGGGTTATTTGTTCAAGGTCGTTGGGTGTATTAGCACGTTTAATTTCTATTTTAAGTTAATTCAATCTGGGCATGATTTTTTGAATTAACTTGTGTTGACCTTTGTATCATTGTATCGTCGATTAAAAAGGACGACGGATTTTGAAGAGATGCGAAATGTTATGCATAATGACCTTTATCAGCAGGATAACGCTTAACAGCACATTGCTCGCATCAGCCAACATGTCCTGCAATGTTTATAGATGCTTCCCTGGCTACTGTGCTCTCTAGATCTTTTCCCAATGGAACACGTTTGGAATATGATTGGATGCCATTTGCAGACCCTGCCACTGCCTTTTTCAGAAGATGCACTTTAGCAAATGGTTGACAGAGAATGGAAAGCTATTCTTTAAGGCACCATCCGTATTCTCATTGCTCGGTGCCTATTTTCTTTTATATTCTTAATAGTCCTATTAAGATTTTCTTAAGTACTAATCTCATTATGCTTTCCTGACAAGTATGAAAACTAGTTTTTTTAAAATAATTTTTATTAAGTAAATAACAATGAAGAAATGAACTGAAAGAGTTTTACAAACTGTTAATTATCTTGGTTTTGGACAACGATTGTTTTTATGAAAATAAAAAGTATTAAATTTTTTTTATTTATTTTACAAGTGGCAAACGCAACCACTAGCTCTTGCATCATCAATTCACAAGCTTTTCGTTACTTCTCTACAGTACAGTTAAAACTGCTTAATGCATAGCACACGCTTAAATGTTCAGCAGTTATAGGCTGACAAGTGTTACGATTAATGTAAAAATAAGGGGAATCTACAACACCAATGCGGAAAAGGCGATACTTTAGGTTCTTATGTCTAATTAAATGTCTAAAACGTGTCACAACTAGTTTTCTTGGAGATTCAGGAATGTACCATGGATTATCTCTAAGAATCTTCCACCTGTTGCCTTTTAATGAATCCATAGTTTCAATTTCAAGTATACTATTGATTTTTTTTATAAGAAAAAAAAATGTAGAAATAAACTATATGATAATTGCGAGTTTCATGTACTTTAAACAGAGTAAAATTAGTAATATATACGTTTGATGAATTAGCACTAGGATTAAACAATAAGCAAACATTAATCACGAATTGTTCTTCAATTAAATTTAAGCGTATTGCCATGGGCTTTTTAGTAATAAACAGTAATTTTAGTAATAATAATCATTTCATAATTTTTAATTTCTCAGCTGGTGAAAGAAATTTCACATCCCAAAATTAAATAGAAAAAGTTATTTATTTAAATTAACTATACAAATAATAAAATTTTATTTTAAAGGTAATTTATAAAAGTATTAATTGTCGGTTTAATTGCTTGTTTCAGTTCAAAAATGGAAAATGTAGTTAAAACATTTACCAAGATTATGCTTTGTTAAATGCTTTAAATTCCTTTAACTTTGCATGATTTAAGTCTATGGTCCTAAATGAGCAGATATGATAAACATCTCATTTAACGAAAACTTTTTTTTTCTAAAAACTCTTATAGTTATTGGTACACTGCTCATAATAACATTTGATTTTTTGCTTGGAAAAAATTATTTCGTTATTATGATTATCCTCATTACATTTCATGAGTTCAGTGAAATACTTTCTTTGTAAGAAATTGAGTAAAATAAAATATTAAGCATAGACCACCACATAGAATTGTCAAATCATTTTATCAACATTTATATATTTTATTTTAAACGTAGGATATTTTGAAAAAATTTTATTGTCTTGTATTTGAGGAAAGATTTTTGAAAACTTAGCACTTTTTTCATAGTATCAAAAAACTTATGATGGTAAAAAAAGTGAAATAGTTGACTGATGACTAATTAAAAATTTAATTTCTTCTTCTTTTTTCTTTCTTTCTTTTAAGCCCTCATTTAGGTTTATGACCTAAGACAATTATGTTAGTAATATGTATATTCAAATGCATTAAATTGATATTAAATTAGGCGAAATGAATGTTGTATCTTTACTGAGATGTATTCATTATGAGTCATGTTCCTTAATACCTTTTTGATTAGATTAAGCTCATTTCTCTCACTGTTTATCTAAACCGTAGCTTTTGGTAGGAAGTTGATATTACACGCATTTTTAGTATAGTATTATACAATGATTTCTTGATTCGTTCTAAGCAACCTTTTTATGCTATTTTCAACGCATCAGTGTATCATTTGATATATTCTTGCACTAATTTCTATATTTCATAGTTTTAGACTCATTAAAAGGTTCTAATTATAAAATAGGTGACTTTCTCTTAAGTTTTTATTAATCTGAAAACTGAACAAGTCTTTCCTCCATGCAAAACAAGGCGCTTATTTATAAAACAAGATTTGCGAAATATTTACTAATGATCTTAACTTTCTAAGTATTGAATATTGCTTAAAAAGAATAAATGTGTCTCAAGCCTTAAAACATGTTTTAAATATAAATAAAAATAAGTTTTCTGTGGTTTTAAGTTTTTGAATTTTTAAGATATTTCATTTTATTAAAGATAAAATTTAGATATGTAAAATGAATTCTGGTAATTAAAATCTGGTAAGATTCATACTGATTATAAGAGGAACTCCTCTTCATAATCTATGTGAATCTAATATTGCAATTGCACGTACAAAAGGCAGATATTTTCATTTTTATATATAATTTCAAACTCTTATATTATCTATCTTTAAAATATCAAACAAAACACACTTTTTGTAAATAATTTTCACCCAAGAGCACAGATTTATTAGTTGGAAAATCAATTACAAGTCTCACAAAATCTGATTTTGTAATTTGTATACAAATTTCTTTCTAGAAATATTCCCACACGTTGCTTGTCTAAATTTCATCGAAAATAATAATTATTCATAATATTTTTGTGTTTTTAATAATTAAAATTTAATTAAGCTATTGTAAGAGTAGTATTACAGAAAGATTGTATAATTTCGTTTTCTACATGAACGAGGCAAAAGATCAATAAAGAATAAAAATAGCTCACAGTAGATTTTGTATTTAATTCTTGAATGAAATATTTAAACAATAAACTTTCCCTGCACTTAAGATTTCTTTTTGGAAATATACTCTCAGATTTGAATTGATTGTATTAGCATTATTTAAGGAAATATTTGTGTAATCCATTGTCTACATGAAAAAAAATATTGATAATTTTAATACAGTTATATTTTTAAAAAATCTTATTTTGGGAAAATTTGTACGATTTTCATACTTTTCTAACATTTTAAACCTTATTTCTATTTCTATTTCTATGCAAACTAAACTCTATTTCTATGCAACAAATGTATATTATATAATATTCTTTTCCATTATATTTATCATAATTAACTATTAATTTGGAAATTTACATGATATCCAACTTAGTTTACAAGTAAAAAAACACATATTTTAAATTTGTCCATATTTAATTAAATTATTTTAAATTTATTTTTGAATAGAAACTAACTTTCAGAAAAATGATAGTATTTAAAAATGATATATATGTAGAGAAATACTAAGAAGATTGAAACAATTCTAAAGTAATTGAATTACAGTAAAAAAATAAAAGATGTAGATAAATTTTGTAAAATAGAGGAATACTATTTAGACAAATGAAAAAATCGAATACTATTATAACATCTATGAAAAAATTCTATTAATAACAATAGATGAAAATTTTTGATTGCACAGATTAAATTTTTATATCACAAATATCCATCACATAAAAAAATCAAATTACAAACTGAGAATATTGATAAAAAATGGATTTTAATACATCAATATTTCATAATTCCTAATTGAAAACATTTTTTTCAGCTGATGAAGTAAATGATGTTCAAATATTCAAATAATTAAAAATGTCTGAAAAATAATTATTATAATATATTATCGTTTTTTAGAGTTAATAATGATTAAATAATGGGCAGGTGATAACAAATTCAAGACAAATAAAATTTTATTTTTGAAAATTTCTTTCAACAGATATAATACCTAATATCAACAGTTTATTAAGGATGACATCACTGTTATTTAGTTAAATACATAATTTTGCAATTCATCAAGTACATTTTTTAAAGTCAAATGAAAAATATTTTTACACTTTATTACTTTTTAATTGAAGCAATGATGATATCCTAGGCAGGAAAATTGATTTAGAAGCAGATTTCCAAAGTTTGAGATTCATTATCAGTTTCTCGAACTTTCGGTTTTTGTAGTTTACTGAAACAAAGGATTACAAATTAACAATTCGTATTATATTTACATTTCATCTAGAAAACAAGATTGAAAACAAAATTAATGATGAAATCAATCAAAAGTTATCATAAATGCTCAGAAAATTGGCTAGGACGCTTTAATTTTCTAGCCTTCCAATATCTCTGTGCATTACATATTAAAAATATAAATGTAGGCTAAGATGGTTAGCAAATAGTTTAGGCCTGTAGGAAGGCGAAAAAGTGCCACATTTTCTATTCTAGAAAAATAAGAATAGTCTCTGTCCCCTTAATCAGGAAAGCTCAAGTCTAACTGGCAGAATCACACAATGCGTTCTGCTTTATTCTAGCAGCTTTTATTCTCTTAATTAGTATTTTTACTGAATGGAAAGAAAGACTTTCAAAGGTTTGTTAAGGACTTTCGCACCTTTCTTTGCCAAAAAGTCAGCAGCCTCGTTTTTAAGAACCCCACGATGCAACCAATAAAAATGATAAGTTTTGGAAGGTAGGAAAAATATGGTTTTGAAAATGCTTGTTAAACCTTAAATCTATCTTATTTAAGCATTTTAAGAAACGCTTTATAAAGCTTTAATATCAACAAGAAACTTGATATTCATCTACTGTTTAATGAGCATCAACTTAACTTTTGAATCACTGAATTAAATTTAAAACTAATTCTTTTTCACAATACCATCGCAATAAATCTGTATAAAGATTTAAGAATTATAAAATAGCACAATCGAAAATTTTTCTTAAACTTGATATCGATTAATTCATAATGCATTTAGTGTTCTGTAAAGAATTGCACATCCGAGAATGTTACGCCTAGAGGACTTGCCTTTTTTGGTCTACCAGCTTTTTTCCGATTCTGTGTGGAGGAAAGTTTTTCAATATAAGCATTGTTGATCGAAAATTTTTACCGCCAAATCAACCGTATGAAATGAAAAACATGAGAGGGAGATAGTAAAAAATGTCTTTAAGTAGAAAAGGATTAAATTTACATGATAAAATAATCATATTATTCTGTAATTACTATGCTAAAAATAGTAAAAATTGTTGACTATACATTATTTGGATCGCATACAAATCATGAAAATGATTTGGTTTATATCTTTTCCGTTTCCCATCAATAAATTAGATATAGTATTATAAATTTAAAATGAAAAATAAATGACACTTCACCAGAGAATAATAAAATTTCAAACAGTTTTATCAAATATTATTAATAAAATATTGAATGTATAAACATGTATTATTCACACCACTTCTCATTTTTTTCAGAATTTGGGAGGCTAACTTTTAATCTTATCAAGCAGCAAGGAAACTATAAATTGATGAATTTTCAAAGAAACAAGAAGAATTTTACTCAAAATACATACAATTAATAACGCAGATAAAAATTTGAAAAGGTATAATTTTATACATTTTTGTACAAATGCAATACTTAATTTTTATAAATACTATACATTTGTTAACATTAAGAAATATAAAGAAAACATACAGAATGAAAAATTATATCAAAATTCGTTATGAATACAATTTCATAAAATAAAAATAAATATTTGATTAAATATTGTAATGCATATTGATTAAATAGTTTATGTACAATATACAGATACTATGATAGTATTTTACCATTACTAGAGTACCCCTATGTTCATTAGTATTGCCTGCTGCTACTTTCGTTACTAGTATTGTATATAAAATAATGGGTAGTAGTATATCCGATAGAGGCATTTTCTTCTATAGCAGCAATACTTTTTACGGTGAAAATTTTCTTCCCTGAAAAAAAAAAATAAGTCAGAATTAAATGATAATTATTTTAGATTCAGTGTTTTAAAGGATGGACTTAGAACTGAATATATTCAGGAGATGGTAAATAAATATTTTTTGATAGAATATAAATGTTCATTATTCTATTGTATGTATATTCAAGTTAAGGGTAACGTTATTTAGTTCTCTGAAGGAATGATTTCTTTTTTCAGTCAGATCAAGAAAAGGAAATACAGAAGCTTATTGATAAGGCCATGACCTTTGCAATAGAAGAAACCAGCTTTTGTCTTAACCTCAGTGAAGAAAAGAAAATAGAAATTCTATTCTTGCCTTCCAGATTTACATTTTACCATGGGTATTTTGGAGTTCTTAAAGTTTCATGCATTCCGTCATGTGAATAAGGATTATTTTCTATGAAACATCCTACTGGAAAACAATTCGCTTGTTTGGCAACCTGTAACAAGTGTTCGAATAGCTTAAGACAGTTATAAAACATTTAAGCATAAATTGCTTTTAGTTTCCAGAAAGAACTTTCTTAAATAATCTAAAATATCCTCTTGTCACAAGGAATATATTTAGAAAATACTGAATTACCCATCTTGAATGATCTGTAAGTAGAACTGAAACACATTAATTCCCTATTGTTTAGCGTTAATATAATTCACGCATTGAGCCTTTTACTCCTCCGAGTTGATTTTACAACTGGGCTCAGAAGATTCCAAATTATTATAAATGAATGGTATGTTTCTGTAGTAAACCTAACGACATGTGATTCTTAAAATATGTAAGCAGACACCATAAAGATTCTTAAAAAATATGCAGCACAAGCCTAATGAACATACATAAAGGAAGCAAATACAAGACATCGACATTTTGGGATAGTTACTGAAATCAAATCCGAGACCTATTAATTTGAAGAGCACGGATATATTACTATGCTAAGGTGGGCTTAAATTTGTTTATTGGATTCCCAGCTTAGGACTATCTCACTGTTGAAGACCTTCCTAAAAATTACAAGATATTTAGTGGAAAGTATTCTGGGGAAATCTTTTTTTAGACAGTAAGCCATATTCACTGGAAGTGAGAGTTCGGGAAAAAAACCTAGAAAACTCTCAAAAATAAGTACCACCCTGATAATTATGGATGCAGAAATGCAACACCAATCTCTTATTTATTTTTAACAGTGTGATATGGAACCTAAGACTTTTTGAAAACTTGGTTTTATAATTGGAATACTGTATAAGAGTTATAAAAATTTAAATAAATGGAAATAAAATTATGAACAACAGACTTTAAGAGAAAAAATTGCAAAATAATTCAATTTATAAATATTTTTGTAATCTATTATATATAAGGAATACAATGTCCTTCTTTTACACCATGTAGCAGACAGCGTTAGCTCCATTATGTGTTATAAAGCCTTTAAGTGTCCATAATGCATTTAAATATCCATAAAACAGTAGAACAGTGTACATGCACATTTTTATTTTTAGCACATTTATAGTATTATTTTATTAATAAAAGTTTATGTTTAGAATCTCTAAGGATTAAATGTTTACAGTTTTACATGATAGTGTTTGATACCACTGAAAATTTTTCTTAATAATCCACGATAGATATATGGATTTAAAAGTTCTCCTTATGTTGTCATGAAGAGCTTTTCTTAATGATTCATATTCACGCACCGCAACTTTACCACATTGTTCAGTAGTGATTGGGACCAATCCTGATACTGTCATTATCTTCGAATTTAACACAATCTCTAAATATATACTATACATCGGTATTTCAGCACAAAAGCTTCCATTTGTAGAAAAAGTTGAATTAATAACTAGAAGTTCAATGCTGAACAGTCTGTAATACACCAGTCTTTAGCCTTCGATTTCACCTGTGGTACAAATATTTGTAGTTGTTAGGAATTCAGTTTAAAACCTAGGTCTTAGTTAAATGATTTTTTATGCGCTGAATGTGACTTAAGATCAATAAATAAACTTTTCAAGTCATAAATTTACCGTTTCGATTATATGATTAAGTAAAGAAGTCGAAGTTCGAGTTAGTTCCATGTCTTAATTTCCAAGCTAGAAGGGATGTTGTCAATATATATATTTGAACATTTACTCTGAATAACTACAGATATTATTTATCAAAAATAAGAACCACATTATACGATTATTCATTCATCTGGAGTTAATTCTGACAGCAATTTTTCGTTTATCTCGAAATCATTGATAAGTCTGATGAAAATAATCAATGATAAATGAACATGAAACATTCATTATTACAAAAAAATACATATTTGTATATTATTTAAACAAATACAAAATCTTATTTTTTAAATTAAAATCTGTAGCAAATCAAGATGCATATTACGGAAAACTTGTGAGATTCCTAGAAAAAACGGATTGTATATCAATGATGGGTTCGCTTTAAATTAATATGAACTTAAGGTTGTTTTTTCCATTACAAAGTCATATATTTTGACAGAGGTTAAATTCTCAATTTCAATTTCATTAAATTATGTAATAATGTAATTGATAGAAATTTAATTAAATGCTTAATTTGCTTAATAAAGAATTATGTTACACATGCATAATGTAATATAGTAATCAAAGTATAATTATTTTTTAAAATATTCATACAAAAATTATTTTAAGAAATATCTTAAAATGTAACCAAAGGAAATATATAAGTTTTTAAGGGTAATATGTTAGAGTTTCTTCTTATAGTTCCAAGAACTTATATGATGTGCTAGTTAATAAATTATTATACAGTATGTCGAATACATAATGATAGTAAAAATGTCTAAAATAAATGAAATGAAAAAATTAGACTAATCTGTATGAATTAAAATGACTTAAAATAATTCAGAATTTCACATATATTTATAAGAACCATTTAAGTGTAAATCTTAATTTTTATTTCTAAAGAAAAGAACGAGAAAAGAGAAGAAATTGCTTGTGTCTAGCTTATTAGTACATAAGTGTTGCATTACGATTTTTCCATTATAGGAATAAAGTATTTTGAGAACTTCTTTTTGGCACCATTAATATTCATTTTCAAATCAAGCTGTACTAATAACATTCAGTACATGTCTCATTACTCTTGTTAAATAGTGGTAACAAAGAAAAATACAATGGAAAAGAAAAACATCTTTCGATTCCCTAACTCAATCAAAGTAGAAAATAATTCTACTTCTTCAAAGGCACTACAGCCTGTTACAAGTCAAAGCAGTCCCTAGAAGTCTTTGACATCTGGTCCTTTCCGACTGAGTCAAGTCACCTAATTGGCGGTCTTCCTCGTCTTCTGCTTTCCATGGGTTTAGTAAAAATGAGCTTTTTTTTACTTAGTTTGCATTGTCAGATGGATGCAAATGCCTGGGCCATCGTAATCTATTGCATTTTATGATTTTATAACAATATCAGGTTGCTTGTACTTTTGACAGATTAGAGAGTAATTTTAAACGATGTTAAAATTAAAAGGTGTCATATTTTATTTCATTTGTGCCTTCAACAAATTGCTCTTTAACCTTACTAAATAATAAATTATAGTCAACTAAGTCATTAATTAACTTTACTAAATAATATATAGCCAGTATTTTCGGTAAAAATATATTTTTTTATGGAGTTGTGTTATTTAAGAGGATCAACTGATGCTAAAAAACTATTTCCCTGAAATAAACATGACGAGAAGTAAGATCATAATTCTCCTTACATGGAATTGATAATTCATTTTGTATGGTATTTTATTATGTAAAAATTGTTCCAATTTTGTGTGTGTGTGATTAATCTAAATACTTTTTTTACTTGGAATTAAATATACCAATAACAGCAAACTGTATAAACAACAAAAGGAAAACAAATAAATCGATATAAATTCATATAACAAAATACCATCTCATTTCAAAATTATTTCCCAAGTATCTTCAAAATTTGAAAAGATATAAATTTTAATAAAGCCGTGATTGATTCAGAAAATAATGCATTTTTCCATTATTTGTTTGAGAGATAGTGGTATTATTTAATGTGATCATCATGAAAAAAAAATTCAATAGTATAACAAAAAAAAAAAAAAAAAAAAAAAAAAAAAAATACAAAATGTTTTTAAGTAACGATATCTTTTTAAAGAAATTGTTATAAGTATTCATTCATTTATGTTTGCTTTCTGAAAATTAAAAATAAATAAAATACCCTTACCTAGTTAATAGAATTTGGTCGTAAGCATTGAATTTATTATTTATTAAATATAAAGCGATCATTATCAAAGTTAGGATTTCAAAGCATTATAAAGTAAAAATCCGCAATCACATTGATGTAAAGTTTATCAGATTATACGAGGAACAATGAAACATCATAAATCCAAAATTTTCTTAGAGTTAGAAACATGCAATTCATCCTTCTGATCAAAAAATAAAAAGAAGAAAATGATTTCTGCAAGTCATAATATGAAATAATGATTTCCTTTATTCATCAAATATACAGTTCCTTTGCGATTGTTACCATCACAATTTCTCACAGATAAATCGTAATATCGATAAATTGTATTTTTTAAATAGGTTTCTCAAAACATAACCTAAACTGCAATATGTAATCTTTTAAATAGAATTTCACCTCCAAGAGTTTCATATCATCTTATTCAAAAAATTGGCAAGTACAAAAATTACGTTTACCTTTAAAATAAAATATCTTATTGGATTGAACATTTGTTAGGGTTGTAAGAAATGATTTACTTATCCTTAAAAGGAAACTATATACAAAATGCTTATATATATATATATCTCATACATATATAAGAATTCCATATTTTTTTGTTATAATTTTAGCTACTTTTTTCTGTGTGGGACTGAAAACTGTTACTCACAGCCAATCACATAACGCAGATCAAGTATCGAAACTTGTTGGTACCATTCTAGGTAAAGTAAAGAAACATCCATTCAAGAGATCTTGAAGTTCCAAACCAAAGTTTTTATTCTAGTAGTCCAATCAATAAATTCTTAATAAATATTAAGAATTCTTAATAAATACTAAAAAATTATTGAATGGCTTACCAGAATAAAAAGTGATTTAAATTAATGAGGTATTTTAGTTGCGTGTTATATGAAGCTGAGAAAGTAAGTGCTTTCAAAGTAATAGAAAATTTAGAAGTTACTGACATAATTATACATAGTGCAACTCCAAGAAAGACAAGAGATATCACAACAAAATTAATTTTGTAGATAACATGTTGAGACCAAGTATCAAAATTTATAGACTTATGTGAATTGTAGATCCTGCCAAAATCAGTTGCCAGAGTAACCGCTATTTTGGAGATCACCGTTGCCACGTGGGATACTGCAGACCAAGCAGTTTCCACATGTTGCCTAAGTTGATCTGGTGTGGTAGCTGGAGATGTAATCTGGTTCAATCGTTGACAATCATGGAACACATATTTTCTATAGGCGCAAGATGGAAAGCAAACCGGCCAGGGAATCAATTCAATCTGGTGATTGACGAAGAATTTTTGGACAATGCGTACCACGTGTGGTCACGCATTATCCGGTTGAAATATTGATGTAGGCAAACTCTGAAGGTAAGGAAGGACAACTGACTTGAATACCTCGGAGATGTAGGGCTCGCTGTTTAAAGTACCGGCAATGCGTACTAGAGGAGTGCGAGAGGGATATCCAATACCATACATACATTTTTATAATATATTATTTTTACAATCTCAAAACAAGCTTCATTTTAGCTATTATTCATTAAATTAAATAATTTTTATCTTTGTAAATTCTATTTAGAAATACTACTTGTGAATTCTACCTAAAAAACTTAGTCCTTTAAAATATATATTTTGTATGTTTGATCCAGTAGTTCATAAACCATTTTTTCTTTGGGTACAATTTGAACTATTTTAATTTTACTGATATATATTCTACTTATTGAAAAAAGATTTAAACAATTAAAATTGTAAACCTTGTTTTTAAATAGAGTTAGTTTTTGTCAAATTATATTTATAATATTTGAAATTAAATATTTATGAATTGCGTAGTCAAAATACCAAAACTATTTTGTTACTGAAACATATCATTTGCAGTATTTATACGCAATTCCTTGAATTTTTTCAAAGTCATTTTCAATAATGATGATACTAAGCAATCATTTTCATCTTTTAACGTGTCATTTTTAGTAATCGGTATAAAAACATTGCAAGACAGCTTAACGATCTCAAGCCCTAATGGAATATAATAACATTGAATAAACAAAATATGTTGTTGTATTTTTTAATTTTACATATAATGAGTTTTAATGAAGCCCGAGTACATTTATTGCGAGGAAAGTAAACAATTCTTTCAATATAATATCTTATATCTAATTCAATGAATACTGTATTTTGCTGATGTCAGTAGCATTGAACAACTTGAAGAACGTTATCAAGAAAAATAAAAGTGACTCTACATAATAAGTCTACATTTTAATTAAAAACCTAATTTGATATATATTGTTAGTAATATTTACTACAGAAAATATCCTTCCACGACAGTAATTTTTTAATGTTTGAAAAATGCTTTGAAAACATTTCATTATTAATAAAGTAATTTAATTGAGAATTGGGAATATAAAAGATATAGATGACGACTTTTAAAAATCAAATTTTGGATGTCTAATGCTTTAAAGGATTTCAAAATTTTGAATTTTTCAAATGAATTTCTAATAATCAATATTCTTATACTTTTATATATATATATATATATATATATATATATATATATATATATATATATATATATATATATATATATATATATATATATATATATATATATATATATATATATATATATATATATATATATATATATATATATATATATATATATATATATATATATATATATATATATATATATATATATATATATATATATATATATATATATATATATAAAAGAATGCGAAATTTATGTTGGTAGCTGCGCGAGAAAAGATTAACACGATTTTCAAGCTTCAAGATATTCTTTTTGAAATTTTTTATGATCACCAACAGACTCGAATATAGTAGTTCGAGAATATAGAAATGTGCTTTTGTGGAAATTTTTCCAAAACCAAATTAAATTGTATTTTAGAGAAGTATTGTTAGTATATTTGCAATGATAACTTTATCCAAGCACTTAAAATGTGCACGTGTTGAAATAACATTGACTTCTTTTGAAAAGAAAAATGTACAGTCAAAAGTAAAGCAAAATATAAGCAATAAAAATTTTTCAGAGCAATTTTTATACCTCTAATGTAAAGGATTCTGATTTTATATCAATATTGCGTTTTTTTTTCTGATGTCACTAGAAAAACAAATTAAAGAAAGAGGTTTATTTTATATTTTCGAATTAAAAAAATCTTTGGATAATTAAGTGAGTAATTAATTAAAGATTAATGTGGGGAAAATGTAGTAACCTTGAAATACGATAGGATTAAAAAAAATTATGGATGATACTAATAGGAAATGTTAATAAAAATTAATTTTTTGATGCTTTTATTTAGGTAACTTTGATTTCTAACCGGGAAAAGAATTTCATATTATTTGAAAAAGCCTTTTTTAAGCATCTATTATTTTCTCATAAATTAAAATCACAAGATCATCATCACAAATGAAGTAGAATTAGCAAATAATAGTATTTTAATCGCATTTCTTCTTGCATGTTTTCTTCTTAGTGATTAAAACCAACATATTTATTCGGTAACTAAATTTGCATCACTTTTAATTTATTATAAATTTCTTAATCAGTTTATTCAAGACACATGAAACCATTATTTTCAAAAAATATTTTTATTTTATAAAGAAATAGTTAGCATTTTGTAAATTAAAATATTATTTTTCTTAATATGAGATATGAACTTGGGTTAAGTGCTTAAGAATCAAAACCGGGAAAAGAATAGGAAAGGTAAGAATCATTATCCTAAGACAATTCATCGTCCAACAATAGATTAAAAAAGTAGTTTTCATAAAGATGTTCATGCTTGATAGATAATGGAACCAATTTTCCACAGTCATAGCAAAAAACATTTGAGCATAGTTGGAACTTCATATTGTTTGTTCTAGGTAATTTAGTTTTTATGTGAAAAAATAATAATAATAAACATACAATTGAATTAACTTAAATAATAACATCTCAGATAATAATATAACAAAATGCATATTATTAAATTTTTTTAAATGCCAAAAAAATGTTAATAAAAATAAATATTAATAGAGCAAAATATTAATGTAGATGTAAAATAAAGTTGTTGTTGTTGTTTTGAATTCCAGATTATGTAGCTAAGTTACACCATTTCCATGAAACCAAAAATATTCAGAAGGTCTTATAATAAAACAGGATCCCTTAAAATATCAAAAATTGTAAAATTTAGACAAATAAGAATATGATCGGGGGAGGCTTGAACAGTCACGCACCAATGACACTCTGAAAAGAGCTTCTCGCATTGGTGAAAGGTAAGTGATATAATATGGCCGCTCAGAAAGCGTGAGAGAGCCGTCTGCTGTTTTCTCGATATATTTAGCTTGTGGCACCAACGAGGTCTTTAGCTAAATTACAACGGGTGAGAAGGGGGAATTCTCCAAAGTATACTTAATTCCATCTTTCTGATTGAGGAAATTTCAGAATAGATTAATTTAGCATTGTCATGCAAGTTATCAGCAGTGGCAGCTTGGCCAAGTTATAGACAATCTCATTACCATTCAATCCAACACGGGAGAGGACCCATTGAAAATGTACAGAGTGTCTTTTAGCAAGCTGATTCACTAGTTCCAGTACATCCAGGATTGTCACATCCCCAAAAGTCCTCCAATGAGTTGAAGTTCAAATTTAGATCTGGTTTGTTGGTAAAGGGAAGTGAACAGCTTCAATTGATCCAAAGACCTGGGGCAGCAATGGGAGAAGACTGACTCTGACCCGAATGCCTGATTATTTTAGCTGACATAATGGAATGACCTTCAAGCCTAGGGTGACACTATATATACATATATATATATATATATATATATATATATATATATATATATATATATATATATATATATATATATATATATACCAGGAGTAACAATTCCTGCGTACGTTATCTATTCCGTCAAGAAACACTTTCCTGCCACGATGAGGCAGTAATCAGGACTTGGGAGGGAAATAAAGAAAGGAATTATATAATTTCATGTTCTCTTTTTGAAATTCTTTTTTACCACATGAGTCATTTGCTCAAACCAACTAACGCTTATCAATTTACATATTATCCCGCCGACCAGTTCCATAAGAAAATATTTATCAACAAAAGTTTTAATTTTGCTCCAAATGTTGCGAAGATCATATGACCATCCTAAATTCATTATTCCAAAGATATATATAGCTTATTAATATATTCCAAGAATAAAACTTAAAAAAATTAATATTTTTTCCAATAAGACAGATTTAATTATAAAAAAACTATTTTTATAAAGAAGTATTAATAATTTTCTTGGAAAAAGGAAATTATCAACAAACAGACAAAAAATACACAATAAAAATGATGGAACATAAAAATATTTTGATTTTGCCCAGTAAAATTGTTATCTAATGCTATTTATTATTTTTCATTTAATGATAATATTTAATATGATTCATTTTCATTGATTTTTCTTTATTTGTAAGATTATTTGAAAGAGTTATTATTTTATATTTAATAATGTATCTAAATTTTAGTGCTAATATAAACTAAATATTTAGTGCAATAAAAAATATTTTGCTTTAAAGTATATTGTTCTACGGTATAATATAATGAAAAATGAAACATGAATCAAAAACAGTATAAGAAATATTGCTTAGTTAATTTATGACAGAGTTATTGATAGAAGATAACGAAAATTTCAACAAAAAGTTTACTCTAAATTTTACAAGTATAAAAAAGAAAAAATTAAAAAAAAATTCTCTACACAAAATTAAATAATAAACTCTTCTCCAAAATAAATAATAAACTCTTCCCCAAAATAAATAAAAGTTTTCTTATTTTGTTTTACTTTAAAACTTCCAGTTTCAAACACATATTTTTAGTTGATATAATTATTTCTTTGATAGAAACCAACACGAAAATACAAGTAAATGAGCACAAAAGTTCTTTTGTAAAACAATAAATAAAAAAAAAATCGTTCATTGGAATCATTTCTATGGTTAAAGAGAATTTTGTTTATTACCGTGTGTTTATATTATGAGGGGTGGGGGGAAAGACATTTAATCCAAAGAATTGCGAAGAAAAATAATTAAATATAATAGTGCAAGCGTTTAGTGTTAAGGTATATATTGGATTAAAATTAAAAAGATTCTAATGTTACTAACTGTTTTAATAAATTATTCTTTTTGTTTATACACTGCCCGGCATTGGAATTCAAGAAGGAGTAGATAGAAAGTGACGCAACTCGGCAAACAGAGAGGGACAACAACGAACAATAAGTCATCTGTATTATGAAATGATATGCATAATACAGAGCGAGAACAGGCTGGGGTCAGTAGGTTGTAGGACCACCGTGGACAGCAATATGTCAAGGCACAGAGTTAATGAAAGTATGGATGGTGTCTTGATAAGTGACTTTCCTTTCTCTATCAATCATTTGCCAAAGTGTGTCTTCTGAAGGAGGCAGTGACAGGGTTTGAAAATAACATGCAATCATATCACAAATATGTTCAATTGGTGATATATCTAGCGGTCATGGTGGCCAGATCTTGGCGTGTGGCTTGGTTGATGGCAGTCTTCTCAACGGAAGCCATGAGCTGAGACCACTAGCAACCAACTGACAGCAAATGGTTCTGAAAGATATGGGAGCATCCAAGGTGTCTTGTATATGCTACAGAATTTCTGAAGACGTGCTATGCAGGGCCGCCACCGCCTACTGTCAGGCGCATTGATCTAAGCATACTGATGTTACTCGGGTTGTACCGGAACTCCACAAACACTTTACAGTTCCTTGTTTCAACCATCTTCACCATAGCCGGTGCACTGTAGATGCGTCAGGCGCCTGTCAGCTCTGATTTGCCATAAGGACATACCTGCCTTTCTCAGAATGATCCCCATGCTCCTCGTAAACTTGTCTGTCTGCTGGAATTGACTCTGTCAAGACGATAGCCTGGAATTCTCCTGTTATTCCTTTGTGAGAAGAGCAAACTTTCAATGATTATTTTCAAAGTATCAAATATTGCCCATTCTGCCACCGGTTATATCTTATCCTATGGGCTCTATAAGGGCTGCGCATTTCACATCATTTGCATAACTTGATAAGGTGCGTCTACCCTGAAATTTACATAATTTTCTGATCCCTTTTTTTGGTGTTGCATATATATATATATATATGCCTAATTTTATATATTTAGAAACAAAATGGGAGATAATATATTTTAAATTAAAAATGTTAATTTTTAAATAATAACGATGTAAGGTTAAAAACAAATTCTGGATTTGTAAAAAAATATATATTTAGTGTTTTACTTAAAAATTTTTTTACAACAGAATGCTGTTATTGTTTTTCAAAAATCTTTACATTAAGTTATGCAGTTTTTTTGTGTTGAATGATAAAAATTAATTATTGCTAGTAAAAAGTAAAAACTACTTTTTTAATTTAATAAACTTTTTAATCATGATTTAATCACTTTTTAATCATGATAGAATCTAGTTATATCAAAAAATTAAGAAGGAAAAAAAATATAAACGTTATAAAAATGTAAATTAAAATAAAATGCTTGTAAATTAAATAAACAAATGCAACTCTATGAGACATTTTTTTTTTATCAAACAGAGAATTCGGAAAGTTACTTTAATTTTATTTTACAATTACAGAGAATTATAGAAAATTTAATTAATAAGTTTGTCTTGTGACCATGAATTTAAACATTTATTGAAGGATTATTTATGTTATTAGGTTATGTATAACCATTAAATCCTGAATAAATATAATTGAAACAATTACTGAAATGAAAACAAGGAAGGAAAATGTAGATTTATTAAATCTCAATTTATAGCGTGATACTCTTACGCGAAGCTAGTTTTTACATAATGTTGTCATGAAAAAATAAAAGTACATCAGAAAAGTCGGCTTTCATCCGACGAAAATTCATAAAAATTCTATTTCATGTAAAATAGTTTGCAATTCCATGAAATGCGTTAAAATTTTGATCAATGTTATAATTTCTTTTTTAACTTATTTAAAGTTTAAATATCTAATAAAAATATTTATACCTTTTTTCATGAATTCTGCTGACTACCAATAATTATTTATCTAATTCACAGTGACTAAGATTGACATCTAAAATTTCAAGATTTATCTTCTTTCTTATCCCCGGTCTGAATCAGACCAGGGGACCCAAAATAACAGCGTTCTTCAATCGGAAAAAATCCACATAAGAGACAACAACACTGTTTTCCAGGCAGAACTTTATGCCATCCAACAGGTAACCAAGTGGGAAAACCGGCAAAATTACATCTACAGCATTTGGTCGGATAGTCTTTCTGGAATTATGGCGATTGGAAACCCAACAACTACTGGCCCTATAGCGAGAGCTATACAGAAAGATCTGAATTTGATAAACACAATCAAGCTTCGCTGGATAAAGGCGCACGCGGGCTTTGAAGGCATTGAGCTGGCCGATAGCTTGGCCAAAGAACCCAAGAAAGCCCATGCGTCGTCCTCCCAACGCCACGATCCTACTATAGGAGACTTTTAGCAGAAGAAGCCAGTTGGGATCGGGCAGAAACATGAAGGCTGGAATATGATGTTATACCGAAGGTCAGAAATAGAACACAATGCTGGCCAAGACAAATAATCCTGTTTATTACAGGGCACGGCACCTTCCCGACTTACCCGCACAAAATAGGTGCCCTCCCCAGTGAATACTGTGCCTGTGGGGACATAGGGAACCTAATTCATTATGTAACTGACTGCCCAATCACGAGCTCATGGCATTTCACCAAGCCCAGTGCCCATCTAACAAGGTAATGGACCAGAAACATAGTAAACAATGCTCATTCAAGAACCAAAGTGATTGCCTTAATGAACTTTTTAATAGATCACAGAGATCTGTTTATTCCAGAGGACCAAGGAGAGGAGGATGACCAACAAGGAGAATTGGATGTCCTGGACAATGATGAACAAGTACAGAGTGCTTAAGCCTTGTAGCTCTGTGAAACGTAACAACCTTTATTTTTCTAATTTTGCCAACATTTTATTATTGTCCAGTTTGTATCAGTTCACTTTTCTTTTCTTTTTTTCTTTTTTCATACAGTAGTTATTATAGCTAATGACCAAACCATCGGCATTATCCTTGTAGAATTATAAAGTATAGTTTTAATCTGTGTATAGTTTTGTTGTAAGTAAATGTAAGTAATGTGTAATGTTAAGTATAACCTAGCTTTTCTCGAGTACCATATTATTTATATTAAACTAACCTAGGGAATAACAAGGAGAACTAACAGCTTGCTGCACCAAGTCTATTCAACAACCTCTCTCCATTTCTTTTTCTAACTTTACTAACTTCTTATTATTATCTTGCACATATTTGCTTAAGCTAAATTGAATACCCTGATGTTAAATTGTATATCTTGTAACTTCCATTATGCCAATGTTTTATTGCAATGTATCTTGCTTTGATGTTCCATAAACTTGTCAATTGAGGACAGCCAGAGGCAGCAAAGGGGTGCCGTCCAGATGTGTCTGGAGCTGTTGCGTACGGAGCTTGGAACTGTTGCAGGGGCTGTGCCACTTTCTTTTATTCCTTCTAGTAAATCCCATTTAATCTGGTAGAAATCTTCTTGGGTTAGGTACAGGGTAGTTGGCTGGTGTATACATCCTTCGCCTTCAAAGAATCGAGGACAGCTGCAGGGCTGTATAAAATTTCCTGCTTTGAAAAGCCAATGCAGTTCAGTAGGTGTTCGGGTCTGGCTTCGTTAGTATTGCATGAAGTGCAAGTGAGAAAGACTTTTTTGCCCTGGGAGAACCGTAGAGTTCGAAGATGGCCGGATCTGAGTCTGGACAAGGCAGTCTGATTACGTCTTTCACCGTCGAAACTCAAAGATCCCCCAGGATCAGAGTCACAGTACCAAGAATAAGACGGCAGAATTTTCCAAGATGAGTTGGCCTACTCCTAAAGAAATTTTCTTGGAAAGTCAGCGGATCAGCAGAACCATCAAGATTTATTAAATACCTCATTACTGAGTATATTTTTTAAGACCCTTATCAATGCATAAAATTTTTTATTTTTTCAGTATATATAAGAGACAACATATATAAAGGAAATATAAAGACCATGAAACTGTTACTTGAAATGTAGCAGTGATAAATTCTGAACAGTAAAGACAAACAAACATAACATTCTTTAAGAAAATACCTTTAAACTGCTTTTTTAAAAACGATAAAGTTTTTTAATGCATAAAGGAAAAAAAAATTAAAGAATGTACCTGTAAAAGGAAGTTCAGATTTATTGGATTCAAATGTTCTCAATAAAAAATTTATATTTTCCTCCATAGAGCAGATGATTAAATAGCATACTCTATGTGTTTGTTAGTTGCTTTTAAAGAACAAAGAAATTTCTTTGAAAACACTTTTAAATTTACTACAATATTATTTCAGTCTATGTTTATTGTTAAAGTTAGATATTATCCAGCAACCATTCTGGATAATAAATATGCGTTCTTAGATGTATTCTGTGTATTTAAAAATTTCATGACAAAACTTTAATCAATAATATTACTTTTTAACTTTTTAAATTTTTTTTTTGAAATGTTATGACAAGAAATCAATGAATGAAAATATTTAAATTAAAGAGAACTTAAAAACACACCTTTTTTTGCGTAGAGAAAAAGCAACTTATAGAATCGTTATTTTGATAAAAATTTATTGATATGTTTTTTTGCATTTTTTGCATTATGTATTATGCTATATTAACTGAAAAAAATGTTTTTTTATAAAATGTTCGCTGCATCTAAAATAACATAGAATATATGAAATATTAATACTGCAATTTAGATCTACAAGAAGCATTTATATTTTTATTTACTTATGTGATATAAATTTCTTCAAATTCTTTATATTAATAAGATTTTTAATATATATATATATATATATATATATATATATATATATATATATATATATATATATATATATATATATATATATATATATATATAATATATATATATAACTGTTTTTAATTTTTTCTCAACATTGAAGAATGTAAAAACAACATGAATATATGAAACTTGAATTTTAAATACACAAGTTCTTTTTTCCTCATATGGTATTATAACTATGCCCCTTAAAATTGTTTTTCAGCTCTTTTTTTTTAGTAGTGATGCTTATAATTTATAATATTGAGGATATTTTTGAACATTCAAACAAAATATTTATATTTTGTTACCAGTTTACTCTATCTTAAAAATTAATATTCAAATGAAATTATGCAAAAATGAACACAAAAATTATTACTTACCATTTCATGAACTGAATCGAGAGGCTTGCAGTAAGTTAACCGAAAAAGATTTTGTAGAAGAAGTACAATTTTGTATTAATTTAATAAGATTGTAATTAATTTAATAAGATGCTGATAAATTGATTTATAAAGATATATCTCATATCATGAAAATATACTTCTTAACTATTTACTGAAAGTAGTATTAAACTTAATGCACATTAAAGTGTAAGAGAGAGATCTTTAATAACAAATAAAAAGCTCAGTAAAAATAAGGATTTTTCTTATAAAATAGAGGTAGCACAACATAAAATTGACTTTATTCTCTTAAGAATTTTTTTTTATCACTTTTAACAATAAACTTAAAGATATGTATGTACTTATATTTCAGTGAGATTCGGCATTATTGTATTAAATTTTATCAATTTCTGGCTAGATTAATTAGATTACCGATAGCAAAATGCTATTAAAATCAAAACTTTCTAAGTTAAAGATTCCCAAATTTCGAATATATCTTAGTTGAATTTTGATGGTTTCATAACTCAAGTTTATCGTTCGATTTTTTTAATTTTACCGTAACGGCAAGTGATAATGGCCCAATTTACTTTTTTTTAAAACACCAAAAGGTAGCGAGCTATATTTAAAAAAAATGGAAAAATATTACGTATCACATTTACTTAATTAACATTAATATTTTAAAGGGCTATATTATTGTTATTTCTGTATCTCATTGTTAAGACCAGTTTATTAATTAGCTTTAGGAGACTTTTAGAAAATCTGTGGTTAGTTTTCTAGTCTCAACCAAAGGAACATCATTTTTACCTCGAATACAATCTATACGTTACGGTATTCGAAAATGTGTCGGAATTTTTTCATATGAAACTGGCTTTTACAATAGATGTTTTGAAGTTGCAAACATCTACAGCTATAAGTATAGCAACTCAGCCACAGTAAATCCCTAAAGGGAAATGAGAAGAGCTTCTTCTCTATCCGATGGGGAATCCAGCCCAGTTGATATTTTAAATCAGTCGTATGAAGACCGTATTGGCACCAGTGTATTACTATGTGGAACCTATTTTTATGGAATATAATCATGAAAATTGTTATTTATTAATTGGTTATGGTTAAAATAAAATATTAAAGGCAATAGGACTTATTAATGAATAAATTCACGCAATCAATACGTAACGCGACAATAAGTATGTATGTTCCAATTGTTGTGACAGTTCCTCCCTTCTATGTATAATATTGAACAACTCATAGAGCTCAATATTTATTATCATTCTCCCTATGAAAGGGCGTGTTATATATATATATATATATACACACACATACGTTCAATACGCTATATATATTTAAAAAATTTTACCTGCCACTGCATTTAAAGTGTTTAACGAGAGAAGGGTCATAGGAAAGTGTATTTTATTGAAAATTATTTGAATCAAAACCAATATTTTTGTAATATCAAACGTTAAAAATATGAAAGATTGAAGTTTTCCAAAAAAAAAAAAAAAAAAAAAAAAAAAACAGTTATTTCTTTAGTTGAAAAACGTGTCATTTTTTGTAAGGGTTCGATGCCAACTATACAATTTCAATTCTTGAGAAGTTAATTGGTTTTGTAATGTATTAAGACCTATTTTGGGTTCATTGTCATTAAATTCATGGCATAGTTGGAATCAGTTTGTTATGTAGAACTGACAAACTCAAATAAAAATTTCTTCATCGCCGAAAAAATAAATTCCTCAACCTTGTTGCTTATAATGTAGCGTGATGTAATATATTATAATGAAAATGAATTAATATCTTCAATAATCATTAAAAATGATACGTTTAGTTATAAGGTTAAGATAAGATTATTTGTTAAGGTCAGATTAAGATATGATTATTTGTCTATCAACAGCAAGAAAATTTCGGGAAACCTTCAAATGGTGTGTGACTGCGGTGATTTGAAGTTGAAGATTCGTCGCAATATTGCGAAGTATATTTTCAGAAATTTTATTAAGGTGTCTTGCACCAAGATATTGCAGAAATTGTTCGACTAAAACTTCACACTACTTTCTTTTCATGTTGCATGACCTTAGGGAAGTATATGCTAAAACTATTGATAAAAAAAATATAATTTTTTGCTGGCATTTTATTTTACTTAATTCATCTTATTTAATTTAAATTATATTTACCTTATTGCTTATAGTTTATTTTGAGTTTATAAATTTTTAAAATTATATATTTTTGAAATTTGTATTTTAAGCAGTTGAGTAACATATATCATAAAATAAATGTTAAAACATTTTGTCCCGCCATCTATTGATTGACAAAGGAGTTACATAATTAAGTAAGGTAGATTACCTATTGAAGTGATACCAAAAACGGCTTCTTAAATATTATTTGTTTTTAAAAAATTATATATGTATATATATATATTATAAAAATGAGATTTTGGTTTTATTTTACCCCGTAAGCTCTTGTTTATCTTTTAATTTAATAAAACATGTAATTATAATTAATTAAATAATTATTATACTATTATACTTAAGTTTAAAAAGTCTTAGAAACTTTCTAAACTGCTTTGATTTTTCATTATTTTTTAATCCAGTCAAAATTATATATATATATATATATATATATATATATATATATATATATATGTATATATATATATATATATATATATATATATATATATAGATGTATATATATATATATATATATATATATATATATATAAAATTTTGACTGGATATAAAATATAATAATAAATATAATAATATATATATATATAAATATTTTTGAAATTTGTATTTTAAGCAGTTGAGTAAAATATATCATAAAATTAATGTTAAAACATTTTGTCCCGCCATCTATTGATTGACAAAGGAGTTACATAATTAAATAAGGTAGATTACTATATATATATATAACTTTTTAAACTTAAGTACAATAATTTAATTAATTATAATTACATGTTTTATTAAATTAAAAGATAAACAAGAGCTTACGGGGTAAAATGAAACCAAAATCTCATTTTTATATATTTGAAATATTTATCTTAACCGGTATACAGTTAAACACATTGTATGTAAGAAATTTACTATACAGATCCCCCTCAAGTCCTACAGGCTGATTCATAATGTGCACTAGTTGCCGGCGAGGGGGTGTTCCTGGGCGGAGTGGTTGAAGCACATTCGAGAGTATTCTCCTGGTAGGGCCACCCTAGGCGTGAAAGCCACTCCATTTTGCCCAGCTAATGTCTGGGGCAACGGAGCAAAGTCAGACTTCCTTCCTCGAGTGCTCCTGGTACCCTGTACCAACAGAAGCTGCAATTTTAACCCACTAATCATTAATCTTGAGTTAGAAGGTTTTGAAACTGCCACATCCGGCACGCAGGATAAAAAGGGGCGCGTTCGGAGAGTTAGTAGATTCTGTTTTCCGAGCCGAACTTTTGGCAATTGAAGAGGCTCTGGGTTTCTGTGCTAAGGAGAGGATAGTTTCTGATATCTGGATCCTCAGTGATAGCCGAAGCTCTATACAACATCTGGCTCAGTGGTTGCGGGATGGTGACAGCACAACAACTAAAATAGTCCAACATCTCACTGATTTGCTGGCCAATACCATTGTCTTCCAGTGGGTACCATCCCATGTCAATGTGTATGGTAATAAAGTTGCGGACCAATTGGCCAAGGATAGCAGCCTGCAGAATACCGTTATTTATAGACTGCTTGTCGGCATCGGAGCTGACCTCTCGTGTCAGGATGGACATCAATGCTGTTTTTAGAGATGCCAAACCTGCCCATGAATGGTACCAAGGCAAATATCCTGGTTCCGCTTTAACGGGCGCGCACAAAAGATGCGATCAAACGGCTCTGACGAGACTGAGAAGCGGCCACCTGCTTGCTCAGAGACATATTTTTGGTGTCAAGATTTACCCTCTCTGCCCCAAATGTCAAGAGGCACAAGTCTCTCCCTCTCATATTCTTCAGTGTGTCGATTGTGAGAGGGGTGATGTGGAATTAAGTCAGGAGGTGGTTCTGGAAAGGCTGAAAACTCATAAATTCATGGAGCTGGTGTGATTCTACTGTCACACCAGCTGGGATAAGCAACAACAACACTATACAGATATGTTTTATTAATTTACGCAGCTTTTTAGTGAATTTTTATGTTTGTTGAGAATTTGCAATCTGATTATTAATTCGAAATGTTTTCAATAAAGCTATAAAATTTAAATTTTAAGTGATATTTGGAAAACATAATTGGATAATAACATATTTGGATTATGCTTATATCTGATTAAATTATGGTTAAACTAATGACAGATTACTGAGCATTCTTTATTTTTTGATCCAAAATACAAAATATGAATGATCAAAATTGTAATTTATGTGTAAAGTCATTAAATTTAGTATTTAACAATGAGCAAGGACAAGATTGGAGTTATATACCATAGGCAAATTATTAATTCAAACACTGTAGCAATTTGCAGCGTGGAATTCTTAATTTTTATTATTAATGTATAAGTATTAGATAGTTTTGTATTGTTATATTTAATGTACAAGGGTGTAATTGTTTTGCTTCTTGTATTCTTTTATAAAAATTTCTTTCATTGTTGAGAAAAATGAGGTAATTTTTATTTTTTATACAAAATTTTTCAAAAATATTTCTATTTAAGAAAAATAATTTTCATCGGTAAACTTATATTTTGGAGTTAAATGTATTTTTCATATTTTATTACATACTCTTTGGTGCCGAAAAAACATTTTTTTCTCAAGTTTTAAATTTAGTTATGACATTGAAATAAAGTATCAGCGTTTACAATTTTTAACACACCCGCACCTTGATTTTTACATGAGAGAAAAAGCCAGGGATATAGTTGTAGACAAGCGTCAGCAGACATAGAAACTATTTGCTGTTAGCGACACGCATGTTAAATATTATGTGTTATATTTTGCATTTTTGTCTTCCAGTAAATTTCTAAAAGTGATATCTTTCTTAAATATTGGTAAAAGTAAATAGAATTGCCAAAGACAGACAAAGTACAAAGATTTGACAATTCACCTTTTGGACAATATCATGCATAGTCAGAAATATTACATATGACATATTTTGGAAAATGATTAATTTGAGAAATTTATAAAACAGAATCCGAATCTCTATGGATGAAAATATTCCATTTAAAAAAATAATGATTTATACTAGATAGTTCGATATTTTAGTTTATTTTTCAAAAGTAACAAAAAAGGCATCTCCAATAGAATTATACTATTATCTTAGTAATAAGTTTCTTTTTTTTATGTATGTATTAAAATAACATTCGTTGTAAATAAAATTTATGTGTTAAAATTTTTCTAATTTATAAGAAGTTATAATTTAACGTCATTTTTAAAAATATGAAAACAAAATTATTTATTTAAAAATTACTATTCAGATACTTAGCAATGAAATATAAAAAGAACTTCAATTATAAGTTTGGAAAAATTAATTTTACAACTTAAATCTTCATTTTCTGATAATTTAAAATTGTAAGTATTTATAAATAATATTTTGATTGATGAAAAGAGAGTATGAAAATGACAATATGGGTATTTTTCAAAGAAATTCGATTGAAATCATAATTGATATAAACATGATTTCCAAATCTAGAAAAGATCTTACCGAGATAATTCAAATCGAAGCTTGATGTGGATCAACTAAAATTGTGTTGGATTAAAAACATAAGAAACTGAATAAATATGCACATTTGTTTCAAGTAATCATGCTGAATTCACAGTAACAAAAATTCGAGTTAAAAACAACACTAGAGTTATCTTGAAAAGAAGATTTGACTTCAGAATCAAATAAGTAAACGTCATCGCCCTCTGAATAAAACATATCACTTTCATTTTTTAGTGATTTAAATGATTCAAATGATGTTCATTCAAAGTTTTATAATAATTTTTAATTACTTTAAGGGAATCTCTGAAATCATAATACTAAGATTCTGATGCTGATTTTCATAGATTATATTTATTAATGAAAAATTTTATTTGAAAGATAAACAATTGTTATTTAAGAAAAGAGTTACATTTTATCTTATAATTAGTATGATTTAAATTTGAATGTGTAGGAAATAAGTCTCAATACCCTTTTTAAATAAAAATATCTGACTTTAATGAGAATATTTTTAAAGGAGAATGTATATGCATTCTTTCGAAAATAAAAATTCTAAATATTGTCTAAATTTGAATGTTAATGTAACAAAATGTTATGAAAATGATGTCTAAAATTTTGTTTATGATAATAGTTTAAAATCTTCAGGTTTCTAGCTGAGATAGAATAAGTAGAGAAGAAGGATTTCCACTGGAAATCGAAATAGCTAACATATGATTATTTTAGTGAACATGTTATGGATAGCATCAAATAAAATTGGCGTATTTGAATGAAACTCAGAAACGTTACCTACAATGACTACACATTGTAGAAGATTAACTGATTTTCTCATTACGAATGTTTATTTAACAGTGAACCTTGAGATATAAGCTTAAAAAATGCTTAATTTTTTATGATGTACGCAAGAAATTCATTGATAAAAAGAAAATAATAAATAAAAATAAATAGATAATTAATTAACTTGTCTCTACCAATTTCTTTTATTCTGATCACAATTAAAAGATTTTTTACAAACTATAAAAATTTCAAGAATCATCTTTTAATGTCCAAGATGTATAAATATAATTTACTTCAGATCAATAGTTTCTATAAATGAAAATATATCAGAGGATTTAACGTGGTGAAACAATCATACATGACAGTAAAGATTAGTTAAAATTTCTTTTCATTTTAAGCATATTGAGAAAAGTTAATTCTATTAGGGAAGTGCTATGTTAACTCCTATGATAGCAAAGTAAGATTTTTGAGGAGGAAAATTGTAATTTTATCAACAATAATGTATTTATTGCTACTATTTAAAAAGTTATGTAAAATTATTTTTTTCCAGGTGAATGTTTAATTATGTATGTTTTATTTTAAAACAAACGCGTTTCCTCATTTTCAAAACTTTTAGTGGAAGGAGAGGATTTAAAAAATTAAACAGCACTAATTTTACTAAGTATTTTAAAGGGAATTTTGAAGTGTGGATTAAAATATATTAAAAAATATTTAGTTTAACATAAAATGCTTTATTCAAGCATTTTATGCTAAACTAAATATTCATTCAAGTTAATCATAATTATAAAGTGAAATTTATAATATCCCTTTTTAAATGTTATAAGGTAATGTATCCTCCTGATTAGTTTAATGAAAATACTATTATTAAATTTAGTCACTCAAATCATAGACCTGATCATTTTAATTGTCATCAAGTCTGTATTAATTTTATAGGTGATTTAGGCTTATGCAAAACCATAACCTACATAATTGCGAAACCAATAAACTAAGATTTATGAGGTTTGACAATTGTGAAATACATTTTGGTTTCTCTCATTTAAGAAATTATATCATTTTTGGAGGCTCTGAAATGATAAAAATTAGGTTATTCCTTAATCTCATTATTCAGATTATAAGTTTTATTTTGGATACAAAAATAAATTTAAGAAAATAGAACAAGCATTGAATTGAATGATAAAGTCACAAATTTCCAGTTTATTAAAACATAATAAAACAAAATTTAATAACATTTAGCCATTTGCTGCTGACAACAATGGTCCTTAAATTTGAACTGTGACTGGAACACGTTGTATAAATATACACCTGAAATAATAATAATAATAATAATATATAAAAAAAAAAAAACAGAAGAAGGTCATTTTTGATATTGAAAGGATAAATTGAAAAAATTATCGATAAATAATTGTTATAAAATAAAAATGAATTTTATGAACAATCCCTGCAGTATAAATATTTTTTAAATTTTAATACTCCAGTGACACATCATTTAATAAATTCATAAAATGATAACTGTATATAATTAATAATGATACACGAACGACAACTTTGAAAATGTTGCCACTACTAAATGCATTTTCAATCAAACATTCGACTTATATGTGAATTGCATGAATGTGAAATTTATTACTCTTATAAATTTTATTGAAAAAATTTCTTTTTAAATTGTTATCTTTGAAAATCTTAGATTTGATAAGAAACTAGAAAATGTACATTTTTAATCATTCTAAAACACAAAGTTTATTTCGATAAATTTAAATGCAACTTAATTATTACTTATGCAAAGATTATATTTTCTTACTATCTAAGTTAATTTCATTATATATTCATGTATCATTCATTATATTTGAAAAAAATCTTACAATAAGTATATAAATTTATTCATGAAAATAGATTTTTTTATTGGATACAGTAAAAATTAAAGGAGTTATAAGTGTAGTTTTTTAGAAGTGAAACTCATTGTATAAGTTATGCAAATAAATCTAAGAAAGTTCAAAATATCAAATACTATATTTATTATCACTTTTTATTATTTTAAAATATTTTAAAATTGGTTGTAAAATTTTAAATCAAAGGCTTATTTAAGTTATAGAAAATTAATATCGTTCACGGCTCAATTTTTTTTAACGTGTCCAAAATATTGTTGAATATTAAACAACGAAGCATATTTTTTTTGTTTAGAATACCTTTTAAATATTCTTATCTTCAAAAATTTTAATTGAAATTAAAAAAGGTATACTACGAAAACATCAACTATAAGAAATATATTAACAAATATTTTCTAAAAAAATGAAACAAGCACATTTTAAGAAATATTTAATCAACGAAACATGTACATTTATATGAACAATATTATTTTGGTTAAAGATGAGATTAATAAATATTATTGATTAATATTTTCCTTTGAAGATCCATATTGTTAACATTCTTTGAAAAACTATAATGTACAAAAAAAAAAAAAAAAAAAAATCGGTATAATTTTAAGAATTATTTTTTTATTGCATAATGGATATTACTCAACTACTTATAAATTCACAAAACTTAAAAATGGATTAAAAATTATTAACATTTAGAAGGCTTACTGTGTTAATGATGATAATGATTTGTATTGAGTTCAAATATTTTTTTTAATGAAAGTTTTTCTATATGAACGTTTCTTTGTCACGCTGTTTTAATAATTATAAAATAATCATGATTATTTCTTCAGTCATTCATATAGTAAGAGAAACAAGCATAGAAGTTATCATGTTTGTGTGAAAAAATGTCTACATTACTTTTTAGGTAGTTGTTTTGAAATTGTTAGAAAAATAATCAAATTATTCTCGAAATTTTCTGAAATAAATAATTTATTCTTTTAGCCTGAAAACTTGTTGCTTCACTTCCTGATTAATTATTTTTAAATAGTATTTAAAAAATATGGTTAAGTTACGCTAAATAGTAAAGTATATTATTTCAAACTTAGGTGATCCTTCTGAAGTATTATAGTATTAAAAAAAAATAAAATTATTTATATTTTTTTTGAAGAACGGGGGAAATTTGATCCTTATAATTTCGCAATGACTGGAGAAGATATTATCAAAATACATCTATAATCAGAGTAAGAGAAGGATGCTAGTTTTGACATTAAAGCATTGATAAAATAGGCAATTTTAAACATATAATTGCTGTAATATTATTGAAATTTGCTATTTTATTGTAATTTTAATCCAAGAATTTTTCAAATTACCATTTTTCTTATGATTGGCAGACTTATAGTCTGAGCATAATTTGCAAATGGTTTAAATAAATATGGTTAAAAGTCTTGGGCAACAATATGAACATATGTGTGAGTGTAAAATTTATAATCCTTTCACTAATTTTATTAAAATTTTGCAAAAATGGGTGAAAGAATGTGTAGACTATTTAATTATATCATCTTACATATTTGAATAATGTTGCAGACATCACCATACATTTTAAATAAATTGAATGTCGAAGTTAAAAATAAAAATAATTATTGTTCGATATTTTTTAAAAAAATGTTAAAAAAAATCTTACGTGAATTTTAAATACACATTCTTCCAACAACTTAGAATTTTTCATATGCTACAAGCACATTTTCTGATGCAAAACGAGATATTTTTGTTGAGATTGATACTACATGTTTAAAGTAAAATAAAGCATGTATTTATATAATGATGTAATTACATTTATATTTTTTCATCTTTAACGCTTAGTTTGTGTATTTGTATTGTCTTCTTCTTCTTACTAATCCCTCTGATCTAAAAATTAGATCAGATCCATGTGGTAGTCCGCTTTGAATTTCAATACAGCAAAACCGAGTTTCCTTAGAAGATCCTCACGAAGCCGACCAGAGCAGTCTAAAAGATGATTGGGACTGGTCTCTTCAATGTGGTATTTGATGCAAACTTGGAAGTTCTTGGTGCCATTGGAAAATCGAAGGGTTTTTAAATGTCCAGTGCAAAATCAAGCCAAAGCAGTTTGGTCTCTTTTGTCACCGACGTAGCCATTTCCATGTACCAGGAACATTACTTATATACCATGGAACCCCCCAGTAAGTGACATGGCTGTCCTTCTTTTGCCAATCCATCTTCCATTTCATTGTATTTTAAGGCGACATGGGATAGCATCCATTGAAGATGTAGGCTAGATGATAAGAAAAGGCTCCCGATCTTCTCAATAATTCCAATCCTTTTCTGTTCTGTTATCATTTTCCAATTTTTTAGATATTGGATGGTGTTTTGGCTGCCCGAAAGTATCCAGACCTCACCCGATAAAAGTCACCTAGAAACGAAGTCTAGAGCCATGCCAATGGCGATCAGCTCAGAGGCAAAAACTAAGCAGTTATCAGAATTCCCACGTTTAATCTGAAAACAGCCCTACTCCCAGTGCAGTGATCCCTCTTTCTGTCGTCTGTATAAATCTGGGCTGGCGTCAGCAGGGATATTATCAATTACTTCAAGAGCATCCTGTCTCAAGTATTCTGGTTGATGGGAAGATTTATTAATATGAGTGAGTAATTCAGCATGGATATATACTTCTGACAAAGAAACTATGGGAGGCGCAACAGGCCTTAGTGAGTTAAATTCAACAAAAGGTTTCAACAGATTAAGTTTTTCGGCTTAACTAAGAAGGCTATTTCTTTTAAGTCCTTGGTTATTTTGAAATCCACAAACAAAACTTGCTGTACGGTTTTGATTTCCATGGCTCAAAAGATTTCTGAAGTATTTTAAGATTTGGGAAACATCTAAGTCGTAAAGGCTTCAAATCAGCTTCATAAAGGACAATATTAGTGAGCGTACTTTTACGAAGTCCAGTAATTAGGCGCGCTACAACCATTGGCACTCTTTCTAGTTTTAGGAGATTTGTATCAGAGTCGTCTTGATATATGTGGTATTCGTATTCAACAATGGGTTGGAATAATGTAATGTAAGTTGTTCTCAACGTCAGCGCCTCAATCTTATCCAGAGATAAATTTCAAAATATTAAGTCTCTTTCTGACCTTGTTTATTAGCGAGTCGATGTGCTTATTGCATGTAATTTCAGAGTCAGGCACAAAGCCAAGATATTTGGAATTTTTCTCACACTGCAAAGGATGTACATTGAGAAAGTTATTAGGCTTATAGTTATACAATCGCTTGTTGGTTGTAAAGAATCTGGTTTTATATATAAAGACTGAAACAAAGTTTGTAATCCGTAGAAAAAAGTTTTGAATATTTTGTAGTGATATATTTATTCTGGATTCTACTATATTAATATCAGACCCATTATTCCATAAATCTATGTCATCAGCAAATAGACCAATCCAACAATCGTCAGTAATCACTGGTTCTATACTAGAAATATATAAACTAAAGAATACAGGACTTAAGACAGATCCCTGTGGTATTCCTTGTTTTGAACAGAAACTTGCAGAAAAAGTTCCATTATATTTGACTTTAAGTACTCTATTTCCAAGAAAGTCACAAATCCAGAATAGGGCCTTTCCATCAATAGAAAATTTATCACTTAACTTATTGATCAGTTTATTCTTCCATACTTTGTCAAATGCTTTGGTCAAGTCAAGAAAAGCTGCAATGGTATCATTGGTTGGTAATTTATTTTGAAAATCTCTCACATGCTAACAAAATATAATATATGATCTTGTGCACAATGTCCTTTTCTAAAACCTTATTGCTCTATCGACAATAAGTTGTTAGTTTCAAGGTGAAACATTATGCTATTTAGCACAAGTTTTTCAAATGTTTTAGAAATAAAATTTGTTAAGACTGCAGGTCTGTAGCTGTCAGATGATCCAGCAGGTTTATTTACTTTCCGTATAGGTATAACAGTGGCCCATTTCCAATTCTTTGGCAGTCTACCATTGTCCCAAAGTATTTGTATTGTACAATTCGCTTTTAATGATTTTCTGAATTTGATTGTTGCTCTTAATATTTTATGGCATGATAAAATTAAATTTATTAAAAAAAAAGCAATTGAGTTTTTGTATATAATTACATGAACAATATTAGGCTTAACTGAAACAACAAATAATGTGCTAATAAGATGAAAACCGTAACCATAAGTTATAAAAATATTGCATTTATACAAAGTTTAATGCAAAAGAAACTTTTGCTGTGTGTGTGATTAGTTTTTATAATAATACTCCCTTCTCACACAGAAGCGTTAGTTCAACATAAATGAAAAGAATAAAAACGAACTCATTGTCTTCCGTGAGAATGAAACCATAAGTTCATTGTAACACAACAAATTTTGTGTTAATATAACTTAAATATTTTGCATTGTATGAATAAATTTATATTATGTCACCAAATTTGATATTGGTAAATTAATTAATTTTCAGATGAAGCTACATCCAGTTTGTTTTTTTACTTTATGTTTTTGATTATTATCAAAACATTTGTTAGAATTATAAAATAGGTGAATCATTTTATTATACAATGTAGCATTTGTTAATATTTATTACTTTCGGTCTTAAATGATTCTGAAAATCTCTATCTTGGAATTTTATTTTAAGGGTTTAATGTTTTTCATTCTTTATATGTTTATTAATAAATTTGAATTGTGTGGATGATGAGAAGGCTATTACTTTTGATTAAGGAGATTAGAATTTGAATCTGTTCATGTGCTTATTGTAAAATCTAAAATATTTTAACTAACTATTTAATTGAAAAGCTTAGAATATAGTAATTTTACTTGAATGTTTTCACTTGTCTCTTTTAAATTATTTTACACTGTAAAGTATGAAAAACGAAAACATTAAAATGGTTCTTTTCTCACACCTTTTTTTCTTTCTTAATAAAGTTATTTTTCAACTCAATTATTGATTAATTATATTTCTCACGTTGTTTATGGATAGTTAAGTAATTCAATTAAACTTCATTAATTGTTGTCTGTTTCACTTACAGATTATTATGTTGTGTCTGCCTTCGCATAGAAAAATGATATAATTTGTATTTAGTATTTACAATAGCTAAATACTTTTTCAGCTTAAAACGTTTTTTCACGGAATTACACTAATATACATTTTTTTATCAAATAAATGCTTATCAATAAGAATAAGAATTCATTATTTTGTTAATATTATTATAAAACTTGATGAAAATAATACTTTTATGTTTAATAAGTGCTTTAAAAAAAGTTATATCAAAAATCTGTACTTTCGTTGATTAGCCTTTGAAAAATGTATCATTTTACTTTCTGTTCAACTTTCTAAGTAACTTGTAAAGTGTTGTAATGCTGAAGGGTGCTATAGATGCGCCTGATAAGATAATAAAATTTAACTGTCTTTTCATTATAGATGGTGGACTCAAAGGTGACAGACAACTGCTTCCGACATGTTTTGATAAAACTTTAAGTGTTTAATATCTGTAGTTTGCTTTTGTGATAATCTGTGCACGTATATTTTACGCAAGTCTTTTTTGTTCATGTTAAATTAATGAAATAGACAAGGTATATTTATCTATTGATTTCTCTCTTGTATCGCAATAAGATATATCGACTGATATGCATTTTGAAATGTTGTCGTTAAAGGGAATTTATAAGTATTTATGATACTTTACAAATTAGTATGAACTTCATTTTATAATTTGATAATGATTTTTAATCATGAAAAAATTATTTTTTTTCATACAATTAATAATTTAAATTATATAATATTTTAAAATTTTATAATATTATATAATATTTAAAAATTATATAATACTATATAATATTTAAAAATTATATAATATAATAAATTTAAAATAGTTACTACATGTTAATTAAAACTAACTAACGCTTAATTTTGCTTCGATACATGAAATAATAACTACATTTCAGTGTTTATTAACGAATTCTTCTCCTTACTTTGTTACAAAATAATCACAGTTTTGTGTAACAAATAAAAATAACCATACACATAATTTAATTTAAGTCATAGATGACTCTTTCCTATAAAGTAAGATAATGACTTTCCTATTCATATGGATTAAAGTGTCATAGATAATCCGAAATAACAGTTTTTTAAAATCCAAGCTATCAATTAAATTCTTCCAAGTCATTGAATTTAATTAATATATTCTTTTGAAATTTTTAATGCATCCTAAAAGAGAATTTTCTTCATTAATAAGGTTTAAAACTACAAAAATCAAGGATGCAATTTTCTCATTCAACAGCGTCAAAAATAAAAAAAAGTAATATTATTTAGTGGTTAATTCTTATCTCTATGATTCATCTCCTAAAAATATGCTTGAAGGAATTTTAAGTCACATGATATCAGATTATTTAATGTAGCGTTATTGTTTTTACCCTGTAGGTGCTTCATTGGAGGACAGGGGCATATTTCTTCCGCTGTTAAAGCATATTTTGATAACTGCAAGAAAATAAAAAAACGTGTTAAAATTTACTTAGATATCCAACTGGCATACAATTTAATGTATAAAATAGATTTAATTTCTTAAATTTTGCATTACAATGAATTTTTAAAAATGTTTTAAGATGAATTTTGAAAAATGAATCATTAAGAGAAAATTTTGGAAATATATATATATATATATATATATATATATATATATATATATATATATATATATATATATATATATATATATATATATATATATATATATATTTGTAGACAATCTTAACCACAAACACATTTGAGATTCATCTACACTGAAATAATCATTTTTAAAGTAGGGGGATTTATATCACATTGCTTTCCTACAACTCATGTTAATTCCCATTTTGAAACAATTTTCAACAAGATGAAACTAGCATTTGCGAATTTTCCTCAATATGACAGTAATTTCTTTAGGCACTTAAAAGAATCTATTTTCAAATTACTGCTGGCAAATCGTTTTACACTTTTAGAAACAGTGTTCATTATTAATAAAAGGTACAGAAATATATTTACAAGCGGCTGATATACAAAATTTTATGTGTAACAATAATACATATATAATTTACTCCTATGTATAAACAGTAGAGCTCCAACTATCTGAAATCTGTCTATCCGAATCTATCTTATCGAATTTCAGAAAACAAATCATATTAATTTTTACAAATAATTAAAACAAATCATTTTTAATTTTTTAAATGATATGATCATTTAAAAAATTAAAAAAGAAAATGAAAATGCGAAGAAGAAGAAAGCTCAAAAAAAGAAAAGGCAAGAGAGAGTAGAGGAGAATGACATGCAACTTGAGGAATATTTTACTCTTTTTAAAATTTCTAGTTGTTCAAAAATTAGTGTTAAAAATACAAGAAAAATTATGTATATTATAAATATACTTAACCATTATCTTTATTCTTAGCATCGTTTCTGTCCATTCCTACGGCTTCAATCTTCAAGACGAATATGATCTGTAAACTGACCAACGCTAATAAACTAAATTTATGCATTTTTCTTTCAAATACTTGCCCTTTTTTTGAAGAGCTTTTGTTTATCTGGAAAAGCAAATAAATATGGAATTAAATTATTCCACATAAATTACTTAGTCTCTCTCTCTCTCTCTCTCTCTCTATATATATATATATATATATATATATATATATATATATATATATATATATATTATTTGTAAATAATACTAAAACTTTATTCTGTTGAAAAAAATATTCTATTAAATTAAAAACATGGAGTTTATTTTCAAAAAACTAACTTTATTTAAGTAATTTGTTACTTAGATACAACATATTTAAGTATTTTTAAAATAGCCCCTTTGGGCATCGATACAGAGTCTTTAACGTCGCGTAAAATTTTATGCAATGGGCTGCAACTCATCAGACGTTAATTTAGCCTATTCCTTTTTAAGAGTAGCTTTTAGGTATTCCAAACTTTGAGGTGGCTTAGAACATACTTTTGATTGCAGAATAGACCAAACACTATAGTTCAATGGATTTAAGCCTGGTGTATCCATTGAACATTAAGCAGGGGGCCAAATTCCCACGTGTTTGAAATCTGGAAGATTTATTTGACACTAGTGTTGTGTTGCTTTTGCTCTATGAGAAGGGGCAGAATCTTGTTGAAGTGTCTAGACCCTGTTTTTAAATGTTTTTAGGACCAAGGAAGTAAAACCAATTGTAAAATCTCATTGCAGTACATGGTCTTGTTCATTTTGATGCCTTGATCTATGGAAACCAAAGGAGTTTTTCCAGATTCACAAATGCCTCCCCAAACCATAATTGACTGTGGTTTTAGTCAACATTCTACTCTTGTGGAAGTTCCAGGACGATTAGATGACCAGTAATGGTCATTTTGTCGATTATAGGATTGTTCAATTGTGAAAAATTTTTCGTCCGTGAAGATGAAATTCTTCCATGCGCCTTTTGCGGACTTTCGAAGGAGAGCTCGAAATCCTTACACCAGTGTATACTAATTTTGCTTAGTTTGTTTCTGTACTTTTCGAAGTTTATATGGCTTATATATATCCAAGAAGTTTTTTTTGCAATTTGTCTAACTGATTCTCTATTAATTCCTATTTCTTTAGCTGCTTTTCTCATTAAGTTTCTTGAATTTCTGTTACTTCGTTTATTGATAATTTTGCGAATTTCATTTGTATTTACAGTTTTATTTTTGGTTTCCAGTGTCTATTACCGTCATGGCCAAACTCTAAGAATCGTTTTATAGTAAGTGATACCGTTTGCCTGTGGATAATCAGCTTTCTGATAATCTGAATTTACTTTAATCCAGCCTCAAATAACGCAATTATTGTTGTCGTTGGTTTGGCATATTATCAGAAACTAGGAAATAAAAACTACCTATTTGTTTTACTAACATTAAGATCTCTTAAGCAAATGAAATTATTATAAAAAGTGGTGGACATGAATTAAGCCAATCAAAAGCAGTACTAATTTGTCAACAGTATAAAGTTGTCACTCTGTAAACAACAGTTGAATATATATCCGTTTAGATTTAAGCATAAATGTGAGTGATAATTTTCTAATTTAATTCCTTTTGTAATACTAAAAAGTAAAAATATTAAAAAAATTAAATAATTTTGCGTAATTAACATCATTATTAAATTCTTTTATTAATATTATTACCATATCTTTGTAATAATACAAGCTTATTAATTGTCTTTGAGTGACTTAAAATAGAAAGTCTGACTGGTTTTCTACATTCAACTAAGGGAATACTGATTTTTTTCTTTGCAAGTGAATCTATAGAGTAGGTTATTCGAAAATGTGTCGAATTTCTTTATTATGAAACTGGCTGTTAAAATGGATATTTTGAAGTTTCTATCATATAAAATTGCAGGTAGGATTGTTTCAACTTTTTAGACAGTTCCTCCCTTCTAGAGACTCTTTAAGTTTAATATTTATTATGTTTTCCCCTTGATGAAGGCGACATGCTATGTATGTTTAAAGAAATCTTACTGATTCATTGAGTTGTATTTTTTTGAAAGTGTTTTGAAACAAAACATATTTTTCTAATGTTAAAAATATGAAAGACACAAGTTAAAAAAATTCAGCTATTTTTAGTTAAAAAAAAACATGCATTATTTTTTTTATAAGAGTTTGATGTAAAATATATAAATTCAATTCTTTGAAAATTGGTTTTGTATTGTATGCATTATAATGTGCATTTTGGAGTCATTGTCATTTGATTCATGGTATAGTTAGTGTAAGTTTGATACGTAGAATTGATAAGGTTAAAAAAAGTCATCTTTGAAAAAAGAAATACGTCAATGTTGTTGTCAATAATCTATTTTGTCTCACCATCTATTGATCCTCAAAGGAACTAATTGATATATACTAAAGTGAGATAAATCACCCATTAAAGAAATACAGAAAATGGGCTCTTAAATAATATTTGTTTTTAAGAAATTACAATTTTTACAAAAAGAAAAATATAAAGACAAATTTTAAAATCCGTTTATAAAATTTTTTAGGAGTTTTCAAAATTAACTTTTCGGTCTTACGAAACATATCGCAACCATTCATTTAGAGGATAAAAAAAACTGTTAATGCTAATTGATATACAGAAATTTGTTTTCCAAAAGTTATCAACGAAGTCAACAAAAACCACCGCATCATTCTTCATCACTGCAATGCCAGCTCTCACACAGCACATCAAACAATTGATTATTTGAAGGATAAAAAAATCCAATTAATGTCTCATTGTCTATATTCTCCTGATTTGTCACATAATGACTTTTTCTTGTTCCCTTATGTCAAACAAAAAAATGCGTGAGCAACGATTTTCATCACTTCAAGAAGCTCTCATCCCACTGACAGCTGCGCATCTGGAGAAGAAGGTACTCCAAATTACTATTCCAAACAATATGCCTCATAACGAGTTCCCAGTACTTTTACTACCCCGAATAACATTATGAAAAGTTTCTGGCTCAAAAACATCACCATTAGCAAAAATTAAAGTTATTAACCCTATAAACTTTCTCCTTGAATATAGGGACTTAATTATTCTTCAAGAATAGGAGTATAATGATGATTGTGACGGTGATGGACTTCACCTGAAAGAAGATGAGTTGTAAAATCCCCATACTTCATTTTCCTCATTCTCTATATTCAGGCATTTTACATTCTAACTATAACATTCGACTGCTTTTAATCTTCTTGTATATAGTTCATTACTATTTGTTTTGTCATATATTTATTTTCAAAAACGTATACGATCTCATATCGATAGTACAACTGTATTTTTATTTCAATCTTATTTGTTTCATTTTTTTAAACGTATTCCTTGATTTTCTTTTAATATTATTTAAGTTTTTTTTTTAAATTTTATTTTATTAAATTTTGAACTACGTAAAAAGAAATCTATTAAAATTATTTTAAAAACTATATATTCAGTAAATATTTAAGTTGATACAATAAAGTTAATAATATTATAATTTGCATGTAATAAGGACTTCTATTTATTATATTGTGTATCCATGTGAAATTGCGTATCCATGTTAAAAACTGTATATTCAGTAAATATTTAAGTTGATACAATAAAGTTAATAAATATTATAATTTACATGTAATAAGGAATTCTATTTATTATATTATGTATCCATGTGAAATTAATTTTAAAATTTTTATTGAATCTTTAAATTTATGTTATTAATCTACCCAGCTGATTTTTTTCCATTAATTAATCAGTGCAAGAAAAATCATGAGATTATTTTTCATACTAATTATTCTCATTATAATAATATTATGAAAATAATTATAATGAAAAGTTATCTCGTGATCTTACTGTAATTTACTTAATGATTAAAGAAAGAAGCATAAGGACATACATTTAGAAACGTTTCTTTCACCTATTTATGATCTGTTTTTTTTTTCGTTTTGAAAATATTTCATATGTATTATATATATACATACTCTCTCTCATCATTAGTTCAATAATTGATTTATTATTTAAGGTAATTTCCATAAATCCGTACTTTTATAAGCGATCTTCGAGTACACACACACACACACACACACACACACACACACACACACACACACACACACACACACACACACACACACACACACACACACACACACACACACACACACACACACACACACACACACACACACACGCGCGCACACACACACACACACACACGCACACACACACACACATACACACACACACCCACACACACACACACACACACACGCACACACACACACACACACACACACGTATGCATAGACATTTTTGCTATTTTGATTGTTTTAAAATTTAGATACGTAATTCATTTATGTCATAATAATTTTGTAAAAAAAGAAAACTAATAATTTTCAAATGAATAAATTAAGGATATAATTCGTATTTCCTAAATAGAGTAAGGATGTAAAAAAGCATACTCTTCTTATGAAATTAAGACATTTTCTTATTACAATTTTATTGTAACAGAATAGACTTTTCATATTTCTTAAAAGGATTTTTTTACTAAAGACAGTTAAATAAATAAAAAAAAACATACAACTCAGATTTTTTAAATATTCATTTTTAAAATTATATTTTTACTTTTAAAATGTGGAAATATGATTTTATAATGTTTTGTAGTTCTGTGTCAAAATTGTTTAAGTTAAATAATTTATTAATAATAATTTGATTAAACATTCTTGCTATTTAAAATGTATTTCTTTGTATTAAAGTGTGCGAAGCAAATTTGAAATTATTTTTAATGCAATTATTGTGTGTGTGTGTGGATTAAATAAATATACTGAATTAATTTTCCAGAATAAGAACTTTTTTTGCGGTCTCATTACATTAAAAAGCATAAAGACACTATTCATAGACTAAACCTCTCTGATAATATCTAAAACAGAGGTAAACATTATCAATTGGTCAATTTAAGACAATATCAATTGGTAATTTAGAAACTAAAATTGATTTGATAAACCAAAAATTAAGAGTGTTGCGTGTTGAGATTAAAGTAAGTTAAAAATTTCAGATTTAAATCTTTCCTTTGACAATTACGTGATTTTTTTGAGAAGAAGGCAATTAAATAAATCAGTGAAATATTTTAAATATATAATTTATTTCTGAATGTTATATCATATTTAAAATTTGTTATTTCTTCAACATGAGTAAACATTCTATCAAATAGTAAAGTCAAATATTTTCAATTCAGATAGGTAGATTATAATTTACTTTTTAATTCATTCTAAAGCCTATAGAATTGATTTAAACCATTTAATTACCCAGCCATCTGACGGTATGGAACTGATACTGGAATAACAAGGACATATTCAGGGTGTTGTATAAAGACTTCATTTTTGTAAACAAAGAAAAACTATCTTTGATATTAAAATGTTAAGAACACAAAAATTATGAACTACTATTACATAAAAAATTCTATTACAATAGAATATTTTTGTTTATAAATAATAGAATATTTTTGTTGTATAGAAAATCTAATGGAGTTTTTCCTTAATTTTCTACTTGTTGGCGTGAGCTTGATAGTTTCGGGGAGTATGAGTTAAATAATCTACAGCAGTAAGTGTAGCAACTATCTACGCTAGTGTTACGAATTTTAATTTTGGAAATGGAAACAACGGGAGTGAAGAGTAAAAGTTTTAGAAATATCCCATAACATTCTTAATAACAGAAGATAGTTATTTTTCCCTACTTTGTGTAGCAGTAAATATCGACTCCCCTCGAGTCAATATTTCAGCTTCTTGTTTCTTGTTTATCTATTGCTTTTCATTATTTGTAAGCATTGCTATCTATTCAGTGGCATTTTTCCATTCTATGGGTGTAAAAGGAGACCACCACACTCCATTCAGAATGTACGGACTCCGTAAAAGAGTCAGATTAATTAAATGACACATTTCTTGCACCTATGTATTTTAAAATCAATGGTAATATTTTACTCGTTAAAGTAAAAGACCCCAAGTTTAAGATTAGTTATTATAGAACATTAAAATTTTGGCTTAGAATTTTTGCTCACACAATTATAAGTAAAGATAAAAGAATACTGCTGAGATTTTTTTCTAGATAAAAATACATATCTTTTATTTGTTAAATTTTATCGTGAATTCAGTACGTTTTGCTGATTTAAAAAAAGTGTTATTACTTGTATAAGCCTTAAATATAAAGGTTATCGGAAATACGAATTATTTCATAATTTCTTGCTATAAAATTTTTTTATATCAATATTGAAGGGTAGAAAATATTTTTATTTTTTCTGCTCGTGTCTTAAAAGATGATGCAATAAAATTTGTATTCATCAATTTGACTTAATTTTATTTTTGATTGAAGAAAACTACACAAGATTTGAATGAATACAGGATAAAACATTTCTTCAAATTTAATTAAATAAAATTGATAGGTTTGAAGTAACCTCTTTTTTCTATTTATGAATTCATTGCTTTCTTACATTTTTTTTCTATATGTGTATACTTTACTTACAAGGTAAAAGGACATTGCTCAGATTATTTTGTGCAAGTAGTACATATCTCTTCTTTGTTAAATTTCATCGTGAAGGAAATACGTTATACAGTTTTAAAAAAGTGTCATTACTCGTATGAGCCTTAAATATATGAGTTATAGGAAAGATTAATTATTGCAAAATATTTTGTTTTAAATCAATTTTTTAAAATCAATAGTCAAGAGTAGAAAATATATTTATTTTTTACGTTTGTGGTTTAAAAGTACGACACATTAGAAAACTGTAGTCAATTTCTTTTATTTTATTTTTGATTGAAAAATAGTGCAAGATTTGAATGAATACAACACAAACATTTCTTCACATTAAATTAAATTAATTAAAATGGATAGGTTCACAAATAACCTATTTATTTTTCTATTTATGATTTCCTTTATGACTTTCCTATATGTGTGTATTATACTTTTCCACTTATATGGGCACATTAGTAGAGGTCCAACATCAACTTAAATATTTAACATTCAATTTTCCTGAGAAATTTAATTTTCATTTTTTTTAAGTCTTTTTGAAAGTTTTTTAAAATATCATTAACATAAATATATTTTATACATTATGCATGTATTAAGTAGGCTATCTGTAATAAGGTTTTAGAGAATATTGTTCAGAAAAGCTTAAAAAATATTTGCAAATTGCAAAATGTCTTTGGCACTAAACTATAATAAAATTACAATCATTACGTGTAAAATTTATGTTCATCTTTTAGCCCTTTATGTAGAAATATCCTGTTTTTGTTTTGTAAACTACAGCACACATTTTCCTGGGTATTAAGAAGTATATTAACTTGAACTGGAAGAACAAATTAAAACTGAAGATGGATAATAACATTAATTTTAAATATGCATTATACTTTTTGTTAGTCTGAAATGTTTCAACTATAAAGTCTTAATTTTTCTGAATGTTTCTAGTTCCATATACGTGAATTTAATTTCCTAAAATTTCCAATGACCATACAAAGTACAAAGAATTAAAGGTTACAAAAAATAGACCGAATTTAAGGATTCATCATTTATTATAAGCATATATTTAACTTTGAGGATACAATTTTAGATTTGTGCTTTGAGTCACCTTCCAAATTGAATTTGTTGTTGAAAATATGATATTTAGCCTCTGAACTTGAATGTTTCTTGTTTAGCTTTGTATTCTTTATTTATTAAAATATTCTCCACGATAATTACCATGCTTCAATTAATAGACTTTTTAAGAAATGTTTCTTTCTTAAAGTTTCATTTCATTTTATTTAAGGTTTTAGCGGTTAAATTCTCTATATTCTAAAATGCCATCAATCATTTTTACAATATATTTCTGGGTTATATTTTCGTTAACGAATATTTTAGATCAATGTATTACCAATAGATTACATTTTTGTTAACGGATATGCTAGAAGACCAATATATAATTTTATATTTTTAAATAGCAAATTTCTCTTTTTTGGTTATTGAATATTTTGTATATATTTTTTGGGCAATCGAGATTTAAACGGTAAATTTTTCCGTAAATTGAACAAATAGAAGGTGATATTTTTTGTTACAAATTTTTCATTTTATGTAAAATTTTGATTAAAAATTTCATATTTTGGAAGAGCAAAGTAAAAATAAACATTAAATTGCTTCATGAAAAATATTTTATATTTGGAAAATATTAATTTAAACTATACGGAAGTCTCAGATCATAAGAGAAAATCAATAAAGGATTTATGAGATTAAAAGTGAATTAGGTTAACAAGTGATAAGACTTTTAATTTTTCTTTTCTTCAGGCTTAAATTTAGTATATGGAAAAGAAAAACATTTGACTTTAATGAGAATTTTCTTTTTTTTTTTTGTTCTAGGATTAGAAGATTTTTATTTCCTTTTATTAAAAATGTAAAAGGCAATTTTTAAATTATTCTACTTGTCATAGATTGTATTTATACTTTTGCTGACGTGTATTCGTAGGGATTCATGTAAATTTTCTTTAGCTTTATCTAATTTCTATCTTGCAATTATACATTATAGTATAACCTGTAATTTGAAATATTCAAATATGTTATGCTGCTTTTTCAAGGATAGATCACGGACACTTGGATTCATCTAAGGAAATTGAAATTCTCAGCACAATTTACTTATCAAGCTACGCTGGGATCGATATCGTTAAAAAACAATAAGTGAATCATTTTAAAACTCAAGCTTTATAAATGAAATCACCATATCTTAATAAAATCAAGAACATTTACCTGGAATAAAGATGTATTCTGTATCCACAAATTATACAACAAGGCAGCTATCTGTCACCCGAAATTTCAATTCAGGAATCTTTGAATGTAGATTCAAATGCAGTATATATGTTAGAAATATTTAATGATTAAATAACTGGTAAAAAAAATAAAGGGAATAAATATGCTAATTTGGAATCAAATACGAAGAAAATGACGTATTACTGTGTCTGACTGCAAAGCAAATACCAGAATGAATAGCAAATTTTAGTTTATTTTAAAGAAAATAAAAACAACTAGTAAATGTTTTTCAATATTAAACTTATTCAAAAATACGTTTTAAAGAATCTGCTTATGATGTAGAGGAGTATAAAGCCATCTAGACATAAATTTTCCAGAGTATAAATGCTTTTGCATATCATTACATTAATAAGAATAATAGCACTCAGATTATATCTGATTGATAATAGTAAAAAATGATGAAAAATTTAGAAAGACATTCCTTTATGATAAACCATGAATTAGGACTTTTATGTGTTGATGTTAAAATTCTTAAAGAAGCATTATTTTATTCGATTGCGTGAAGTTAAATATCAGATAAGTAATCTTGCCATTCCTTTAAACTTATGGAATAAATTAGATTCCACATTGAAAGTCCTTAAATCCATAATATATTTCTGAAATAATATCTAAATATCTACTATGAAATTTTGCGTCTCTCTTTAATAATTTAGACTTCTATGTCTAAATTATGAAAACCCAGAAATTTTAGGATCACTAAGGAACACTTTATTTAGAAATGGTGTTTCACTTTATAAGTTACTTTTAAATTTGCTTCCTGTATTAAGCGATAGGGCAATTATTGCCAATGTCAAGGCATTTAAAAACTATTAATAATCATAAATACTCAAATCATGGTTACTTTCTAGATCAATAGAATAATGAGAACTAGTAAAAAATTTCAATACTCACATATTTTAACTACGCTACTCAAGTATAAAATTTTTAATATTCAAATGCGTTATCAACATTTTTTAAAATTCATCAATTCTACTTGTATTTAATGTAAGATTAAATTACAAATAGGAAATTGTGTTATTTTTTTAATTAAGATTTTCCAAAAAATAAATCGCAGTAAAATTTTAAAATGCATAACTTTACTCTTTATTTTATTTTATATTCATAATTAATTATTTTATGTTCATGCATGACAAACATTAAAATAAGTATTAAAATCATAATTTTCAATTTAGAAAGACCTCTTAAAGCATTACGAAAATGTTTAATGTATATTAGGTTTTATAGCTGAAAGAATTGGTCCAGGAAGATTTACGATGACTGGAGGCGGTTGTATAATAATGCATCTGTAATCAAAGAAAGAGAAGATAATTAATTATCTTTGAATTAAAAATATTCTTAAAATAAGTATTATATTTCTATTCATAGATATCATATACTGATAGATTAATTATCATATAATGATATGAAAAATAGTCTCAGAGTTTGATCAAGATTTACGTGATGACGTAAATAGGTTTGGAGAGAGTTATTTTTGTGAAACAAAATATATATACAAGCCTGAGCGAATGCGATCTACAATCATGTTTCGATTATTAATTTTGCTGAATGTTAACTAATGCGTATGATAATATTTTTTCATATGTTACTATTAAATTGTTATCATATATGTTATAGGAATAAACAATAAGCTTGAAAGTGTAATATTTTAATTTTATTTTAAACATTTCATACAGAAAGTAATCAATTTGACAAGATTTTTTTAATTACTCATAAATATATTTTGAAAATGAGTAAATAAGATTTTCACAATTTCAACCACATTTTTAAAATTTTTTAAAAGATCAATGCTTTATATTATCGATATCATAGTATTGTATTAACATGATAGTATTTTATATTAGAATATAAAATAAGAGGCGCACATAATGATATTCTTACAATAGTATCACTTTCATATTTTGATTTGATATTTTTGGCATTTATTGATCAATTGTCAATAATTCTTTTTTTTTTTGTTTTATATGTTATTTTCAAAACATAATGTAAAAAAATTGGTTTCTTTTAATTGACAGTAAATGAACTTTTACATGTGGTTACGTAAGTGGTACTGATTTTAAATATATATAATAAAATAACACAAATAAAAACTTTATAAGAAAATGAAATTAATGTATACATAATAAAATGAAATTAATAATTACATAAAAAAGCTTTAATTATCAATTTTTATTATTCTATTTCTGTAGTTTTAGTCTGCAATAATGTAGCCAATCCAAGAAAAATACGAGTTTGTTTTAACAGTAGTCCTTGTTTAATTCAACTTTGATGAAATAATATTTTATGTTCTTGTAAGCTATTGTTTCGCTGCTACCGCTCTACATAAATTCATATACATGCGTTTTGTATTTGAAAAATCATAAATTATAGTGATTATGTTAAACATGTTTGTCTTGTTTTAATTTAGGTTAAGAAATACTTGTATCATTATTACATAACGTATATAACATACGTATCATAGATTAAAATTTTTTAAAATTTTTTAATAATTTTATTAGTATGATATTTTTTCAAGAAACTGTGGTTTGATAGGGAAAGTCTACATTCTCATCACCGACAGGTAATGAGCTCTATACCTGACTCAGATGAACGTTCACTAATATCAAAAGAAGTAAATAATATGTGTCACAATAGGGCGTTTTGGGAAGAAAGTGATGCCAACTCAAACACCAAGCTCGCTATTTGATAATGGTTCAAAATTACAAAGCAATCGGCCGTGTTTGGTTGACACAAATCGTCACTCAGAAATATATTTTCAAATAAATTATGTTTATATTTATTATTCTTTTTCATTACTAATATTTATAGTTGGCTACTATAAAGTAAAGTCGTAAGGTTAAAAAATTTTCTATTCCATAATTATATATTGATGAATGTAAATCTGAAGATTTGAGTAATAATAAATACAAAAAACACACACACAGTTAAAATTTCTATGTCTGCCTCATCATTTGAATGTTGTTAAAAATTGTAAAATTGACAGTGTTTAGCGGCTTTTCGGCAGACAAAAATTGAAAGACATAAGCGTTTTGCAAGCAAAGAAATAAATAAGCAACGAATCATGTACATAAAATGATTGTTTAAGCTTCTGAAAATTAAAGATATTTTTATGAAAATTGCAAAAAAATTAACAAAAAATACTAGTATTTCTATTCCCTTACATTACACATAGTAAAAAATCTTATATTAAATTATTAAAATCATCCATACAAAAATATTTTCTTACATTGAAGAATTTGAAATTGTTCTTTGTTTGTTAGTTTAATTTCTTTAGTTTTAATTAAGTATGAAAGTTCTTAAAAATGTTAAATCAAATCTGATCATTGTTTTCTAGTGCATCATTTTTGTAAATTTTTAATATGTTCTTGTGTACAATATGATAAATCATTTATAAATAGCAGCTTGTTTGAAATAACTGCAGAGACTATCGTCCAGTTTCCTAATGGATAATTGCATGCATAAATGTGGGACAATTTTGAATATCAAGTTCTCTTTATATGAAGAATTACTAATTTATGTTATATGTTGTTTACTGAGGCAAAACTTGCTGGTGGAGAGCAATCAGTGGTACTTATTTATTATCCATCTGAGATTTTCCTGTTATCTGGCAGTATGATGCTCTACAATCAACAAATCACAAAGAATTCGTCAGTGAGAAATTAATTTAGATAGTGGAGTCATTATCAAAAAGTTTGAATTGAAACTCTATTAATAAAAAATCCTCTGAAATAGTTGTTTCAATAATGTGACTTTCTGACAGGTAATGTTAAATGCTAACCCTTATATTTGTATTATTGCAAATATTCTTGTTCAAATATTCGTCGAACTTCAAAGTAATTAAAGTTCAAAATCTAGGAAAGTTGCTTCCTGTTTTTATCAAATCGAAACTCTATTAATAAAAAAAATCCTCTGAAATTGTTGTTTCAATAATGTGACTTTCTGACAGGTAATGTTAAATGCTAACACTTATATTTGTATTATAGCAAATATTCTTGTTCAAATATTCGTCGAACTTCAAAGTAATTAAAGTTCAAAATCTAGGAAAGTTGCTTCCTGTTTTTATCAAATCGAAACTCTATTAATAAAAAATCCTCTGAAATTGTTGTTTCAATAATGTGACTTTCTGACAGGTAATGTTAAATGCTAACCCTTATATTTGTATTATTGCAAATATTCGTCGAACTTCAAAGTAATTAAAGTTCAAAATCTAGGAAAGTTGCTTCCTGTTTTTATCAAATCGAAACTCTATTAATAAAAAAATCCTCTGAAATTGTTGTTTCAATAATGTGACTTTCTGACAGGTAATGTTAAATGCTAACACTTATATTTGTATTATAGCAAATATTCTTGTTCAAATATTCGTCGAACTTCAAAGTAATTAAAGTTCAAAATCTAGGAAAGTTGCTTCCTGTTTTTATCAAATCGAAACTCTATTAATAAAAAATCCTCTGAAATTGTTGTTTCAATAATGTGACTTTCTGACAGGTAATGTTAAATGCTAACCCTTATATTTGTATTATTGCAAATATTCTTGTTCAAATATTCGTCGAACTTCAAAGTAATTAAAGTTCAAAATCTAGGAAAGTTGCTTCCTGTTTTTATCAAATCGAAACTCTATTAATAAAAAAAATCCTCTGAAATTGTTGTTTCAATAATGTGACTTTCTGACAGGTAATGTTAAATGCTAACACTTATATTTGTATTATAGCAAATATTCTTGTTCAAATATTCGTCGAACTTCAAAGTAATTAAAGTTCAAAATCTAGGAAAGTTGCTTCCTGTTTTTATCAAATCGAAACTCTATTAATAAAAAATCCTCTGAAATTGTTGTTTCAATAATGTGACTTTCTGACAGGTAATGTTAAATGCTAACCCTTATATTTGTATTATTGCAAATATTCGTCGAACTTCAAAGTAATTAAAGTTCAAAATCTAGGAAAGTTGCTTCCTGTTTTTATCAAATCGAAACTCTATTAATAAAAAATCCTCTGAAATTGTTGTTTCAATAATGTGACTTTCTGACAGGTAATGTTAAATGCTAACACTTATATTTGTATTATAGCAAATATTCTTGTTCAAATATTCGTCGAACTTCAAAGTAATTAAAGTTCAAAATCTAGGAAAGTTGCTTCCTGTTTTTATCAAATCGAAACTCTATTAATAAAAATCCTCTGAAATTGTTGTTTCAATAATGTGACTTTCTGACAGGTAATGTTAAATGCTAACCCTTATATTTGTATTATTGCAAATATTCGTCGAACTTCAAAGTAATTAAAGTTCAAAATCTAGGAAAGTTGCTTCCTGTTTTTATCAAATCGAAACTCTATTAATAAAAAATCCTCTGAAGTTGTTGTTTCAATAATGTGACTTTCTGACAGGTAATGTTAAATGCTAACCCTTATATTTGTATTATTGCAAATATTCTTGTTCAAATATTCGTCGAACTTCAAAGTAATTAAAGTTCAAAATCTAGGATAGTTGCGTCCTGTTTTTATCAAATCAAAAATGCTAATTTTAATTAAACTGATAAAATTTATTAGAAATTCCTGTTTTTTATTCCTATGGCTAAATTGTTTAACAATTAAAAAACAGTTTAATTTTCATACAGATTAACTTAAATTGAGTCTGAATATTCGAAAGGCATCAAATTCTGCGTAGTATGGTATGTTAACTCATGAGACTATATTTAATCACGATCATTAATTAAAATAAATGTATGCAATATTGAATTTTATGTTCAAAACCCAGCCATCACTACAAAGTAGAACCTTAGCATATAGCAAACAAATATGCTTTTACTGACCCTAGACAGTTCTTACAAAAACTTAGAAATAGCAGATAGAAAGGAAACCTCAATGAAAAACTCATGTTAGTAAACCGGAGGACTTTCTGAAGATATGTTCAATATGTAGCTCACCACTTTGTCTTACGAGCCGAAACCACAAACTCGCATTTTCCACTATCAATTCGAAATGCGTCAGCGTTGATTATGTGCTTGTGTTGCATTATGCATGTTTCAAGTGACTAAGTTTGCAATCAGACCCTGTACGAAACATGTTTTAAGTGATTCCATTAGCAAAAGTCTCAAAAGTTCAATATAAGAGATTGAGAAGTGGTGAACTAGCAGGGAAAGAGTATTAGAAAGGGATTCAACAGTTACTGTCTTTCATTGTTGTTTAAATATATGATAGATAGGAATGCCATGTTTCACAAAATTTATCCAATCCATACATTTACGCTGGCATAAATTTGGATTGAATTGTTTGCGCAAAAATACAATCATATTTTTCTGTAATAATGGATTATGACATTACTTCCTTGAGACAAAAAAACCATGGAAAAAAATGGCTCATTATAAATAACGTAGGGAATTTGAGAGTTATCAAAAAAGTATTACAAGATACTTCACAAAAAGTTATGAAACGAACTGATAAAATTATCTAATTTGGATGGCTTTTCGCGCAATTAAATTCATAAGGTAATTTTTGCACCTTCAGATCTTCCATTGAAGTCAAATCAATAAAATTCCTCTTTCTTCCCTATTTCATGCCAAATGATTCCACCTCTTCGATTTTATCATTCATTTTTTCAGGCCAAAAACTGCTTCATTATCTTAATACTTTAATAACCTCAATTTTTTAATAAAATAAGAGCCAGTGAACATTTTCTTAAATAAAGACACACAAGCAGATTCATAGTCTAAGATGATAGAGTCATAACTATACTTTCTCACATTCAGAATAAAAGAAATCACGAACTTCCCTTTTTATCAGAAGTAAAATGTGTGGTGCCACATTATCAGGAATATTGTATTAACCTAAATAATTCAATAATTTTTAAAAGGAAATATTTTCAAAAATATAGTACGCGTGTAAAAAAGTAAGATAGAGGAAAATAATGACAAAGTCACCAAATTTGTACACCTCTACATGTACGTTATGTGTCTCTTTAGTGATACGTGTGACACAAATATAGACGATACTCTTAGTTGTTCCATGCAGTTTCAAGAAAACATACTACAGTTCCACACATTTTGAGCCATACAACTAGTCTTCTTGAATTGCCTCTTCTACCACAATATTCTGTGTTCACATGGCTATTCTTTTACATATTGTGATCTTAAAGTGATTACAATGTTATAATATACAAATAACTTATTTATTCACCAGTCAGAAAATTTTTTTCTGTTCTCATTTTTTGACTGGTTCTAACCTCATATTGCCTCTCTGAATCGAAAATATAATGGACTAATTTTACCTTAGGGTATTTACAATACAAATTTGGTGAGTTTGCATTTCTTTTCTCATAACTGTTCATATGTGTAATGGGTAATACCTTTCAAATATAGACTTTGGCAAAGCGAAATCTGAAATCATTTACAATAATTTAATTTGAAATCCTTTATTCAAATAAATTTCGAATGCTTAACTTACATTCAGAAGGAATATCAGTCCATTCGGTTGTCAGGATCTATTTTTACAAGTTTTTGAAAACATAAAAGATTTGCTCTTTACATCTGCTATCTGTTTTCGATTAAAAAAATTAATTTTAAGTGGAAAATGGAGAATTTTTTGAAATGACAGTTTATTTGTAACTCTAAAAGTACCACTAAATAAATGATTTGAAAAATGTAATTCATATTTCATTCCATCAAGACAGATAACTGATGAATAATTTGCTGATTTTAAACTTCGCTCTACAAGTATGTTTGGTGTTGAATAATTTGGTATACTAAATTAGGAAGTTCCAGAATTAATACAAAATCCACAAAATATTTTTACCTATCGTTCTGAGTAGAGAGCAATTTAGGAAAATCTTCGAAAGCAATCAGAAAGGAAAAGTAAACTAACAATGATTTGAGCTTTCCTATTTTTTGAAATCCCTAATTATTTTGAACATTGATTACTCTGAGAAAAAAAAAGGGTCATCAATATCAAATAATATATGGAATTTATGAATTTTAAGGACATATGTAACGGCATAGATTCTATGCCTTTACATATTTCCTTAAAATTCATAAATAAAGGACCCCAGTAATGTAAAATGTGTTCTGTGTTTAAAATAATACTCTATTTTTCAAATCATTTGCAATGACTGCCAAATTGCATGAAATACATTTTCAATTAATATCTTCTCTTCATATTCTCTGAATTTGGCTCCAAGGAACTATTACTTATTTGAAGACTGAAAAATATACTTCAAGCTTTAACATAGTGCTCCAGAAAAACGGATATGTTTTCTAACGAAGTGATTGGTAAAGCTAATGTAATCAAGATTGAAAACAAGGCTTTCTAAGAAAAAATAAATAAAAAAGTGAATGTATAACTCTTGAAGGTGACAAATTCAATGACTAATCAAGTGAATTAAAGACAAATTTCTCCTAAAAATTTCTTCTCTTGGTCATTCTAAGAATATATTGAAGAATCTGGTAAATAAACTTTATAGGCAGACACCTATGATGACTCATATTTTGAGAAGAAATAAATGCTGACAAAACCTTTTTTATGTGGTATCGTTCTTTTCTTTTGATTAACCTGCTAATTATTTTTACTGTTTAATTTGGCTTGGTATCGGTCTCTCCAACATATCATTATTCTCGATTTTCAAGAAGTAAAAAGTTTTCATTGACAAACTAACTCATCTATTTGCAAGTAAGTGAGTTTACCTATTCCCTGGAGCTTTTTAAGTACATAATCATTAAACGTTTGACGATTTTAAGTTTTTTTATAATTCGCTAAATGTAAATAAGATACTTTCACAAACTCTTAAAACCTATTAAAGATATTGTTCTTATTAATGCTTAAAACTTGTTATAAAAGTTTTATCTTTTGAATATGTTACACCTGCAGGAATCAAGATTCATCCATATTGATCATTGATCAGGAATCATGATTCAGAGCTTATTGGCTGATTCATCCACATTGAAAACAAAAAATAATGCTTAATATTGCTTTTTAAAATTATTTTTGGAAAATATATTTATGTATTTTAAGTTACACATATCATTTAATGGCATGACAACACTTACGTTGGTGGTCCTCCATTTAAGTGTTTCGGAAAATAAGCTCCAATATTTTCACATGATGAGAAATCTGTTGAGAAACAAATGAATTTTTATAAATTATTGTACTTTAATTCTTTGCATTTAAATGACTGATTTTTAATGTTTATATTATGCTATTATCAGTAGAGTCACAAAACAAATAACTTCCTCAAAAGGCAAATTTTTGAATTAATTTTTGAAGAATTTTTAATCAGTTATTCATAGAAAATAATTTATATTTTATAGATCTTCTTTTTCTTCAGCACGACAGCCCTGGATGGGCCAAGGCTTTCCTCACAACACTCCTCCATTGCATTCTCCGGGAGGCTACAGTTCTCCCATGTGTCACTTTCGGCACTTAAAAGTCCTAGTCTACACAATCAGTCCATCTAAATTTGGACCGATCCCTAGATTTGTTTGCAATGGGTCTATAATTAAAAATTCTTGACGTCACAGACGAGGGATACATTCGACAGGTGTGGCCTGCAAATCTAAAGAGACATATTTTAATATAATTGACGATGCCAGCTTCCTTAAAAAGTCTGTAGAGCAGCGCGAAATGATATCTGCGCCTCCAAAATCAATCCTCACTTGCAGTACCAAAAATCTTTCTTAGTATATATTTTTCATTCAAATATTACAATTTGATTTGACTGAGTATTTGTTAGAGCCCAGGTTTCGCATCCATAAATGAAAACAGGTCTTATGTTGGTTTTGTATAGCGTGATTTTTGTAGATCTTTTGATCGGTTTCGATTTTATGAAAGTTCTCAGTCCATATAAGCAGTGATTAGTAGCAAGAATTCTTCTCTATACGTGTATCTACAAGATAAAATTATCAATATTGCTTATATATAATATATATATGTATATATTTACACACACACACACACACACACACACACACACACACACACACACACACACACACACACACACACACACACACACACATACATATTCATATATATATATATATATATATATATATATATATATATATATATATATACAAGATAAAACTATCAATATTGTACTTATCATCATTTACAATATAATTTCTTCAAACCAAGTATTCTTAGTTTCAATTTTAAACATTATAGTAATTTTCTTGAATTTTTGAAATAAAGTATTATTGTGATAACATATATTAATATTTATATTAAAAACAATTTTCTGACTGGGATGAAAGATTGCATAAAATCTCTGAAATCTATTTCATAATGAAATAATTGAATGATTTAAACTTTATAGTTTCGCTCTTTAAGCACTAGTATTCGGTTTCTCCATAAAAACTTACATGATGTAAAGAAATCTTACTACATTATATTCAAATCAATTAGACATGTCTGTATAAGTAAATATTTGAGGAAATACACTTTTGAGAGTAATAAATAATACTAAGTTATTTCCTGCTTAATTCTACATCAATATTTATCTAGTCCTCACTATAGACATTATTAAACCCAGCTATCAAAGAATTATTTTCGATTAACCACAAGTTTTCGATCTATTGCATATACATTTGATGCATTTGAAATCAATAAATGAATAAATTTATTCCATTTTTCAAAATATATTCTAATTTTCAAAAAATAAATTGCATAAAAAGGGTAAAAAATAGAAAAAAATTATTGAGTAAAAAACCAAAATTTAAATAAAATTATTGAACTGAATAAACATTTAATTTAAAATAAATTTCTCGGGAGATTTTATTAAAATATTAATGTAATAATGTTAAAATAGCTTCGTATGTATACAAAATTCTTAATAATTTTTGGAAGTGAAATAATTCTTTTGGTCAACAGTAAACAAACCGTGAGTATGTAAATGGGGCTGTTGTGATAAATTTTGATCAACAAAAGCACTATTCCATACTAACTAAAACTCTAAGTTTGGACCTTGAAATCCATAGAGATGGATTCAAAATATTGCTTTAGAAATTGCGCTGTAAAATATTGGTAAAGATGTGTGAAATTGTAAATATGATCCCAATATCTTTTTCCGGAAAATGGCTTATGACAGAGAAAATAATATGATACTTTTTAGAATAATATTTAAAAATGTAAATTTAGAGTCATTTGTTAATTTCTCTGCTTGGAATAATTAATGATATATCATATTGTAAGAGTATATAATATATATACTTATTGAGACTATATATCCAATGCTTGTAGGGAAAAGTAGGCAAAATTTTTATGATGCAGGTTGTAGACCTCTAGAATGTTAGTATTAGTAGAGTAAAGGTGAAATTATCTTTGATATAATCTGTTGTCTTTTAAACTTTAATTTGTGAAAAATAACAGTTTTGACCATTTAAAAAAGAGCTTATTGTTCAGCCTGTTTAACATCGGACTTAAATTTAAAGACAGCAAATCTCATTGAGTTGTCAAAAGCAGTCATATCATAGGTTTCCGAAAATTGGAATCAGATCTCACGTTTATTGCCCAGAAAACCTAATTGTGTTTTCAGTTGTTTTCTATGATCTGTGTCGTTTCTGATTAATTGTACGTCAGAATAGAGTATGTACTATGCTCCAAAAAAATCTACCGTTGCATTAAATCTTTAACCTAGGCTCTTCCTAACAGGTTACAGCTAGAATACGGCACAGAGAATTACAGAGAATAGGAATGCGTAGTTTGGTGCCTTTAAGAAAATAACTGATTTTTTTTTTTTGAGTGAAATGTAAAATTCGTTTGCAGTTTTATAGAGAAAAAAGACACTGTATAAGTAAGGATTAAAAATGGGTAAAGTGGTTGGAGGAATCACGCTACATCTTATTTTCCACTGAGGGTAAATGTCAAATTAAGTGAAAATCACTGAAGCCATAAATCTATATTTCCTTACTCATACTGGACAAGGGTAGGGTGGGGGTATCGAAATATGGATCCTGTTCTGATCCTATGAAAATAATGTTCAGGAATTCCTCGTGGGTGAACAAACAACATCCATGGAACAACAGCATTTTTACTCTGGTGGTTGAAGATAATTCATAAATGATAATACTATAATACATTGGGCTAGAAGTGTTAAAAATTGACTCACACACTCAACGTCAGTCTCACTTCTTACACCTTCCCTACTTATTGCAAAGGCCGTATATTAAACCATTAGAAAATTTATGGGTTATGTCCTCTTCCATCTAATTTACAAGATATAAAAGGCTGCATAGGCAGTGTAGGGTATTTTTCAGACATATAAATGTATTTCAGAAGCACATAGACTCAATATTCAAACGAATGTTATGCACGCGAAAGGTGGTCCATTAAAATATTAGTCTTGTTTCTATCTGTTATGTATATATTAACATTAAATAAAACAATTAATAAAATATTTATACATAGGAAAAAAGCATAACTGCTTTGGATTTGTATACTTTACCATTTTTATCATTATTTCCATTTTCAATGGCTCTACTGTCAATTCCTATTGAAGTCAATAAAATGGTCAGCAGTAATAAATTTAGGTGATGCATTGCTTTGATAGTTATAATTTTTGTGAATTTATTCTTATCTGAAAAATCAAACAAATCAATATCAAAAGAAGCCATTAAATGCAATAGTTTGTGTTTTCTTTTCATTGATATATACATTCATAAATAGAGCCACAACGCATCTGGCAGACTTAAAAATTAGTAATTAATAGTATTTACAGAAATGTAATCACATATGTTTACAAGAAATGTGCATTATATATACGAGAAATGTGCGAGATATTACGAGAAATGTGCGAGACATTACGAGAAATGTGCACGTAATATTTTACTCGTAAAATTAAAAGATCCCAAGTTTAAGATGAGTTATTATAGAACATTAAAATCTTGCGTTAAAATTTTTGTTCACACATCCATAAGTAAAGGTAAATTGATATTGCTGAGATTCTTTTCTAGCAAGAAGTACCTATCTCTTCTTTGTTAAATTTTATGGTGAATGCAATACCTTATATACAGTTTTAAAAAAGTTTCTCTACTCGCATGAGCCGTTAATATGAGGGTAATAGGGAATATTAATTATTTCATAATTTTTTGCTATAAAACAATTTTTTATATCAATATTCCAGAGTTGAAAATATTTTTATTTTTTCCGTATGGAGCTTAAAATTTCAACTTAATAAAAAACCGTAATCATCAATTTCACTTATTTTATTTTTGGTTGAAATAACTGCACAAGATTTGAATGAATATTGTGTGGTGTGTGAATAAAACATTTCTTCAAACTGAATAAAATTTATTGAAAATGATAGGTTCAAATAATCTCTTTTTTTCCATTTATGATTTCCTTTCTGATTTACCTATATGCGTGTAATGTACTTTTCTATTTATACGTGCACTTTATGAGAAGAGTCCAACAGTAACTGAACTGTTAAACACTAAACTTTTATTAGATACTTAATTTTCATTCCTTATAAGTCTTTTTGAAAGTTTTTAAAATGTTATTAACATAAAAAATATATTTAATATTATGCATGCATTAAATAAGCTATATCTAATAGGTCATTTGAGAATGATGTTCAAAAAAAGTTAAAAAAAGATTGGCAAATCACAAAATGGCTTATGCACTAAACTATAATTAAATTACATTTTTTACATGTAAAATTTATATTAATATTATAGCCATTTATATACCCTTATATCCTGTTTTTTTGTACACCCCAACACATATTTTGCAACTTGGGTGTAAAGACGTATATTAACTTGAACTGGGAGAACAAATCAAAAATGAAGATGGATAATAACATTAATTTTAAATATGCATTATACTTTTTGTTAGTCTGAAATGTTTCAACTATAAAGTCTTAATTTTTCTGAATGTTTCTAGTTCCATATATATAAATTTAACTTTTTTAAAAAGTTTCGATGGCTAGGCAAATTACAAAGAACGAAAGGCTTTATTATAAGGATAAATTTAGCTTTGAAGATACAATTTTATAGATTTGTTTGCTAGGTTACCCTCCTAATTTAATTTGTTGTTCAAATCATATTTAGTCTCTTACCTTGAGTTTTTCTTGTTTAGCTTTTTATTCTTTTCTTATTTCATCACTTATAAATACCTAATAAAATATTCTTTGAAATAATTATCATACTTCAATTAATTGTTGATTCAAGAAATATTTCTTTTATGTTTCATTTCATTTTCTTTAAGATTTTTGCTGTTAAATTTTCACTGATGTTAAATTTTTACAGAGATTCACGAAAAATTTCTCCTGATTAATCTATATTTTGTCTTGCAATTATACAGTAGAGTGTAATCTGTAATTTAATACATTATATTGTAATCTGTAATTTGAAATACAAATATTTTATGCTACTTTTTCAATGATAAACCACGGCCAACTGGATTCATGAAAGGAAAGTGAAATTCTCAAAACAATTTACCTATCAAGCTACGCTTGGAATGATATCGCAAAAAACAATGACTAAGCCATTTTAGCACACCTAAGCTTTGTTAAAGAAATAACCGTATTTGAAGAAAATCAAAAACACTTACCAGGAATAAAGATGTATTCTGTATCCACAAATTATACAACTAAGTACCTGTCTGTCGCCCGAAACTTCACTTCAGGAATCTTTGAATGTAGATTCAGATGCAGTATATATGTTAGAAATATTTAATGATTAAAAAAATGACGGGCAATAAAAATAAAGGGAATAAAAATGTAATTTTAGATTTCAAATAAGAAGAAAATGACGTAGTACTGCGTCTGTCTGCAAAGCAAATACCAGATTGAATAGCAAATTTGAGTTTTTTTTTTAAAGAAAGGAAAAACAACTTGTAAATGTTTTTTTAATATTAAAATTATTTAAAAATGTTTTTTAGAATCTGTATTTGATGTAGAAGAGAGCTATTAATTTTTTTGCTGATTTTTCATCAATAAAATGAATTTGTTTTCAAGTTTAAAATTTATTTTAAATGTATTTCTTATATAGGTGATACTTAATATTTTTTCTCAAACAGTTCTTTACCTATAAGGAGAGAAAAACTGTCGTTAATAAAAATTATATTAAGATCGAATATTTTTTTCCATTTTACAAATTTTTGATTTTAAGAATTTCTTTACTAGTCTCATAAGAAACCATTTTTCATAAGAAACTATTGCGTCTGTTATATTTGAATAGAAATAATTGTTTCCTTCCTTCAATGAGTAATGTTTCTTAAAATATGCAGATTAAAAGATGAAATCGGTCTTTACTAATTCTATTTCTGTAGTAGTTTTGTTGCAATTTTACAAACGTAAATGCATCACTACCCATATTTTTTATTTTAACAATTGCATTTTTTACAAATTAGATTTAATTTTGTCATGGTAACTTCCAAAAAATGTAAGCAAATAAAATTTTTATTCACTTATAAGTTGAAGCAGGTATCAAATAACAGTTCCTCACTTACAAGAAAAGAATAGCAGCAGAAGGTTTTTAAACAAGGTATAGAAATTCAAATACATATACACTTTTATTTTCAAGTATATATAAGGATTCGCAGTAACAGACTGTTGAATGTTAGCTACAAACTTTTCTCGAATATTTTATTTGACTGACCTTCACCTATTGTTGAAAAAATCATTGGAGAATATCAATGTAGTTTAATACTGGAGAGATCCACCTGGGAACAAATCTTTAACTTGTTCTAAGCACTTGAAAAACACCAGAGAATATATGGTATATAAAATTCATTTTTTCATTGATTTTATGGCAGCATATAATCGTATAGACCAATGAACGCTCTTATGAGCTTTAAGGATCCGAATGTTCCAGAGATTTCAGTCAGATTTATACAATTATCCTCAGTAAAAACTTCCTTGTATAAAAGTATCTGGAAATTTGGCAGATTATTTAGCAATTAAAGATAGCGTAAGGCAGGTGATTTGATATATCTTTAATTTGGTAATATAATGGACCAATCACGATACTGATATTTATATCATAAAAGCTATTTTTACCATGTAAGTCCAAATTTTTGCTTATCCTGAAGATATCGTTTTAGTTGTTCAAACTGATAAATATTACGAAAGATATTCACTGTAATTTAGGGATCAGCAGCTAAAATGATCCTCTATGTTAATTAGGGGGGATCTAAATACATTCCAGTGAACGTCTTTGTCATTGGCATATATTTAATTATCACCCTAAAATGTATTGAAGGCCATCATCCTAAAATTTATTGAAACTCAACATGACAAATTGTTGTAGGTTTTACACAGTTTTTTTCAAATAGGAATAACGACTATAGTTTATATATGGAGATCAGACGACGGACAGTTGCCACTAACTTAAGTTTTAACGGATCAAGTGATTTTCTTTATTCAAAATTTGGATAAAGAAAAATTAAAACAATCGTTTATGAAACTATCGGTATCTTTGAAAGAAAGATTATGGATATAATACATATGTTGTGTGTGACAGTGTGTATGAGAGAGGCGACAGATATTCACAATGAATGACACAAAACCTAAAAGGTTGCTGATGCAAATAAATGAATTAAAATAAATGTATAAAATTTAGATTGGATTATGCTGAATAAATTGCTTATTGCTTAATGTTATGAAAATAGTTTTTTTTTTAAATTTTAGCGTTATCTCCATTTAATATTTTTGAAATGCTTACATAAATTTTTTTTATGGTGAGTTGTAGGTCATTTAATAATAATTATTTTCAAACATGTGCTTAGTTATTCCATAATTTATTCAATCATTACCTATGCTTATTTGACATTTTTATTATTATATTTTTTCACTTTATAAATTTTCAGGAAATAACTGTTCAACAAAGATTTAATAATTCAAGCAAGCAGCATAAAGGTGTACACTTACAGACAAATCATTCAGGATTAGAAAATAGATTAAAATAGAGAAATTTTAATTGTTTTTTTTAAAACTTATAGTAAAAGCTTTGAAAAGAATAATTAAAAAAAATTAAATTCACATTATCTGTATTTTATGGAAAATGCAAAAATGATTACCTGTGTAAAAAGCCCCACAAATTATTTTGTTATTATTATAAAATAATAGGATTTCCTTTTCATATTTCTTAATTTAAGTAGTTTTATTACTTAATGAATTAAATAATTAAAAATATTATCGCACAATTTTTTTCAATTTTTCATTTTAAAATTCTTTTTTAACTGTTCAATTGAGGAAACATGATTGTATTATGGCTTCCATTACACAAAATTAATTTAATCTCTTTTTGATTTAAAAAAATAAATAATACTAGGATTAATTAACACACACATATAATCAATTCCATAATATATTCTAGAGCACTTTTATCATATAATTATATATATATAAAACAAAGTATGAGCACTAATCATAATTTACATCTGTAAATCCTTTGTATTTATTGCTTTGTTTTAAATTACGATAGAGTTTGAAATTCTACTGTATAAACAAACCAATATAGACTTAAATTTTCAGAGTATAAATACTTTTAAATTTCATAACGTTAATAAGAATAATAACTCTCATATTAGACTTGATCTGCTTGATAATAAGTAAAAATGAATAACCTCTATTGATTATTTAGAAAAAAATTCCTTGGTGATAAACCAAGAAGTAAGACTTTTTTTATGTTGACTTTAAAATTCTTAGAGACACGCATTTGTTTTATTCGATTGATTGAAGTTAAACATCCAAAAAGAAATCATGCCATTCTTTTGAGCTTATGGAAGAAATTAAATTCTACATTTGAATTCCTTAAATCCTTATTTATTACTGAATGTTATTTTACATTCAAAATTAGTTATTTCTCAAACATGAGCAAAGCATTATATTAAAATGTAAATTCAAATATTTCCAATTTTTAAGGGTATTTAACTTTCTTTTATAATACCATCTGAAGTCGACAGAAATGCTCCAGATCCAGACTATTTAATAATTTAGCCACCAGAACCTGACAGAATTGGTCCTGGAATAATAACATCAAATGGAGCGGGTTGAATGAATATATACCTGTAATCAAAGAAAAAGTGGAGGTTATCTTTTATATTTAAGCAATAAAGTTTTAGCTGTTATAAATTGTCATGTTATATGTCATAATAATAATTTTTGCTGTAATAACTCGATATTTCATAACATCAAATTATATAGTGATTCAAGTGAACAGAGTAGAGGTATACATTTATGAACAAATATTCGAAGAAAAGCAGATTGACTAAAAAATAAATGAATTTAAATAAGAAAATAAAATTTTAACTGCCCGTTTTAGATTCTGCACAGTTTCTAATTTTTTCAAAATCAGCTTATATTTATGTACGTGGAAAAGATAATATAATTAATATTAGATAACGGAATTTAGTAATAATTGATTGGATATTTATGAAAAATATTTCATTAATTTGATTGATTTTAAGCGGATATATGTATTGAAATATATTATGTATATCATATAAAATTAGTTATTTCTTTATAATGTACAAGCATTATAATAGATTATGAAATCAAATATTTCTAATTTAGATGGATAAAATTAAAACTTTTCTTAAATGCCATTTGGAAATATTTATTTATTGAAGATAATATTATTGATTGATTTCATTTGAAATCATATGATGAATCGTGGATGCATGGTGAGGTCCTCGCAGAGGTCATCACCATTGCAAGAGAGGTTTTGAATCATGTGCCCTCTAGGCTGACTTTTTGGGAAAGTGGGCCGTAATCACCAGCAGCTAGGGGAAAACCTTGAAAATCTCAATCATCCACCCTGAATCGACTAGCAACTCTATAGCTGTTACAGAGTGAGTCTATAAGATAATTTTCTTGCTGTGTAGGGAATCTAACAAAAGTTTTTTTTTTGTTAAATTTCTATCGATATATTATAGCGTCACAGACTCGGTCAGTCTCGTCTCCAGTATGATTTATGTTTGCTTATTCGAGAAAGATCTTCCATATACAGATATTATTTACAATATATATATATATATATATATATATATATATATATATATATATATATATATATATATATATATATATATATATATATATATATATATATATATATATATATATATATATATATATATATATATATATATATATATATATATATATATATATATATATATACTGCATGTGCAATAGAACTAGATGATCGATATATATTTTGATTGAAGGAATAAAGTAATAATAATAAAATTATAAATTTAAGATTGATTTATAATTAATACATCATTTTTAAAAACAATCAGTTCATAAATTTTACGGTATTTATTGATTTATATTATTGTTCTGCACCATTATAGATTTAGTTGTAACAAATAATCAGACAATAAAGCACGCGAATTTTTTTCGTAAAAGTTATTCATGATAATATAAATTTAAATCCCATTTTGAATGATTTATGCTTAAAGCATATTTTGTTTATTATGAAAGAATTTTCATTCTGTTTATAAACTGATAATTTTACTGATTAAACTAGTCCCATTGTTTTATTTAAGTACATATATTATTTGTATATTTAAAATGAAATTTAATTTATGTTCTTAAAATTTATATGATCACACAAAGTAAGTAATAATATATTTAGTTTTTTTTAACCTTACAAATGATTGTTTTATTAGAAATCATAAAAGAATATAATTATTTATCTTGAGGTATTTGTTTATGTAAGTATATTTTATGTTCTTAGTCATTAATAATTTAAAAAATATTTTAGTTTTAAAAGTTATTTAAAATTATAAATGTTCGTATACAAATACAAACTAATTTTTTGAAATGCGCACTAGTTAATTTTTTTGGTTAAGTAGATTAAAATTACATGTTGAGCGAGCGCGCGCGCAGTGTAGCACTTACGTTGGTATTTCTCCATTCGAAGACTGTGGAACACCAGTTTCACTATTTTCATTTAATGGGGAACCTGAAAATAATAATAATAATAAATAAATAAAAAGGAAATATCCAATGTCTTTATCTTCCTTTAAACTTTGATGCACTTCATATAATTAAATTATTTAATTGCATTCAGATATTTATTTATTATTTAATTGCATTCAGTATATTGAGGAAATTATTGTTTCCTGGAAAATTTGACATTTAGAATTAAAAGATACAAAAGCATGTAGCCAACTGTGTACATAAAAATGCTAAATATGGTTTTAGGCTTTACCTGGTGAGATAAAATTTAAATATTGTTTATGTTTAGGCTTGTTACCAATATAACTTTATCAAGATAAAATTTTTGATGAAGGTAAACTAAATCAATGATTTTTCATCTATTGAATTAATTTTATTCAATTGCTAAATATCTACAAATTTATCATATTTTTTCCTAGTAATAATTAAAATTTTCTTAGAGATTTACAAAAATTATCATAAAATCTCTTGAAGCTATTTAAGGCGTGAAAAATAAAATATTTCAAGCTGTTTAATTTTATATTCAAGCAAAGCTTATTGAATATTTTATTAACATTTTCATACATCCATTATTAAAACTCTTATGTACATACACACAGAAAGTATCCTTTAAAACAGAATATTAAAAATACATGTATGCACATTTAAAGAGGAAAAAAAAATACATATAAAAGAATATGTATTTCTAATTTTTGCATCTTATATGTTTGTTGCAATATTTAGTTAATTATCCTTGTATATGTTTCAATCAATAATTTAGAATTAAAGGTTTTGGAAAATCACATAATTTATACACAGTCCAGTCGCCGTAATGTTATCACCTATTAAAATCCAGAATAACCCTCTTTCGCAGAGCAAACTGCTGCGAGACTTGAAAGAGAATCAGATAGGTTCTTAAAGAGGTAGTGAACTCCTTTGCTCGATTGATTGAAGTTAAATATCCGATAAGAAATCATGCCATTCTTTTGAGCTTATGGAAGAAATTAAATTCTACATTTAAATTCCTTAAATTCTTATTTATTTCTGAATGTTATTTTACATTCAAAATTAGTTATTTCTTAAACATGAGCAAGCATTATATTAAATTGTAAATTCAAATATTTTCAATTTTGAAGGGTATTTGACTTTCTTTTATAATGCCATCTGAAGCTGACAAAATTGCTCGAGACTATTTAACAATTTAGAAACTTGAAGTTGACAGAATTGGCCCTGGAATAATAATATCAAATGGAGCGGGTAGAATGTATATACGCCTGTAATAAAAGAATAAGAGAAGGTTATCTCTTATATTTAAGCAATTAAGTTCCAACAGTTATAAATTGTCATATTATAAGTCATAATAATAATTTTTGCTGTTATAATTAGATATTTCATAAGAACTAGACATTCAATAAGTGCATGTTTCAATCAATGATTTAGAATTAAAGGTTTCGGAAAAGCACATAATTTATACATAGTCCAGTCGCCTTAATGTCATCACCTGTCAAAATCCAGAATAACCACTTTTCGCAGAGCAATCTGCTGCGAGACTTGTAAGGGAATCAGTTAGGTTCTTAAAGGGTTCACCGGATTGTTGAGATATGACGACTCCAGCACCATGGTGAGCTGCACTAAATTACGTGGATGAGGATCCATGCAGCGGAAAACTCTATCGAGATAATCACACAAATTCTGGATTGGACTTTATTCAGGTGAGTGTTTTGACCATTGAGAAATGGTAAACTCATACTAGTCATCTTCAAATCACGCATATATACTACCAATTTTATGGCACCTAGCTTTGTTCTGCTGGTAGATGCTATTGTTATGAAACAAACAAATTGACCCCAAATTTTGAAAACAAACACAATTAATTAACAAAGAAACAAAATTATAAAGGAGTCATACTTGGGTTCGCTAACAACTGTCTCATGTATGCGTATCACACAAAGTAAGTATCAGTAATAGAAAAACGCATCTTCTTTAAACTGTTCCTGGTACCAACCGCCTCCCTTCTGAACCTCCCGATCAAAGGCTCTTGAAAACTGAAGTGGTGACTATGAGACAAGACTTTATCCCAGACCATAATTTTTCAGCCTCCAGCCTAGACAGTTTCAGCCTTATTTATTTACATGGTGATTACTTTCGGAGTTTTACGTTATGTAAGCCAACCTTCATCTTCCCTATGGAGCATTAAATGTGATTCATCAGAAAATGGGTTGGAATTTGCAAGGGTGTACCACAACTAGATGTCTATTGTGTCGCCACTCAATAGACATCTATCTGTTGTACACCCTTGCAAATTCCAGCCTTCGTCACTGATGAACAACAGTCAGAATATGTAAATGAACCAGGCCTTCGGAGGTCCAGGCACTGTAAAGTTAACTGAAATAAATTAGGTAACACATTTGGTACCTTCTTGGATCAGTTGTTCAAAAGTAGTGAGTTGATTCACTCGAACGCATCACCACAGCCGTAGTTCACTTCTGTCATCTGTGGCTCATAGTACGATACATTTGCCAAGTCTCTGATTTTGGACAATACCATTTTGTCATGCATGGTATACTTTTATTACGGTGGCAAGTATACAGTGCACAAACTTAGATTTTATAAAAATGCTTCTACACTTGGCCAGAAGGCCAGTGATTATGCTCTTTCAGGTGTCTTATAAATCTCTTGCGCTAAAGACTAAAATGTTTTCCCAAGCTTTCATACAACCTTTATATACACTCAGCTGCTCCATGGCTTCTGTGTTTAATTATTTAACGTCGACGTCAAAAGTACATAGTGGTAACTATATGACTGGACTATGCATACTTTGCATGAAAATCCAGTGTATTTTAAGTCGGAGTAAAACATTAGCATATAATTTTATATATGCATACATATTAAAAATATATTGCATTAAAGTCTAATAAAAATTTCAAAAAAATAAAGAAAATTGGTCAGAGAACATATAGGAGTTATAGCTGCTGTGAAATATTTAACTAAAAATATTAAACAAGATAAAAATATGATTTTAAAATAAAGATCTTACAAGAGTTTGGCAAAATATTAAAAAAAACATAAATTTATTGTTTATTTTTAAATAATTTTTGAAATGTTAAACAATTCTTTTATCTTAATCTTTAAATTATGAATTCGCTTATATCCTTACTGGAACTAATTTTGACTATTGAAACTCTATTTGAAGCCAACAGCGGTACCTATCATAAAAGAAAATATCACTCGTCATACTCCTTCAAACACAACTTTAAGAAATTCGAACCTACGGAATTAGCTATATCAGCTACTAATTGGAATGATTAATGCCATGTAAGATCATATTTTAAATGAATGACACATTTTATTTAAATCTTTCAACTGTTAAATAGACACTGTAATTAATAAATTTATATGTATATTTTATCTTTATCAGCTTAAATTGTTTATTTTACATACATAAACAAGCAAACTACAATATTCACTTCAATTTTCTTATTGAGACTAAAAATTACGCCTTCATTCAACAAAATAATGAAAAATACAAATGCTACTCGATATTTTCTGATTTTCTTTGGTTCAAAGAATATTCGATAGTTGTTTTGGACTCTAATATCTGCAGACTTCTAACAAATTGGAAACATGTGGTCATGGATCACTGGAGATTGTCTTCATCCTTCTTCAGTTGTAGCGTTGATGAAGTGAGGTATAAACTTCAAATAACGCTTAAAAAATTTACCCATCCATCATCTCTGTCTATTAAGAATCCCTTCTAACCAGTAAATGACCGCTTTAGTTACTAGGAGAGGAAATTGTTTCTACTAACTTAATCCTTTTATAAATTCACTGCTTACCAATTTAATCATTTTTTCTTCATGTCATACCATTTTCCCTAATATTTGTGCTCTCTCCTTCATTTTATTATAATTTCAGTAACTAGCCGTACATAACATTATTAAAAAGATTAAATTTCTTGTTATTTTGGACCAATTGTTATGAAATGCATAAATTAAACAGTAAAATATTACAATTACTTATTTAAGAGTTGTCACTAAACTATGTTGATGATATGACAGCTAAGGATTCTTATCATGAACGATATATATCATATTTAAACTTTAAACACACACACACACACACACACACACACACACACACACACACACACACACACACACACACACACACACACACACACACACACACACACACACACACACACACACACACACACACACACACACACACACACACACACACACACACACACACACACACACACACACATTCAGTAAAATAACAGCATCGTAGGTATAATTACCATTTTCATTATTTTCAGCTGTTTCAATGGTCTTAATCTTCAATGCTAACAGAGTTAGGATCACTAGCAATAAGAATTTCAGATGATGCATTGCATTCAATGATAAAGACAGTTGATTCAGAACTTTTTTTTCTTATCTAAAAGAAAAATAAATGAAAATTTAAAAAAAAGTCTCTGAGTACAATAACTTATTGTTCCATTTCATAGTATGATACATTTTCCAGTGTTTAAAAATGAGTTAATATGATCATATTTGTATATTAACATTCATATCAATGAAACTATGTTTGTTACAAGGATGTATCTTTGGAGAGTATTTTGAACTTTCCACAATTCATACTTACTTTCAAGTCACTTTCACATAATTTTGCATAGATCAGAAATACGTCTGGTTTTTCGGAATAGAAGAAGATTTTGGTTCACTTTTATATACTCTTGATTGACAAGTAATATTACATATTTTACACCGAAACATGCGGTTGATTTGTCTCTTGTAAGTAAATATTCTCTAGCGACAGGTAATTGTTAACTTGCATAGTTAAAATATTCAATAGAAATTCTATTCATTATTGCTGTAAAATAAAATAAGAAACATTTAGAATGAAAGGTAAAATCTTAAGCGCAGTTAACATTAAATAAGTTAAGTATACTTATTCATTTCAGTATATAGCTAATGCAAATTCATAATAATTAAATATTGAGCTTGTATTATTTAGCATTTAAGTAAGCAAAATTTGTTTTTTTTTGGGGGGGGGGGAGTGTTTTCTTCTCTCTTGTAAGAAGTGTATTTGATTCTTACCAGTTACACATCAATTTAAGTGCAATAGTTTTGTCTATTTAAATAGCATTACTATTATAACACACAAAAATATCAGCATTATAAGCAATTTTTTATTTATTTCACAAACGTTTGAATTAATACAAATTTTTCTTTCGATACCAATATTTAATAATGGGAAGTATTTAGAAATTGTAATACAAATATTTAATATTTAGGGAATTCAAATTTGACATTTACTTTGTAGTTTTATTTCTATTAAATATAAAGGCCTCGTAATTAGGCTGCTAGTTTTATATCATGTATGTGCTCTGATAAATTTTAAACTCAATGCTATTTTATTCGAATATTGATTTCTTATCTCCATAAAAAAAAACTGATTTTTATGAATATGTAAGCTATATGTGAAACATTTTATATAAAAATTTCCATATTGCATATATATATTAATATTAGCTTGTATTTTAATAGGAGAGGCTCTCACAAATATAGCGATGTCTGTAAAATAGACACTAAGCTACAAAATTTCCTCTTCCAAATCAATATCTGCTAAAAATTTCAGTAATTTTAATAGAACAGCATGCATTCTATCTCCTTAGCCATTTAGCATTACCCATTTTCAGTAAATTTTGTTCATATCATCATTATAACTATGGTTTCTAGACAATTAGATAGCTTCAAATACAGAAAATGTTCCCTGCAAATTTAATAATTTCTGATTGAGCATTTTCATTTTTTGTATACAAGGAAGTAATTCCACACTTCTTTACCAACTTCTTTTTTATAGCTTTTAAAAAAATATGATAGAAAATTCTAATCATGTTACTCAGGAAAACCGCTTTGTGTTGATAATCAGAATAAGTTTTCAGAATTTATTCCATGTATATGTGAAAAAGAACTAAAAAAAGTATGGAAAAATGATGCTGAATTAAACTATGGTATATTCACCACTGTCAAATTTGTAATAATTTGAAGAGGAAAATAGAGAATAAAAATAAATCATATCATAATAGAAATTAAATTTTTAAATTAAATCAAAATGATACTATAGTAATTATTCAAAGAGCATTTAAATTAATGTTAGACATTTTTTCTAAATAAAACTTTGAATAAATATTAAATATTTGAACTAAGTATTTTGACGATGGAAATACTCACGAAGTAAGTTAACATAACGAGCACAAAGCAAGGATTTTTTTTCAAATTTAGAGAAAAAAAGCATAGTTTAAAACTTACAAAATGAAAAAATACCATACATTCTAAGAATCCTTAGTATTTAAATTGAAAAAATTGAAATATAAATATAGGGGTAAATATTTTTAGATTATCAGCCTTTTATAACCAAATATTAGTTATCATCAGTTATAAATCAATAACTAAATGAAAATAAATACTTTAATTCGGAAATATTTCATGGAATATGTGTATAAGAGTGCTGAATGTGTTTAAAATAAATGCAAAACTATGCATTTTCTTAATTTTAAACTCTTCTGTTTATTAATTAAGCTTAATAATTGCTGAATATAAGTTATAAAATTTTAATTTCTACACGGAGATAACAGAATTTGTCTATGGCTGGCTAATTTAAATTTGTATTAAATACCTTAAATAATGATTCACATTACACATGTTAATTGAAACACAAACGCTTCTGCTTACCTAGATAATTCAGAAACCAAGCTTAAAGAGCAGTTTGGCTCAAACAAAATATTCTTATTTGACTGAAACTTTAGAAAGTTGAATAAATAAGAATTTATGTTCAGTTCACATATAATGATAAAATCACAGTGACAATACTATAAGTGACAAATGACATTTGAACAATCATGAAGGAAAATTTGATAACAAAAGCCATAATGCAGTTCCACAGTTCTTTTATTACATCATTCATATATATCAATAAAAACAATTGAATATATCTGTTGATTTTAAAAAGAGTTTAATTACCAATATTTATAACTGAATAACTCTCCAAAGAGTGTGTGTAGAGTTTTCAAGTTACAATTAAAAACATTTAGCCAAAAATAAAACTTAAAAACCATTTATATCACCCATTTTACTCTTATGATCCATTTCACACTTTTTTATATTTTCGGATGTTGCAGATTTATCAGTAACTAAACAGCGGATTTCAGGTTTCTTCAAAATTAATTTTTGAACAAATACTATGATGTAAAATAAACACAGTTTTCTCTTTCCATAAATGAAAATATATTTAATTCTTTGAATAATAATTTATCACCATAAAGTTTCACATATACTAAATGCCTTAAAACTGACTTTACCATTATAAAAAATACAAATAACAAAGTAATATGTTTTGGATATAATACATCACCTTTGTAGTAACAATTAATTAAATTTTAAAAAGTTGGAAGCATAAATACCCTAAGATATCAATGCTTGAAACAATCACTTCTGATCCAATAGCTGCACTTATATAATTAGGCATAGAAATTATAGAGAACGTATAGTTACAGCTCATCGGCATCCAGTAATCAGATTGGTGAGAAATCTGGTATTGGTGAGAAATCTGATTGGTGAGAAATCTGGAGAGCCTACTAACAAGAAAAGTAGCCGAATTTTTTGTATGTAAGAAAAATCTTTCCTGCAATAGTAATATTAATTTCCTGCAATAGTAATATAATTAGCCTTTTGCAACGCTGAAAGAAAGAAACATCCTCTTTATCCGCACAACAGAAATATAAAGGTCACTGTTTAAATCACCGTCATAATGAACAATAGTCGGTCGAAATACGTATTAAATGTCAACCTATCCCATAATTTTATGTGAAGTCTTATATGATGATATGGAATAATTGCTGACAACGTATATTTTTCAGAATGTCTCCAAACACGGGGAAAGCGAACAACATTTGGGACACAGTATTATAAAGCTGTTCAGTGGATTTCTCAATCGGAAATTGCTCTGGAAATTTAAAGTTTTTTTAATAGATTATATTATCCCTTGAATAATAACGCATTCAGAAGAAGTGCTTACCAGATAGTATCTTAATTCGATAGATACAGATTCATGGTTTTTATTTTTTGACATTCCCACTTTTACGCTTGTCGAAATACAGAGTTATCTGAAGTGGATTGATGGGTTACTTAGAGATTTAATGAATGCCAGGATTTCAACGCTTTTCTGTAATTAATGCTTTCGATTTCTGATATATTGTGAACTTAATCATGCAAACACATTACAGGTGATTAACTGGAATCATTAGTCACGAATTATATAAAAATATTCTAAATTTTCAAATATTTTTTTAAAAATTTATTAAAACTATTAAATTGTATTTAACAAAAATGTCTGCATTTTAAATCTTTAAAATGAATTATTTTTATTGATCGAATTTTTTTTGTTAAAATAATTTATATAACCTAATTATATTAAGATAATATAATACTATAAGCAACATAATACTATAATTTGTAAAAAAGTGTTAAATAATTTCAAATAATATAATATTCCTTACAAAAATGTCCCTGCTTACCAAGGTAATTCAAAGAGAGAGCTAAAATATTTCCGGTGGCTCATGTAGAAATTTTCTTAATGAATTAGAATTCTAAGAAGTGTAATGATAATTATTTCTCAAATAAAAATGCTGAATTTATAGTCTCTATGAATCAAGAACAATATAAAATTTCAGTATGCACGAAAGAACATTTGACGTAAGCAGAAGAGACTTAATATCGACTCAATGTTCAAAAATATTGAATAACTTTAAACGTGCAGCAGCTGTTTGTTAAATTCTTATTATATCACCTGTTTGAATGGAGGAAAAGTGCTTGTATTTTTAAGAGATTGTCTTATCATTAGCATATTTCATAAGACAATTTTTAGAATATTATTTAGGTACGTTAGTTAAAAGTTTTAAACTTATCCCAATATATATATATATATATATATATATATATATATATATATATATATATATATATATATATATATATATATATATATATATATATAATTTTAAATATATCTCTACAAAAAATTTTGTATTCCTAATGTTTTAACTGCTCATTTTAATATTTAATTATTGTAAAAAGTAATTTTATGATAACAGTAAGATATAGTACAATTATGAGTGAAAAAATTAAAGAAGTATTTATGTGTATAATTTGAAATCATATTTCTAAATTAATGCAGTTATGAGTTTTCCTTTTAAAATGTTTAAGATGTGGTTTACAGTGAATTGGAAAATGATAATTTTCTGTAGACATATAAGTTTTTCATTCTTAATATTTGTTAATATGCACAATATCAAGTAAGGAAAGTTAACAAAGAAAATTTGTTCCAGAAGGAGGAATAAAGTATGTAAGAAAATAAAAATTGTTTAAAAAAACAGCATATTTTTGGACAGTTTTATTAGAAACATTTTCACACACACACACACACAAAAAAAAAAAAAAAAAGGGAGAAATTTTGCACAAAATTCCACAGAATAATTATCATTTATTAAAATCTGTCATCAATATTAATCATAATTAGAGTTTTTAACAAGTTTTAATAATAATCTGTAAAAAACTATTTTATACCATTTTTTATTTCTATATTTTAAATTACGAAATGAAATTTTTCATTTTGTGCGATATAACTTTTATACATAAATATCACATTACATCTATGCACATTTAGTTAAAATTTTATCATCTATTTTCATAGATGGATATGTTTTTAGTGTTTTTTAATATAAATGATTTCGTTCAGAGTTATAATCTAGTGTTTGATGAAGAGTATGTTATCTTCTTCAAAATAAACATTAAAACATTCAAATTACATTAATACATTCAATAAGATCAAAGTTTTATAAAATTTTAGAGCTGATTTTAGCAAAAGATGATACTTACAAATTAAAACTGACATTTGAAAGCTGTGTATTTTTAGAAAACGTAAGACTATGTGGATAATATCAATTCAAACGTTGACTATAAGTCAAAATTATAACGAGTATAATTTTCCTTTAGCAAGAAGAAAAGATTCATTAATGCTTCAGTAAAAAGGCAGATTCAATAATCACACATTAAATAAAGAGTCAGTTACTTTGAAATTATGCAAGCGAATTGTTAAGGTGAAGAATCCAAAAATCTCCATGTTATATAGAAAAAATAACGTTTAGGTGAATTTAATAGTAAAAAGTTATGTGACTTTGACGGCCACGATGTAGGTAAATTCATAAATGGTTGATTGTGTTAATGAGAAATGAGCATTCTTTGTTACAACTCATATTTGTACCTTAGTGATGTTTGGGCGACGTTCTATTTTTACAAGTAACTCTCACTAGCATTTTCAAATGATTGCCATGATACTTTGCATTTATCATTTCATCCTCATTTATTACATACTTTAGCTGATTCTGAGATGGTCCATAAAAGAAGTTTATTTAATATAATGCATCATTACATCAGAGAGGCATTACTGATGATGGATTCATTTTACAAATTAATTAATTTAGGTTTGAAAAACAAGAAAGCTTACTTTTCGAATCTAGATGAATTATTTAACATTTTTCATAATTAATATTTATTTTAGCTTAGCTTCATTTTTTTCAAAATTTAAATGTCTAAAATGGTAAGTAAGCACTTTAACCCAAAATTAAAATGCATACTCAATTAACATTTGTGTATTTTGTATTTATGAAATAATATTTGATTCATTAAATTATAATATAATTTATCAGAAAATATTTTCTCAATATTGAAGTATCATATTTTGATATGTCTGCAGAAAATACTATGTCACAAATACATTAATGTGCAATTATAATTTAAATAGTGTAAATATTGGATTTATCATTTTAAGTTACTATTTTTAATGTTTATAATTTTCTTTAGCACAAAGTATATTACTCGTATTTCTCTGTAATTGGGTATCTGACATTATGTTTTATGAAGATTTAGATATTTGTTATTTTTTATTTTATTTGAAGAAAAGAAAACAAAACCAAAATTCTTATGTAACAAAGAATTTACATGAAATCGTCAATGATTTTATGAGTCAGATGAATGATATGAAAATTATTGTATCAGCTGCAGTAAATGAAAAAGATATAATTTTACAATTTTACGTGTTTTATATTTTTACTCTTTGCATATGTGACAAGAATCAATCATAAAATGGAAAAGTGGAAGAAAAAATTTAACGTAATTCTGAACAGAATAGAAATTTTAATTCCGATAAAATGAAACTTATCTATTAAATTAGAAATAGTGGAAAATTATATACTTCATGAATGATTAAGTGCCCTTAATAAAACATTTGGGTTTCAATAGTTTAGATTGAGCATTCGATTGAAAACAATAGAGAAAAAGTAGAAAAATCTTAAATTTTAATAAAACAGGGATAAAATATTTAGCTTATAATTTTCTGAAATAATTAATTTTTTTATTTTATTAAATGTATAATTCATAGTGAAATATTAATGGTTGACGAAAGTAAATCCCTTTATGTATTTTATATTAATTAAGAATTATGTTAACACATTTTGAACATTCCAAGCAGAATTAATATTTATTTCTTAGCCAATATGCTTTTCAATTTTCCTCTTGATATTTTTTATATCTGGTAATATCATTATTGAGTAAATCTATTAAATTATTACTTGATTTGCTTTACTTTTGAAAAAATAAAGTAAAAAATTAAATTACGATATTCATCTTACATACGCTATTGTATTGTATCTATTTTAATATTCAGTAATTTTTTCAGGTCGACAATTGATGCGGCTTCTTTCTGGTTGTTGTTTGTTGGTGTTGTCTTGTACCAGCAAGGCTGGCATTATAGGGTGCTCTGCTCCGCTTTTCCAGTTGAACCAAAGATTGGTGTGGTGTCCGACTTCCTCAATACACACATGCCATAGATATTCGTTTATAGGGTAGGAAACCATTCACAACCCAACCATACAAGGATAGGATTGACCAAGTGAGAAAGTACGTCCATGCCCGAATTAGATTCGAACCTAGAATCTCTTTAGACATAGTCAGGCACTCTGACCATAAGACAGGGTAGGTGGCTCTTTCTGAAATCATCAAAGTACAGTAGTATAAGCTGACATATGTCAACTTGTCAGATTGATGAAAAAAATAAAAAAAAAAATTTATATCAATATTCCAGTATAAACAAGAAAAATATTAATTTGTAATTAAAATACTTTCACATTTTGAAAACAAAGAATTAATGTATTTGAAGACTGGTAATCAATTGTAATAAATTTAATGAAACCATCTTAATTTGAATAGTGATAAAGTATGAAATGGTATATACTTTTCTGAGTCACTTATTTTTTTCTTTTAGTTCTGCTTTTCATACAAAGCAAAATAAATTAATGAATCAAAATATTTTTAAATGCGAAACAGATCCAGACAAAAGTGCTTTTCAAATACGACTTTGTTTGACCAATGGCAACATGTAATATTTCTGTTGGCAATAACATGAGTAACATACATGTTTTTTTTATGTATGTGCCAGAATCAAAATTGAAGCATGATTCAACACTCTGACATTAGTAATGATAATTTTTAATTAATAAAGAATAGAATAATTATTATTTGCAGTCTGGTTTAACTATTAATAAGAGTGTGAATCCTTTTGGTGAAATAAAACGAATGAAACGTGACTTTAGTAGTATATATGTCTTGACTTAACTCCATATGCTTAGACTTATAAACAATGTAAACATATTATAAAAGGCTAATAGAAGTATTTAACTGATTTATAAAAATGATACGTTTAACTGATTTTTTTAAATAAAATGCAATTTATAAGTCTTATTACTTGTTTTCTCCGAGTTAAGGAAATTTAATTAAGATGGAGAGCTGATAAGTAGTTTTTAGTACTATAAGTTTTATAAGACGTAAACATATCTTAAACAGAATAAGTGCTATTAGTACAGAAAGTTCTAATACCAGTTTAAATAGGAATTTCTTATCAGTTCAGCTCATGAAATATGTTTATCCTTTCTGTTATTTCTTAGATTTGCTGCTGGAAGATAAATAAACACTTAAGCTCAGCAGCCAATGGTGAGTTGTAATGCTTTCACACAGAAAGGCTATTTTGTATAATATTATATATCAGCAAAAATTGATACTTATCAATATGCTCTATAAAATTCTTATTGACTGGACATAAAAGAACATATTTATTTGATTTTCTTGGTGTCAAACTTACGAAAACAACTCTGCTGGAAAGACAGTGGACTTCTCATCTTGGCTTCAGAGAACTATTTCGGTGAGCAATATTGTTTTGAATAAATTAAATGCATAATTTTGTTATGGATAACATATTTTGTTAAAAATAATTTACAGATAAAAAACATAGATTTCAAAAATATTTAATTAAATCAACATTTTAATAAATATTTTATTGATAATAGAGGAGTTATTGCCATTTTACATGTAATGAAAAGTATTTTATTGCGTCATCATTTCTTTAACGGTGATTTATTTTCCAGGATAATATTTTATGTACATAAAATATTTCATATATTGTAAACTAATATATTTAAATTTACTTTAGGTAATATGAATTTTATTCTAGTTTCTTTGCTCAATTTAGTAAAATTTTTTTCACCCTAAATCATAGTAAATTATAATTAGATATAGTTTTAGGTTTAGTCTAATATTATGAAATTCCTTTCTTACTCTATTGGAAAGCAACAATTTTCCAATAATTGAATAGTTATACATTAAATATAGCTATTCATATGAATAAATTATGTATACCTAGATATTTAAAATGATGAAATATTTTAGAAGTTAGTTATTTTTAACATGCTTTCATAAATAAATATATATGAGAAGATTAGCTTCAAATTAAATAACTTCAAATTAATAAGCTCCTATTTTTTTTTATCAATATATGTTCAATTTAATTCTTTCAAAAGTAAAATTTTAGGTGGCTGAATGTTTTCTTGCAACCACATAAATTTAATTTCAAGAATGTTTATCATAATACGTAAACTACGTTTATTACAATTAATTTTAATATTTTGGAACACTTGCACAAATATTTGTAAATTTTACTGTAATTTACATTTAAAATTTAAGTATTTATGATGAAACAATATTATGTTTACATCTGCGAAGAAAACGGAATTTTATGAAAACAATTAATAATTTTAATACTTTTGATATTCTTACTGGTTTGCAGCAGAGAATAGCATTCAAATTTGATGTATGTATCGCTGAATTTAAAAAGCACGTGTCTAGAATTTTTTCTACAATGTTCTGATGTAAAGTTTGACCTCTGTTGATAAAATTTAATGTTCTGATTGCTTGGTACCCAGTACTAATCAACAAATAAAGTATGATCTCTGTAAGATAACTGTAAAAAAACTCAATTAACTAACAAAAAATTCCATTTGAACTGTAATTCCTGTAATTGTTTAAAGTAATTTTTAATTGCACCACATAGATTTGCATGAAATAATTATCAAATTTATGGACTTTGTTATTTAGTAAGACTTTATGATTTAATGTATACTGCAAGTAAAATATTACAAAAAAAGGGTGATATTTCTCAAAATACACGGCCCCGATATTGAAAATTCAACACCAAGAAGGAATAACCAGAAAGTAACGAAACTCGGCAAACAGAGAGACACATTGACGTACAATAAGTGATTTGTGTTTCGAAATGATATGCTTAATACAGAGTGAGAACAGGGTCGGATCAATAGGTTGTAAGACCACTGTGGACGATGATACACGAAGTAACACTTCTAGGCATAGAATCAATGAGAGTACCTATGGCGTCCTGAGGAACAGCTCTCAATCCTCTGTCAATCTTTAACCAAAGTCTTCTAAGGGAGGTAGTGGCAGTGTTTGTTAATAGCGTGCAATCATATCCCAAACGTTTTTGATTGAGATCCATCAAGCACGGTTGGCAGGGAAACATGCAGGGCGTGTTGGCTGATGCCAGAAATGTGCGATCGGGTGTTATTTTGCTGATAAAGTTCATTGGACATCCCCTGAAATCAGGGGAGTGTCACCGCATCCTTCACGTAACATTAGATTGTGACAGTGCCATGAGAACCAGATAGAAGAGATCTGGATTCATACTCAATGCCACCTCAAACCATGATATCACGTTGTCGCGTGGTGGGAAACTCCACAATTGCTGCATGAGTAGACGAGACTCCACGTCGATGCAACACTCGTACACGCGACTATCACTGAAGAAACAGAAGTGAGACTCATCTGAGAAGACGATCCTGTGCCACTCCGTCGTCCACATAGCTCTAATCCAGCACCATTTCAGACGTTGGTGCCTGTGTGGTAGCAGTCTTATTTATGGACGCCCTGAGAGCAGTCTACCAATCAATCGACTTCAAATGATTCATCTCAATTAAGGAGAATCCAGGGTGGTTTGCACATGCTGCAAATACATCAGTCTACATGCTTTTCTGGGCAACCACTCCAAGCTGTTGGACACTCGTGATGACGTCATTCTGGCTGCACTGACACCCTGAAAATGTTCCCCAGTTCATTGTTCCAATCATCTACTCCACAGCTGATGCACTGTGGACGTTTCCAGATGTCGATCAGCTGCGATTTTCTTTAAGGACTAACTTACCCTTCTCCGTCTCATCACCATGCTCTTCCTAAAAGCTCCAACTGACTCCGTCGTCGATGGTGTGACACTCTCTGCAATTACAGGTGTCTCCTTTGCAGCAAGAAAAAAATTTCAAATTATTTTCCTACCAGCATTAACGGTGCAAATATTGACCCCTCTGCCGGTTCCTTACCTTATATCTTATCCTATGTGCTCGGGAGAGCTGTGCATTTAACATCATTTGCATAACTCGGTAATGTGCGTTTACCCGGAAATTTGCATCGTTTTCTGGCTGCTCTTTCATGGTGATGCATTTTCAATGCCGGGCAGTATATTGCTAGCATATATTCATTTAATTTACTTCCTTTTCTATGAGATACATTACTTTCAAGTCAAATATTGAGTTGCTTACATGATATCTGATGTAAGACGATGAGATTTTGTTATTTTACATAGTTTTGTAGTTATTAAAATTTGCATGTTTGCATTAAACTGCTTACAATTTTAGGAAACTTTAAGATTAACATTTGTAAAATGAGATTTTACTCAATTAGACGAAAAATAAATTTAAATATATTTTACTTGTACACAGTATTCTTCATTGCACATTTAAAAAAATTTGATTCTAACCGCTTAATATTGCAGTTGGTTTAAATACATTGTGTGTGTTCTAGACTTGTAATATATCAACCACTAGATTAAATAATATCTTATTCTCTGTATGTCAGTATTTGGAACTAGGTCAAGCAATGCAAATCATGCAAATATGCATCAATTAGAAGAAGGAAAGCAAAACAAACAATTAATTAATTGGTAATTTAAGCAAATCTCTTGCGTTAAAAACAAGGAAAATAGTATTGTTATTTAACCATCTGCTACAGTTCAAATTAACAATTAGTTGTTTTAGATCATTAGTATCCATTACCGTTCTTTTAACATAGTTTTATCAGCTGTAACTTGATTGTTTTTAGACACATGTTTAGAAATTACAAAGTCTTCTTTTAAGTAAAATAAAAAGAAATGTCAAATTCTAAAAGAATAAGCTTATTTTATGAAATTTACAAAAATATGCATTTTATATGCAACACGATGTACGAATCATTTTCTTTTAAAATGTTAAAGCTTTCATATATTAAGTAAGCATTATGATTAAAAGGAAATTCTATTCATGAAAATTCGGAGCACGTTAGAAAAAATATCATGTAACTAATAGGATTGGACTAATGCATTGATATAAAAGAAAGAGAAGAACAGAATGTAATCACACACTTTAAAATTTAAGAATTCATTTAATGAGGATTACTATTGTTTTCATTTCCAGTAATTAATTAATTGTTGATTTAAGTGTTAACTTTATTCTTGATTCATTTGTCACATAGTAAATCAAAAATTTAACTGAATCTTTTTTTATCCTTTCTTATTTAGAGTCAGTTCCATAAAAAATTAATTTGCAATTTATTTTTATTAATTTTTTTAACTTTAACGCATTTAAAAATGTTAAATAATATTTCAATATACTTTTTCTTATTGAAACATTATATATTTTGATTAATTAGAAAAGTTGAATAATTTCTAATGTTTTTCATAGTTGTTTGACTTTTTTAAACTTATACTCAAAAACAGAATTGATAGATTAAATAATAATTCAAACAAATATGAGTTTATAGAGCAAATTATTTCGTGAAAACGTAAGAAAATAGGAAGATTAATTTCTGGAAATGAACTCAATTTCTTACTTTTAACAACAAGGACATTTTTCTGGAAAATAACAAAACGTTTAAAATGTGTTAATTCCAGCATGTCCTTCTTAAAATTCAAAATAAGTTTTTGAAAATTAATTGATTTATACATTCTAAAGTCAGAAAAATTTTCAATTAAGATTTCCATTCTGTAAAATATTTATGAATGAAATTAACGCTCAGGAACTAGTATTTGGTCGTACTGAGACTGGGACATTTATAATTATTGATGAAATTAATTATTATTGCGTATCATAAAAATATTACTACAGAATTAATGCTAAAAATGTCTCAAAATGCATGAATAATATAAATAAGAAAACATGACATTTTCTTTTATTTGTTCTTTATATTTATTTTCTTAATAATTTTTACTCTTTTTTATTGCTCAAATAAAATGAAACTCTTTCAAGAAAGCAGTTTTTGTGTTTAGCTACTTTTATATTTCTGCTTACTTTAACTTGTATGTAAATATTCGAATCCTTTATTGAGAAATATTTTTAACTGTCAAAGCTGAAAAAATAAGTAATCCTTATTTTTTCTTTTTTTAAATAGTGTCTTAAATTATTTGTTTCAAAAAAGAAATGTTATTCATCTTTTAAGGACTGAAAAGAATCACAGTAAGAATGTTTCTGCATATCCTAATACTGTCAAAAATTTAAATCTAAAAATTAGGTATTAGCTAAATTTATTATTCAAATTAAAAAAAATTAAAAAAACAAACTTTGCAAAACAAAACAAACTTCTATGAATAACCCCCAGCAATTCTTAAAGGTAATTAAGAAAATAAATATTAAGAAAATAAATAGCAGATAAACGCTTAGAGAAATATTTTATGCAGTCACACATTCAAATGCTATTTCTCATTTATACTTTCTACTTATAATTAAATGATGGATATCAAAATATATATACCAATAATAATAATAATAATATATTTTTATTGCAAATTTCATTATACTTTATGATTGAGTATAAAAATGAATTTTAGTCAACTAACTGATTTGCAATATACAATATATATATACATATTGAAAAATAATCTCTTTGGCTTAATGGTATTTTTCAGATTTCAGAAACTTTCTACGAAATTACTACAACTATCATAGGAGATGTATCTATCCAGAATACTATTACTTGTATTTTTTCAGGCAGTATTTGTAATAAAGGTGGGAACAATCCAGTATTTCCAAGATATTGATACGAGAAATGGTAAATTATTGCCACATTATTTTTACTTAAAAATTCTTATGTATAAAAAAGATGTTTTTTAATAAAATTATTTTAAAAAAACTAATTAATAATGTAATATTTAGTGAAAGAGGAAAAATAGTGATGAAATTATGACTGTTAATTAGAAACATCAGAACTATTTACTAAAACATTAAAAGTAGTTAAGAAAATTTAAAACGTTTTCAAAGATAATGAACATAACTTAAAGAAAGAATTCTTTGTCAGTGATTTCATTAAGAATATCAACAGGATTTTTTTAAACATTTGTCATATCACAATACACAATAAAAAATTTTCTAATAAAACTATGCTGTAGTTTCCTATTTTATTAATGCCACAATGAGGACGCCCTCAGGGACCTCATTGAGGTGTGGAGTACACTAGGTGTTGGAAAGACGTCACCCGTTAATCTTAAGGTATAGTCCGGGGCCTCCCCACACATTTATGTGTATATGTAGTTTTCTACTATATGTTTGTTAGAGTTTAAAGTTTCACTCTATATCTCGTATTCAAATACAGCAAGAACAAAGTATTTGAATATTATTTGTTTGATATGGCAATACAACTTGTATGAGTAACCACTGATATATGTATATAAGTTACTGTTCGAATGTTAATTGTTTTTACAATATTTGTTGGATCAATTATTGATGATCAGGGATTTTTCTTGGGAGGTGGAGAGTATTAATATATTTCTGTTCTTGATGAGGGGCAAGATGACTTACAACACTCTTCGTTGAAGAGAAGAGATTTGTAGTTGGTCTTTATAATCTAATGTAAGACTATCGTTAAATGTTTGTAATTTCTTCTCAATTCTATCATAATTTAAGAAAAATATGAGCAAGTCTCTAAAAATGATGAAAAAAATAGGAAATGACTAAAAAATTTGTATTTTTTGGTCAAGCTGTTTTTTTTTAACTTATTACATTTATTTATAATTTTCTTCATAAACTATAATAATGTTGTTTATGATGAAATATGTATTAATTCCTGTATATGTGCGCCTTAAAAGGAAATGAAATTGAAATTTTTTAGGTATTATATATTCAGAGCATTTTAATCAAAGTCTTCAGCCACAATTTTCAATTTATTTTATAGATTGATGTCATTTATAATGGAATACTGTACATTTCATAAAAACTAATAATATCATCTAATGATAATAATTTGATTATTATTAGCAATTAAATTTTATCTTAAGGATACTGTGAGACTGAAAACTTTGGACAATTTGCTGTTGGAAATGTGGCTTATAATGACACTCATTGCACTAGAGCAGTGTGTATGGAAGGAAAAATGAGCATTCAAATGTAAGTATAGAGAGCAAATTTTGAACAAATGAATTTTTATTCTCATTAATAGAGGAATTAAAATATTTCAAGAGTATCTAATGTGTAATAGTAAGGAATTCATATTTAAATATATAGCTATGATATACACTTATTAATGTTAAAACTGAAAACTGAATAAGCTTCATTTGTATGGATGAAGGAATCATTGATCTATGTGAATGTTTAAATTTAAGAGAAAGCGGACAATTTCTTGCTGAAAAAGTTATTAAACAGTTTTAGATTTTCTTTTTACTCACATTCAAACACAATAAGATATACATAATTAATAGTTTGTTTGTAAATGATTTTTGATAATTTAATTTTAGAAGCTATAAATTGCTTGAAAAATGTTCAATTTGAATTTCCAAATTAGTTATTTGTAACGAACTATCAGTAAAAGAATCAAAACTTGTGTTATTAAATATTTATTGCTGTTTATTACTGAAAAATGTGAAATATATTGTGTTTAACTTCATTGGGAAAATAAATACTATTTTAGGTTAAATTTGTTTGAAAATTTTTTGAAGATTATATTATAGGGGAAAATATAATTGTCTGTATTATTTTGGCACCAGTTGTACAATTTAACAGGAAATTTTTTAGAGCTATGAATATGATATACCCACAAAAAAGTTTAAGGATACTTTTTCTTTATTATCTAATTTTAGGTGTGATGTTGTAAAACCACCATCTGGCTGTACTGTAAAACCAGGCCCTGGTCGCCATCCCAGCTGCTGTCTGATTTCCAATTGTGATTGAGTTATGTAAAACTTTCCTCCATCCAATGAAATATCTACCAAATTTTCTCATCATATCTCATAGACTTAGTAACAAGTAATATATAATGAGACGATAGAAAGTGATTATATCGAATTAAAAAAAGAAAGCAATTTTTTCTTCCCCTTACGTTTTCATATGTGAATGGATGATTTGTTTAATGAATTCCCAACGTGAAAACTACTTGATCATATTAAAAATAGAAGAGTTCATAAAATGCCGTTGTCATTTTTTCTGATCTGAAATATAGGAATAAAGCAGAAAATAATCTTAATTTGACTATAATTTCTATTTACAAAAACGTTTTCTCTAAGTAAGATTCCAGATAAAAAAGATCTACTAATGATAAATAAGAAATTTTAGCTCTTAAGTTCATGATAGTAATATCAGAAATTAATTTCCTTCTAAATAACAAGATTTAGTTATAAGTTTTTTATTACTTTTGTGCTCGAATAAATACAACATTTATAAAAGTTTCTATAACTTTTTAATGTACTTTTGATGACAATATTTATGATTCCATTTCATCAAAGAATCACTGAAGAAAAAATGCTATATTTAATTTTATTAAGACTAAACAAAATGTACTAATATAGAAAAAGGATAAAAATAATTAACCACTAGTATTAAAATTAGAAAAATGTAATTCTGAATTTTATAAAAGAATATTCACTGAGCGAATTCTATATTAAAAAATTACTTAAAAATTTTTTGGCTAAACTATTACAGATATAACACAATTAGGAGTTTTATTATATTTCTTAAATTTTGATTTTTATACATAATGTACTATTTAAAGTAGAAAATTTGTTAATAAAAATGGTTTTTTATATCATATTTTAGGAATATTCGGATAGTTCTTTTTATATAAAATTTTTCTTAACATTAATATTGCTCTATAAAACTTCATTTATAAAATAATACCTTCAAAAATATTGAGGAGTTTCTTAAAAAGAATTACAAAGTTTTGTAGACTTTTCTTTTTTTATAATTTAAATAGTTGTTTAATTTCTTTAGTGTTTATAAAATTTAATGAAAGATATGTCAATGCACTATATAGTTTTTCTTGCACATCAATAATTTTGTTCACGACAATTTTTGATTTGAACTCGAAGGAGGCTTATTTGAAAATATAATTTAAAATCAAATGACAACATCTATAAATGTAGCGTAACTTAATGTTTAAATAGTAAAAAAAATATTTATTATGAGCTCCAGTTTCATAATGATTTTTAATGATATCTAAAAAACTAGTACACAATAATGCAGTGAAATTTAGATCTAATATTCAAACTGTCACCATTATTGTGGATTTAGAATTTTCTTTAGTAAGGATCTAATAATCCATCATTTTCAAAACACCTTCACTTTTAGTCACTAGGTCTATTCACTGATTTTAACACAGGTATAAAGCACTTAGAACTGAATTATCATGATATGATTACTAAGTTAATAGTAAATTATTTATTTCAGTCCAATGAACACAGAATGAGCAAGCAATAATTTTTATTACTTTGATAATAGTTGGCAAATACATTTGGGCACAGAGTCATATCCAATTTAAAGTCTTTTGGCAAAAATGTCATCACACATTTTGATTACAAGTAATCCATGGTGTCGTTGTCGAAAATTACAAGAGAAATTACTGAAGTAATGTTTATTGTTTTTAATGAGAATTCTCACTATTATTTGGAAAACCATTTTGCAAAAATTGGAAAGTTGTCATTAATGAGTTAATTAAGTGAAGAATCAAGAATTATGGGATTTTCCGAAGAATATAATCTTCTTGCTGTCTTTTCTTTCAAAACATTTTCGTAAAATATGTAGTATGATTTGAAGCCTGCGATCTAATGCCGCCAGATGATCTTCATTGAGTATGGGATTGAGAGGATCGCTAAATAAAGAACATCGCATGAAAGTAGACAATCTCATCGGACTCATCTGCAGCTGAAGAAGACGCTCAAACGTTGTCACATGAATAAAACAGCACTGATAAAGAGGAGCCAGAATGGAGTATTCATCATGCTTCGATTTACCAAATCTGCAATCATACAATGCATATATTCATTTATTTACGATGCACAATTTTTAAATTTAATGAATATGAACCTTAATTAATTTATTCAAGATAAATGTACTAAGCTTAGTCTTAGATTCAAGTAATATTAAATTAATTTTTAAAAAAATTATTATAGAAATTGTGATATTTTGAATTAAAAATTATTATATTGCAATGAAAAAGAAGAGGAAAATGTAAAGGTAAGCGAATTTCAAATCTAATTATCAATTTTTAAACTTAAACATCTTACTTTGAAGTAACATGAGTTATTGCAAATATGAGAAATCGGGAGCTGGTTTTATATTTTTATGTAAAGAAAATTAGGAATTTGCTTAGCAAATACGATGGGTTTAATAAACATGCAAATCATTCTTAACAATTCTTGAACTAGGACAAACCATAGAATTAAAACTGTCAGAACTAGTGTCGCAATGATATGAATTTACATGATAATTTACGTCACCATATTGATAATATGCTAAAGGATACGCTTCAGAAATTCAGTTACGAAATACATGAAGATCCTTTATTTAATCCACATGTTTCCTCTTATGGTTTCCACATTTTGCTGACATTGTGAAACATTTTTCTAGATATCTACTGAATTTGAAAGTTTAAAAGCAAATGGGTGCGAGTGTAGGTCTGCTTAATATCTTACGTCTTTAGAATAGATTAGAATTGATCGTCTCAATTCTAAGTAGCTTAAATGTATTGACGTATGTAACAATACTTTCCTCTAAATCAAATCTTACTACAACTTGCAGTTAATCAGTTTCAATTTGTAAATTCATATAGGTTATGCTTTGGTGATTATTATTTTAAATAGTTAATTACAACAAAATATTTAACATAATTATAATGGACAAATTATTATAAAGTTTTTTAAGACTAATATTCATTCACTATGAAATATTTTTATAAATATTTTAATAGAGTAAGAGAAAAATATACGAAAATTAACTTTCCCACTTAGATTATAATAAAATTTTCAAAAAGTCGATTGCCAATTTTTATCAATAACATTTGTAAATAAAACTGTTGTATTTTATATGTAAACTTTCCAATATTATTAGAATATTTTTTTTTAGTTTCAAAATTAACAAGTAATAAACAAAAAATGTAAGTAAAGATTATTTTAAGTATGTAACGAAACTGAAATAAATTAAACGATTTGTTCAAAATTATACTAGATTACTTTTCTTAGGTTTGCAAAATTTATAAATAAGAAATAAGTTAACTAAAACACGAATAGTGATTTCTTTAAAATATTTCTAAGTATGAATTATCTAGATTACAGTTCATTCATTTTTCAATAAACAATAATTAAATTAAAATCAAACAGTTGTTAAACAGTTATTAAATTAAAATCAAAAATTAAAATTATCACTATTTTTAGGAAAATTTTATAAACATTCTTGATAAAATAATACACATTCAGAGAATCTTCATAAATATGATATAATCAAAGAATTAATATTTTTTTCTCTAGTCTTTATATTTTTTCCAGTAATATAATTTAATATCTATCTGTAAATTCTAGATTTTAATCAAATGCATAAAATAGCACAGCAATAAAATGAAATAATCATATAAATTTTAAAATTTTGTATATTTGTAACAAAAACAACATAAGTAAATATTGAATATTCATAAAAAAAAGAAATCAATTAAGTTGAATTTTACTATTAATAATATCAAAACAGAGGCAAAATGAAATAATTATTATTGATAAATGATCTAATTACCAAGGTATTTGAAAATTGTTGGTTATAAATGATATTAAACTTTTTTATGTTTATCAACAAATATGGGAAAAAATTACAAGACAGAGGCAAAATATTATCAACTGTAACAAATGAATTTCATTTTTGAATTAATCTTTTATTCTTAATCCTATTAAATTATATTCTTTAAGCATCATATCAGTGTAAGAATTGTACATAAAATACAAATTTTTGTAAGCCTGGAAGAAAATGTCAAAATTGATCAAACAATATTAACTATTTAATGAAAGTATATTTCCCTGAATTATTGATAAAATTTAGGACTTAACGGTTACAGTAAAATTATGATTTTTTGGAATAGAATATACAAAATAAATGTGTAATAAAACAATTTACTTTTTATTCATATAAAAGAAAAGATAGAAATATAATTAATTAAAGAACAATTTCTATGATACGGTAAAAGCTAAATATTCAGTGAATTATCAGTTTTATGGTTTATGAGATTAATTAACTTTCTTCCTTGTTTAAGTCTGAAATTCTCAAAATTCTAAAAGCACAATTGAAAGTGATGCAGCTTACCCTCTTCCATGATCCAAATGTAAAATAAAACTATCGTTTCCAAATATTTTGAATGTTTCATAATGATGCCTGTCCATGTTCCCTATAAATTTGTAACACATTTTGAATATTAATAGAAATAACAAAGTAAATGTTGCATAGAAATTGCAAATGTTAGAAACATAAAATATTTAATCAAAACACTTTCCTTTTCAGTACATCAGATATATATAATATTAATACATGACACATAGAATATAAATCAACATTATAATTTTATTCTATTTTTTTAATATAACTCCTTTTATTATAATATAATTTAATGCTTTAACAAAGTTTTCTAGCTTTCACAATATAAATCAATATCGGTAAATATATTTCGAAATTTTTGAATAAGACCAGTGACTAATTTTAAAATGAAATCATAAAAATATTAGCACAATGTTTTTTGAATTCAACTTTTTGAGTTATAGATTAACAGGTATCTTAAATCTTCTTAAAGTTGATTATAAAAATTATAACATTAAGAAAATCACATTTTAAATCTATTATATGCAATTTCATTTAGATACGACGTGGAAACACTTATTTTGTGTTCTAAAACAGTGTTTAGTGGAAAAAAAAATATCTTAATTATTTTTCGAATTCAATAAAGAAGCAATAGTTTTTGTTTGAAGCAAAAAATGTATTACTGTTAATGAAAATTAATTCTATTTAAAAATATACCAAGATCTTTATACTAAATTTAGCTTTTGTTTGTGTTTTCTATAATTTTATTATAAGTTCTATAACAACGTTAAAATGCGGCAATATTTCAAAATAATTATACACCTTGTTTTCATCAATAAACTCAAAGTAAATCATGTTTATAGATTACTAAGAAAATAATTATACTAAAATATTTTGGAAATATTAATTTTATAAATTTTTATATTAGTTATTATAAAAAGGAATCATTCTTTCTTTACCAAACTGATACTAAATTTATTGAAACACCTGAATCATTGTGAATCATTTGCACTAGATAATAACTTTATAGTAAAACAATTTCACGCAATTAATAATAAAAATTATATTTAATATTCTTTAATATTAAAAAAATCCCAACTTAAAATGTAAATATAATATAAATAATTAACATAAGTAGTTCCATTGGGAATTAATTTATTGACCTGAAGAAAATTTATTATATTATTAGTATGTAAAATATAAAAATCTACTTATTTGCTTATTTAAATTAAATATGCCTTTACATCTCTTGATCAACTAGTAAAAGATTTAAACCATATGATTTTTCATTACTTGAAGAAGCCATTTCACTAATAAAAAGTCTCACTCGGAAGAAAATGTAGATATAAAAACATTGTATGTGTTATGTTAAGCAACTATTGTCTTAAAATTAGACAAATATGAAATAAATATGATAAAACAATTTGAAAATTTAATATGCAGATTGAAAATGTGTATTTAAGCTTATTTGTCATAGTAAGATTTGAAAAATTTTGAGTGGATGACGAGACGTTCCAAGAACTATGATGTGACATTTTCAAAATTGTTGAATTTAAAAATATGAGCATGAATGCTAATTCCTTAGGGCAACGAATGGTATAATTAATGTTTTTACCATTAATAATTACCAACAATATTTTTTTTAATCGATTAAATAAAAAAATAAAAAATAGAGCATATTGGGTATTCGGAAACAATTAATTTTTGATCGATTTAATCTTTTATTAAGTTCCCTTCTTTCATTTATTGACAAAACCATTTTTATTCTTATGAGAGGCAGGTTAAGGAAAAAGTTCAAAAGTTTGCAATTGGAATATTTTTATTTCTTTGAAGGATTTAAAGAAATTGAATGTGTCTCATACAACCTTAAAAATTTAAACTAAGCCATTAGAAATTCACTACTTTCCAGGAAAAAATGAAGTAGAGAAAAAGACGTTATGTGTAAGCATCTATATAATTCTGAGACCACTACCTATGCACACCATTATTACTGAAATGTATTTAAGTTTACAGATAATGGTTATCTGAATTCTTCTAGTTAGAAATTCCAACATAAGTTGAGAAGAAACATTTAACAATATGGAATGATTATTGTTATTATTAAAAAAATTGCAACTCCTACTGAAGGAGATCCAAAAATGTGGCACATTAAAGCCTCATAAATTTTTCAGCAAGAAAATTTAAATTTTGTATGAAATAAAGAGAATAAAAACATACGTTATTTAAATGTATTGTTAATAACTAATCTACGTTTTTAATTTTAAGAAACTGTAGGAATTGAGACTAAAACAATTTCAGAAATCGAACCATGATTGCAGGAAACAATACACTTATAAATTAAAATTTTATTATTAAATTTTAGTATGACAGATTAAATAGTTTGTAGTACCATTAAAAATTATAATTCTGCTAATCTGGATTAAACAGCAATAGGCCTTAATTGTGAAATCTGAATTTTATTTTTCAGTTAGAAATCATGTTTATATAAATAAATGTGCGTATTTTCTTCAGAATTGTTGTGAAACGCAAACTTGATATGAGCAAGTGACATCAATCAAAATTGTATCATATCCTTATTCGAAATTAATGAAATAAACGCGAGAATATTTCAGTGGTCTTTAACATAATATAGGGAGTTAACTTTCAATACTCAAACTTTAAATATGGCGCTTTCATAGAAGAAATGAATAATGCTTTAGTGATTCAATACTGACCCCTTTGTGAATATTAAATCATTAAAGTAAATAGTGACACTTATTCTGTACCATAATATGAAATTCTATTCCTTTTTGCCGTAAGAGTTCGTCAAAGCATAAAAATATAAGGCACAAAATAAACGGTTTAATAATCGAATCTATAGATTTCATTAACATTATGCTGAATATTGACAAACATTATCACAATATCGTTTAAACTAATTTATTGTAATTCTGTGAGAGTAAAGATATAATTACAGCTTATCATAAATGTCTTAGAAAGGTCATACAAAAACAAAATCCAAGACAAATTATATTTGAAAAGATTCTATGGTTTTCGAAATGAGTGAAATAAATAGTAATATTCTTACTCAAATTTTTAATAGGTAAGAATATTGATCTCATATTTACCAACAATTTCAGACCTATTTTATTGTTGTTAGGAACGGAAAATGCAGAAAATTTAAAATTTCAAAACAAGAGATTAATTATGAATTTAATGTTTAAAAGACAGCTAATCAAATTGAGGAAATCTTGAGATAATATTTAATCCTTAACTTTGCGTCAACTTTGCAACAACAAAAACTGAATACAAAAGATAACAGCTAATAGGGAAGCAATTATTTTATCAGCTATATAAGTTAAAGATTAATACTTTTTACTACACTCATATATTTTACATACTGATGGATATATTGAATATTTAGGAGAGTGAAATAATTGGTGAACTGATATTTAGTCATTGAATATGCAAGCCATTATTATTGTTAATAAAATTCCAGTACTTATTACATGATGAACATGTGACTTTTTTAGTACCATTAATTGCAAATTCTACTCCTCTTGGGAAGGAATTTCCAAGACAAAAATACAATACACTAAACGGAAGAGTTAATAACAAGATATGGATTTTAGTAATATTATAATGAATATATATATATATATATATATATTGTCAGATGTTATGATAATCCTAAATAAATTTTTAGAAATTGCAGTCTTTATTTAATATTTGTATAAATCACTGTGAATTAAAACTCCTTGGTTTCATAACTGCTATTCATTTTTGGAAGGTCAAAATTACATTCCTATTTTCCAATTTAAATGGATATAATTATTTGCTTTAATCAAAGAAATATTTAGATAAATACTACACAATATCTGTATAACACAAATTTACGATAATAACTAAATAATGCAAAAACAAATGATGACATGATAAATCAAATCAGGAAAGTATGACATGAAATCAAAAAACAAAGAATTAGAAATTATCAGTTACTTCGAAAAAGTAAGTTATGCAGTTTTGTTCAAAATTTTATACTATCTTATAAAATTTCATGCGAAATTTAAAAACATGAATAGAGGTTTTTAATGCAAAAAATGGACACTAAATTATTATAATAGAATAAATTGTTACATCCAATTTGATCATCATAATAGATGATTCGGATGAAATTAAGTCTTAAGAAATTTCTGAAAATATTATAGACTCATCTCAAAAAAAGATAATATTTTTCATTCATGAATTTCTTTAAAGTTTCGAATATTGTTGATGGAAAAGTAAGTTGTGAGCCAATTTTTTTATTAGCATATCGGTATCATTTATATAATTTTAGCGTTCTATTACATAAACAAGATTATTTCATAAATGATATTCACAACTCTATTTCAAGAAGTTAGTTTTCATGTTAAAGAACTGTACATTTTCGTGTATTTACATTACTTTAAAAATTAATCTTTTGTTTCTTATGTATTTAAATTAATGAACTCTGAGATCGCTCATAGAGCCATCTATTATTGATTTCAAGGAATATCAATGAATAAATTTTCTTTATCATTACAATCCCATATTAATTTTAAACTTATGTCACATTTATTTGCAAAATGGTTGACATTAAGAACTTTACTACAAATATCAGTAAAATATGAACTTTATATAATTTTTTTCCAATATTCGGCTACGCTTTAGAATTTAATCAGATTCAGCTTTATGAGAAGCGAAGGTGATGGCATTTTTTTTACAGTAGAGCATCCATTGGGTATGTCATTTGTGCCCTAAAAACATAGAAAAATACAGAGAGAGAGAAAGAAAACATCCATGACCGAACCAGGATTTGAACCCTGGACCTACTGCATCGAAGTGAGGGGCGGTAAAATCTCTGTCATCGGTCTTTTGCTTATTTAAATATTAATCGTAATAGCTTCCATTATAATATATCTAACCTACCAATTAAAAAATCTAAAATAGAAACGTCAATGAGATCTGCCAGACGCTTAGAATTGTCGTAGAGCGGTTCTTTGCGCACTTCTTCACAATAGTTGTTGTTGGTTTCCCACTTAGCTTTCCTTCGTTTGTGATACGACCTTTTCCATGGGTTCTTCCAGGATTTCCTGCCACTCAGCTGATCTGGAGGCAAATAAGCTGCCAGGCTGCCTTCCAGGTCATCGGGATGACCACAAATGGCATGGCTTGTGTCACAGTAATAGCTACATTGTCCATGGAAGCAGTAGTTTTGAGCTGTTGATTAACGTATAGTTAACATTAAACAATATAAATTTAAATAAACAACAATGGTTTTATTATGTTTTTGTGAAAAGTTTAAAATATATTATTATATATATAAATCTTATACATTTTTTAATATTTTACAAAAAAATACTAAGCATGTAGGACTTTATATTTTCGAAGTCAAGTAAAAATTCATCTGTCTAATCATTAAAAAAAATTTTATTTAACTATTTTATTCTTTTTTAAAAAATATACCAACTTTCTATATGTGCGATTATTGTTTGATACGTTAGCAATAAAGTTATCAGAAAGATGCAATGAAAGGTGTGGTTTTCTCTAAAACTTACTAAAGACGTATTATTCAAGAACAATGATGGTAAATTACAAGTGCCGGTTTTTAGAATTAGACGACAATGTGATATTTGCGCAAAATGTTATAAGATAATTAGGATTTAAGATAAAAAAAATAAACAAAGAGTTTTGCTATTTGTTATTCACCAGCCACAAATGTTTAAGTTTAAACATTTCTGTGGTAAATTATTTGCCTCACACAATCAGGACTCTTATCTTTGATAGGTCGAGTTACGTACGGTACTACTGAACTAAAATGATTATTACTATTAAATTAATTTATTTATAACCTTGCAACATAATTGAGACTCATACCTACATTAAAGAGAAAATAATCGTAAGACAGATACACTTACTTTTGTTAATTTATGTTTGGTATTATTAAAAAATATCTATTTAAATACTTATATGAAATTTTTGAGTTTCAATTTACTTTCTAATACACTAACAGAGGAAACATAATTGCTTGAAATAACTAAATAATATCAAAATTTAATATAAAATGTTTCTTTCATAGAAATTTATATGAAATATTCTAACCAAATTTTACCTGGAGATATGAAAAATGTCTTTAACAAATCATCATCAGCTACTGAATATATTTCTGTAGTAATATTCAATTTTCTGCCGACCACTGGAGGGCATCGTCTGAATCCTAAAATCCTGAAATAAGCACAAAAGAAAACTTGAATAAATATCATTTATTATTTATATTGAATCAAATGTGTAAATTGGATTTCTATTATGCTGAGAGTCATGGAGACTTTCCAAAGGTGAACATTGTGAGATAATTTTACTGCACGGTGAATATACACGCAAGGTTGTACTAAGAACATTACCATGCTGAAACACATTTTATTCTTATCAAACCATCCTATCTGTTGTAAAACACTTAAGGGAGACAGGCTGCGTGACAAATCGAGCTCGATCTTGCTGTCCTGCAAAGGCAGGACAGCAAGTTAAACCGGATGAGGTACTATCATACGTCCTCGCATATCTGGACTCTGTAGTATAAAACAGATCAGTGAACATCGTGGCCTCTCAAAATGTCGGGTCTGGAAATTTCTACAAGAATCAGTCTCTTATCCTTACCTACCTACCAACGACTCAGCAGGTTTTATTGGACGAAGATACCGAGAGGCGCTCTTCAATGTACAACTTCGTTATGAATGAGATACAAGTCCAGCCAACATTTTTGGCATATGGAGTGTTGACGGAGGAGGCATGCGTTTCATGGAAAGGCATGTACATTGGGCAAAGCACCCATTACTGGGAGCTGGAAAATCCTAGATGCCTTACCAATGTTCGACATCAAGTGAGTTTCGGTATTAACGTTTGGTGAGCAATTTACAGTAAGAAATTGATCAGTCCAATATTTTACAACAGTACCTTAACAAGTGCACGGTGAGTTTGAAGAGAACCTGCCAAACATGTTTAATTTTAGGAATGTATGGTTTTATCATGATGGAGCACTTGCTCACAAGACATCTCCAGTGAAGCAGTACTTCATCAAAGAATTCGAGAACCAAATAATGTCATGGAGATTTTGTAGAATGACCTCCACATTCGCATGATCTGACTCCACTGGACTGTTTTCTATGGGAATACATAAAGTAGCACAGGTATATGTCACTCCTCCACAAACAGCAAACCTTAAACGACACATTACGGACGCTTGTGCCAATGTATCACCCACTATGCTCCAAAGCATGAAATGTGAAATTCAAATGAGGATCTAAATGTACATTGCAGCTGATGATGTGAAGTTTGAGTAGCTTAAATAAAGGTATATTGTTAGAAATAATTGTTTCTTCTCCTTTGATCGTTTGTCTCCTTCGCAGAATAGGGGATCACGAAAATATACAAATGCGCAAGAACGGCGCATTTTAACCGTTCTTATTCTTCCCAATAATGTCAATGAGGTGCTTTTAATACTAAATCGATAACACTCTACAACTTTGTGATTCCCTTTTTTCCCTATTTCATATCATTTTCGAAATACGAAAGCTAACTTTGTAATTTTTTACATGTTGCGGCAGTGAGTGGTCTCATTCGCTAACGCTTATCCGACTTGTTATACCTGGAAACCACATTTATATAAGTAGCAGCAGCAGTTTTTAAATTAAGGGGGTGACAAGTGACTTTAGTGGGGATCTTGTGCAAATCTTATCTTTCACTTTCAAGTTATGAGATTTTTTCAAAAAGTTATTATAAATGTATTATTTAAATTTAACTAGAATTTTTGAGATTAATTTATTTTTCAGCAATAATTTACAGCAAGTTTGTTGTGATATAGAATATTAGTATGGAAATATAGTTTTCTTTATGTGTAGTTAAAACCTTATATCTAATTGAATCAAATATCCATATATTTAAAAATATATAGCTTGTGAAGAAATTCAATTTATTAGAATAATGTCAGAGAAATCAACAATGGAACAATATATCAGTTAATATTATTTATTGTTATACAATTATTTAAAAAATTTTCCTTTTCCTTTAAAAAACATACACAAAAATTTTCGTAAATATTATTAATACATATACTTATATATTTATTCACTAATTATTAAAGTGTTTTAATATTTATTAATTTTAAAGTCATTATTAATAATAAACCAAACATTTTGTTCATAATATTATGACCGACGCTGCACGTGATCAGATTTTCTGCATGTAGACATGGGAATGGAATGATATATTGAAGTTTCAAAAAGGCTGAATTAAGGTACAAGCGCTATGAAGATCTTTGCCGATTGACATAAAGATATTTTTCTTCATGGGTGATCCCTTTAACAGTAAAATAAAAGCATACCTAAGAAACCTTAAAAATGTTTAGTAACTAAATGATACCTGTCCAGATGAAAAGCTGCTATTTCACTATTATGTCTCTCGAAATCCACAAAATAGAAGTGATCTGGAAGCGTTTCTTTGTCTCGATCAAACCTATCTGACGGAAGGGGAAATGTTTTATTGTTATTCGATTTATTATAATTAGATTTTTAAAAAGAGAAATTAATGTATCAATAAAAATACATTTTTTTCCTGAAGAAAAGGAATAAATACATGGTCAAATATATTTTAATTTAATAGAATCCAGATCAAATTATTAAAAAATAAAAAAAATTATAAAAAAATGTTGAAGAAGAAAAATAATTTAATAAATGATTGTGCAGTTAAAGTTTCTTGCAAAAATTTCAGTTATTTGTACTCAGACAGCATTTTACGTATTTATTCAACTTTTCTTTCGTGATGATGCATTTTCTGAAAAATTCTTACGCAGAAAAAGCATAAAATAAAAATATTCGATAAATTATATGCTAAAATTTATACATTAGAGATTTTGATACATGTAAGAAACAACAATCTTAATATTTAAATCATATAACTGAAGAAATGCTGACCATCAAATAAAATGAAAGAGAAATGTTTTTAATATATTTGTTTTATAAAAGCTCTTTAGACAATATGATGGTTTTGTCATTCAAAGATACTTTAATGATCTCATCAAGTCGAAAATCCTCTTTAAATTTTTATCATTACTATTTTGTGATACTTAAAACAAAAATTAGAATATTACTATAAGAAATCAGAAATTACTATTGGTATCAGAAACTGAGGTTGTGTTTTAAAATTGTGAAAAAAATAAATTACCTACGTCAGTAAACTCAGTCTGAAGTAGACAAGCCAATTGTTATACTTCTTTATAAATTCATATATCGAAATAATTTATCAATTAAATAGTTTTTTTTAAAAAATATTCTAGTATTTTTCAGATCAATATCTGTTAATTTGATAGTTAAAGATATAAATATAAAATGTCAATGATTTTAAAATACAAAATAAAATTATTCTGGAAGAGGAAAAATAGTCAATGTAGTTGATCTAACTTAAGGAAAATTATTATTCTAAAGCTACATTATGGGAAATGATATTGTGCGCAAATGTTCGGACACTTTGCAGCTATTATTCATCAAAACATTATATCAATTATTCATGATACATATTATTTAGAATTTCTTGCGTTTAATATTATTAAGAAAGATTGTTAATATTATCTATATTGCAAAACAAATTTGCACACACATAGTTAGGAGAAACATGATAATTTAATTTTACCTGAAAACTGATTGAATTAGTGTAAACTGCTTATGGTTATTTTACAGAGTGCCAAATTGGACACGAAGGTCATAAGTTGCTGATATTTACTGTGAACTCTAATTTAATTTTAAAAAATTCAGCTATAATGTACATTTTTGTCATCGTGAATGTATGCAAAGAATTTTCCGATGAATCATTTTTACAATTTTTGTTTTCAAGTAATGGAGTTGTAATTGAAAATAAAAAATATTCTTATCAAATCTAAAATTTTCAATAATATTGCAATAGGTGCTCAATATTGCTCATAGGTGTTACAAAAATAGTTTTAAATTTTTCAATTAAAATTATTTCATTATTTCGACTGAGCAGAACTTCCTGAGAGAAGTTGTAAATTAAATGGAAGCGAATACATATCAACGTGTATGTGTATAGTTTCATATATAATGCTTGTTGAATAAAACCTATAAATAATTTGCATGTATATTTTTTACTTATTTCATGAAAAAATATGACAAGAGAAACATAGTTTAACAGCTCATTTTCTTTTTAATAGTTATGATTTAGGAGGAAAAGGAATTTCATATAAATACTAACACTTTCAACATTCTTTTTATCCAAATTACAAGCACAATTTCTTTCAAAATAAAAAAGAATTTAACATTTTATGTGCTTTGATATTTAAAACTAAATTTTAGGCATGTTATTTTTAATATTTTTCTGTTTCAAATAATTTTTAAATTTTGTTACTAATGACACTTGGATAAGCCAAGCTCGCTCTGACTTGCGAATTTAAGTCAATTGGGAGCGTCTTTCGTTTAATCAGAATACCAAAAAAGTTGAAAGTACGACTTTTTGCTCATCAAATCCTCCGATAGATGGCACTACCAGATGATCTACTCCCTGAATTTTGGCATTGATCTGAAGAGGAAGTAAATTTCTCCAGACCATTGCACCCATGGTAACTGCTCAACGACCGACCACAGGACTTTTGATTCCAAAAAGTAAGCTTGAAACATCTAACATCATTTTCACAATCAAATAATGCATCTAAGTGGTTAAATGTTGTTTAAAAAGTACCATTATATCTTTTAAATAAGTAATAACTATAAAAATATCAAATAAGCTCTATTTATCTTAATCACCATACATTGAAAAACTAATAATGAATTTACATTAGCTGCGAGATTTCTTGAATTTATTGATAGGCTAACAGAAAATTATAAAAAATTTATTTACGCATATTTATTTCCTAACAAAAACATGTTACACACATTCAAGGACTACTACAATCACATATTTTTTCTGGAACTATCAAATTGTTGGCACTTTATTATGATAACTATTTAAGTAGTGATACAGTGTAATTTTGATAAAATGAAATTTTCGAGAGAGAGAGAGAGAGAGAGAGAGAGAGAGAGAGAGACAGAGACAGAGAGAGAGAGAGAGAGAGAGAGAGAGACAGAGACAGACAGAGAGAGAGAGAGACAGAGACAGAGAGAGAGAGAGAGAGAGAGAGAGAGACAGAGACAGAGAGAGAGAGAGAGAGAGAAAGAGAGTAATTTAATTTAAAGAAAGATAGGATGATTTTCAGACATTTCTTAGCAACATAAGGATTATTAAAAAATAAATCTTACCTCATTGGTTTCATCATAGCCTGACTTCCATCGAAAAATGTAATTATTAGCTTTAGCTGGGTACCACCGGCTTTCTCTTCTGCAATAAAAATACTTTTATTAGAAAATCTTTATACTGGGTACATACTAAACTGTCAGTTATTATAGGTTGCATTTCAACATCATATAATACTTCCATTTCTTTATTAAAAATAGCAATTATGTGGTTGATTCAAGAAATAATCAGATATTGGTTAGATGAATAGTTAAATAAGGTATTTTTTCTGAAGTCATTTATAAATATAAAACTGCTGCCAAACATTGTGCAAGGAATATGCTTCAATTACATGCTCAAAAGGACTTAAATACGTCCATCATGATGAAATCAAATGCTCAATATTATGAGTATTCTCCATATAGAGTGTTCTTAAAACCAATTTAGAGTGGTTTTAGCAGAAAAGATAAAGCAATGTTATTATAAAAATTACCATTATTTCTGTTTTGAATGAAATGTAAGCCTATTATGTAGGTAATTTCCTAGTAATTTTCAGGTTAGTCTCCACATAACTGACATTTTCAACATGAACATTTTCGATGATTGCTTCAGCTTAATTAGAACACCATGTTTGTATGGGGCTGGAACAATTTACATAAACACGAAGATAAAACTTGCTGAAGCCTTTTTGACACAGCAGACCCAAAGCCTCAGAGTGTACCTGTCACACATGAGCCATGACAGCAAATTATACAAGTACTGGAATTACGTTAATTAGACTGACTATTATTTTTCCAGCTATCGAAGTTCAAGCATACATGATCGCTACCTTAAAAGACGATTGCAACAGATAGAACTGGATTTAGTAAAAGTGATCAAATTAAATTTTTCTTGTCACTTATCACATGCTAGAATTATTTGCATTGCCTTCACAGACATTTATTTATACAATTCTTACCCAATCAAATAAAGCAAGAGTTATTGAAGAAAATAATCATAGTTAAAATTCGAAACCAAAATATATCAATTCAAATATTAAAGAAATAAATAGCAAATATTAAAGAAATAAACCACAAATATATTGATTAAAGATATAACATTTCGTTACATACTCGTATAAGGAAATTAAATTATATCTGGATTATGTAAACATTGCCATTGTGCAAGTGATAAATAAAGATACTTCGCCAATATTTTGTATTCACTCATAATTATGTGAATTCTAATATTCTCTGAAGAATATCCTCTATACATTAGCTTTTACATACACTCATAAGTTGATTTTCGTTGATGTGACCAATTATATATTTTATTGTAATAAATATTTTATCTTAATCTATTGCTACTGATTGCTTCAATTTTCAACCATTTTTAAGATCTTACATAAAGTTCTGGAATATTTGACTCTATGAGAAATTCTCTCAATATTTAATAATAAATAAATTCTCAAAATTTTTTATTTTATTTTGTATAATATTACTATCTCACATATCAATATTATGTTTCAATATTATATCCTTTATGATATCTCAATATTTTATAATAATATATTATAATTTTGTACCAATAAATGTCTTTAAGATGTTTCTCAAATTATTTCAGTTGCAATTTTTTTATTATAACCATTTATTTAGTAAATATATATATACATATTATATTACATAAAACAACACCTCATAGGAATAGCTATTTAATTTAAGCAAACATATTGAAGTTGTCAAATTAAATATACAAAAAATAGGCAGACTTTATTTATTGTTTGTTATGAGTTATATTAAATATTTCTCTATTTATTAAGGAAATATTAAATTAGAATTATTTACTTAAGTTAGCAAGTCATAAATATTTTTGAATTTCGAAATTAAATGAAGTACGAATATTTAAATATATTACTTATGCATTTTTTAAACATTTCATTACTTAGGTATACAAAATTTTATTATTATATATTTATTTTTATAATTTTATTCAAAAATGATTGAATTTTTTTGGATTTGAGATGAAATTTAAAACAATATACATTACCTTAAATAGACTGTTTAACAAAACCTATATTGACTTATAGATAAATTAATTTTAAAATATTTTTTTTAATTTGCACCAATTCTTTCTTTTCTTTCAAAATAATTCTCATTTACTTTATATTTTTTTTCATTTTTAAATATTTAACTATTGACATTTAATTTCATTAATAATCTAACAAATTTATTTGCGTATAAGGTAAAATTCATTTTTAAGTTCCAATACATTTATTCAATTCTTTTTCTTCAAAATTTGACAAATAGATGGCAGCACATTTTTGAGATATTTTCTTTGAAATTCAATAATTCCTCATTTTCAAAAATTTTTCTTAATTATCACTAGTTTTCGGTCAAATATAATTATTGGTTCGTTTAATATAATATTCTTAATTTAAAAAACACATCACTTAATATTTCAGCGACATCTATTAAATCATCAGCGACATCTATTTACCATAGATTAACGGAATATATTAATTATTTTTTTCCTTAAGAAAAAATTGGAAACATTCAAATTTCTACCTTATGTTTTATTGCGTAGTTGAAATACATTTTTAAATACTTCAGATCATTAATATAATTCAAATTAGTTTTAATTGTAAAATATTTAATTGTAAAATAATAATATAATAATATAAAAGCCTAATGTTGTAAAGATAGGAATTTCATTCCTATACCAGAAAGTCACTTTTTATTCTTTCTCAACACGAGGAAACCTTTATTAGAAAATATTCGTCTGCTTTCATTTTAGAAAATTAAATAATGTCATTTAAAATACCATTAAATGAATAAACATTCATACAGACAACAAATTTTGGATGTTTTTAAATCAAACCCTAATATAAATTTTTGATACACTCACAAGTACGAAGATTTTTAATAAAATTAGAAATATTCTCATTCAAGCATTATAAATTTATAATATTCTGAACAATTTTCTTTCCAAAAACTGTAAACTTTATGATATTTTGATAAGATTTTAATTGATTCAAGTTATTGCCAGTAATTAAAAGTATTCCGATAAAAAATTGATTTTAAGATTCATATATTTTAAATTTAAAGAAGACCTTACTTATATTAAAATAAAAGTTTATTTTTAGGAATTGGTTATACTAAAAAAAATAATGTAGGTATAAAATTACTGTTTTTCCTCATATTTTCTTTTTTCTCAATAAATTTTTAATATTTAAGGATGTTACTAATTTTTAAATTTTTGAAATGCATAATAATGCCTATTATGCCCCAATTTTTTAATTCCTTTTAGAGAATTTTATTTTAAGTAAATGATATTTCTATACAAAGATAATTAATTACATTATCATAGCGGGGCATTTTATGAGTGCTCAAGAGTATATGAAAAAAGGGCTAATTGTTAAAACTTTGTCATTACAAAAAGAATTTTGAACATACAGAGATAATTTGAAGGTAACAAAGTAACAAGTTCGATGAAAAAATGTTTAAATATTAAGTAATTTAACTTTAAATAGATGATTTTAAGTAATAAGAAATTTGATTTTAAATTCAAAAATTTTGCATGCATACAAAAAAAATACTTCTACTAGCAAAAATTAGTATCAATAATTAAGTATACAAATTAGTATTAATGAGACAGTGAAAAATTTTATTAATAAGCAAGTAAAGATATTATTAATAAGTATTTTTTGAATATGTGGTAGAGAGAAGACAAAACTTACTGTAGTAATATTTTTAACGTCAAAGTTTACGATTTTCTCTCAAAATCTAGAATATTCATTTCTAATGAAATTCATCCTTTCTAACAAATAATGATATAAGCTATAATATCACGAGAGTATTTGAGATTTAAAGCAGCTGTATTTAAGAGGGAGACATAAACTATTCACGTATAAATGGGAAAGAAACAGGATGGGTATATTGTTTATTTTCCTAAAATTTGAAGGTTATTATTTTTAGACGTCTCTGTTGTATCACATTTCGATTTCAGGAAGACAGTCCCCTCAACTGGATTGCAATGCTAGTTTGAGTAAAGATTCCCTTTGTTAGAAGTCAGTCTGCTACTGGACTCAAATATTTTGTTCAAATGCTGCCGTTAATTACAAATATATTTCAGAGGGAATTTTATTCATGAAAATAACGTGATATTAGGCTAAAGGACGTACAACAAAGCGCTTAAAATAAAATTACAAAACCTTTTTTTGTACTTGTCATAAAAAAAGGTTTTATCGTAAGCCTATCGGAGCTTAATCTTGACCGTGGTATCACCTCTACCATCATCAGAATGCCGACTGGGCACATGATGTGTATGAAAATCATGTCTGATGGATTTAGAACCTACGCAGAATGCAGGCACTGCACAGGAGCTCCGCTGGATCTGAGACATCTCTTCAACCTCATATCTGTATCCTTGACATTCTTCAACCTCGATTCCAACTTCTGCCATGACACCCTCCTTACGGAAAGATGTGGCCAAAGCAGTGTTCCATATCTTTGTTCCCATATGACTTGTCCTTTTTACCTTTTCTTTTTTCTTCTTTTTGCACTTGTCACACGATAACTATAGCAACAAATCCATTTTCTTTATTTTGAGGTAATGCTCAAAAATTTTCCAGAGCAATTTCTTAGTTTTAATAATGACTAATCTTTTTTCTACATTTCTAAACATTAAAAGTAAATCTACGTTGTTTGTGATGCTGTCAACTCAATTTAAATGATTCTTCAGAAATTATGGTGAGAAAAAAATTTTTTTTAAAGTAATTTGGTGAGTTTCGACATTTCTTCTTTTCTCATCTTAGTCGATGTTACTTGAGCATGCATAGAGGGAAACTAAATTAGTAAGCTAACATATATAAAAAAATATCATTAGGATTTTAATGCTATGTTAGTTACTTCTTTTAATGATTGTCCAATATTTAATGTTTACTCGCATACATCGATTTGCTAATTTAAATTTAATCTAGCAATTTTGTCAATTTTAAATGAGTTTTATACTTTATATTTTTTCTCTTAAGATTGCTA